>VXBP01001418.1:92142-139642 GCA_013400115.1 Rhinopomastus cyanomelas | reverse complement strand
AAATTTCTGGTGCTTTTCTTGTAACAATTACTGGAGCAAAAAAGCAACAGCTTCCTCCAGAAAATACACACTTGTGGGTAAATTCCTTCCGGTGCGTGGCCGTGCGCAGGGGAGCTGGCATTTCATAACAAAGCCGGGGAATGAGGATTCACAGGCGTGGACGCCTGTGTCTTTAT
Organism: Rhinopomastus cyanomelas; assembly: GCA_013400115.1. Classification (NCBI taxonomy): domain Eukaryota; kingdom Metazoa; phylum Chordata; class Aves; order Bucerotiformes; family Rhinopomastidae; genus Rhinopomastus; species Rhinopomastus cyanomelas. The sequence continues at coordinate 139,466 of VXBP01001418.1, read as the reverse complement.
TTTAAGAATTTATGGTGGGTTTTTGGTGTTACTTTACATTGCTTGAGTCTGCCTGAATATATTGTCACTTAAGAGGGGCACACTGGGTGTCACCATGGTCTTCTTCCATCGCTGGCTACAGTTCTGCTCTTCAGCACTTCACTATTTTATTCTTTTTCTTTCTTCATTTTATTTTCTTTTACATTCAGTCATTGTTGTCCATCTATGAAGCTTCATAGGCTGAATTTCTCATCCCACGGGTATGTTTAACAAACAACAAGCTCATGGTTGTCTCAAATTAAAATACTGGTAGTCAAGTATTTCAACAACAACATGAAAAAAGAAACCCCAGGAGTTGGTCAGTGTCTTGTCCTTGTACAATATCCCACCGACTCTGACACCCAGTACCAGACTGGGATCTCTGGGGCAGATGGAGGACTCTGCTCCGGCAGGGGCAGGGGGCAACCTCACCTCACCGTTCCCTGTCCTGCGCAGGCTGTCGCCCACACCTTGTGCTCAAGGTGAATGGGTTGAGACCCAAGGAAACTCTGATTGTCCGCTCCGTGCAGATCCAGGGAATTTTAAGTCCTGGACATTTCACACCAAAAATTTCAAACCTTCCAAACCTTTTCATCAAAAGAAATGACTGATAGAGAGGATTTCAGGTCATCCTCTTTGGAGGTCTGTGGCAGGTTTTTAGCAGCATCCACACAAAGAAGCCTGGAAATACAGATGCAGGCTCAGGGAGGACAATGAAGACACCAGATTAAAAAGCAGAACTACAAGGCCGGGTCCTGCCAGCCGCGTGAGCACTGATTATACCAGCAAGAATCACTGCACGAGTAGGACTTGCAAGACAAGGACCTTGTATAGAGGCCACCCAGCTCCAATCTTCTCAGTCAACATACAGAAAGCTTGTGTTTTTGTGGTGCCACAGGAACAATGGGGGTAGCTGAGCATTGGAAGCAGCCCCTCTGGTATTTTCTGCTGGAAATTCTTTACTGCAGGGAAAAGCTCTGCTTTATGTCCTGTTGGAGCAAGACTAGAAGGGAAGCTGTAGACGCTCTGCTTCTGTGCGTCCATCTTCCATGCTTCAGGATGCTCACCGAAAAAGGATTATTTTGTCTCTAAGCACAATGTTCCATCTGTATCAAAGGGGAGAAGAAAACAAATACTGGAATCATTAATTCTAATCTGGCTTTGGAACACAGGGAACCATTCCAAACCTCTATCCTGAAATATTTTTGCGGACAAAGAGTGTAAATAAATGCCTTTTTCCTTTTTCCTTTCATTAGTAACGTTCTACACAGAGGAAAACGACTTTTCCAAGCTCTTCTATTTATGTTCCACATGTTGCTGCAATTGCATTGCAACTGCATAGTGTGGAAACATCTCTTTCCTGGCTGATCTAGTCTGTATAAGCAGGGCAATATTATCCTAGAACAGCAGAACCTTGAGGTATGCAACATCTTTTCCAAAATGGATGGGCTCATTCATGGTACCAGAAATCCACTGATTTCAGAAAACAAGCATTTCCTTCTGGGGGGCTGGCATATCCCCAGCAGAGCAGGGTAAAGCTCGTTGTAGAGGTGTGGGTGGCTTTAGCTCCTGGATTTTTACCGTTTCCCAGACATCTGCTGTCAGCACACCCAGGCAGGGGGGGCACAAAGTGACATTTACTATCCTGGTCTTAAAGTGAGGTTGGATATTGTTGCTAATAATCATCCTCTTGTAAATTATAAATGTCAAGGACACCCAAAACTGCGTCTTCACTGTAGCTTCTGTTCTACTGAGAAAGTCTCCCATTTGCAGGCACTGTCAGGCTTGGGCTGGTGTTTTTGGCAGACATCACAGCATTATCCTTTCAGATGTTTGACCCCTGCCTTTAACTTCTCCAGTATAAATTAATAAAATGGGGATTTTTTTGTTCAAGGATGGCATTGCGTAAAATCCACATGACCCACAGCAGCTGTGCTTGAGGTGGCCACTGGTAATACCAGTTCTTAGATAAAAGAGTAAATGAGGCTGACCTGGGCCAGGCCTGAAATCAGAGAACAGTCCACGTGCTACCAGGAGCTGGCAAGAGGTTTGCATTGCTGTTGTTAAAGTCAAAGTGCTGCAGAGTGCTGAGGTGCAGCAGATGAAGAAGACAGAACCATGTGCTTTGCTGCAGCGTTTCCCACCAGCTGCAGCCCCAGCACATCCCCACTGCTGAGCAGAAATGCTCAGAGGTCTTGACCTAGGAGACTCCAACCAAGAAAATCAAGATCTAGACCATGAGTGGCAGAATCACAAAATATCTTCAGTTGGAAGAGACCTTTATGATTATCAAGCAGGGGCTGTACTACATGGGTGGATGAAATACAGCTCATTTACTAGAAGAAACCAGGAGTTACATCGCATTTTGAAACCTTAGAACTATCTGTAAGAGGTTTTACCTTTTCCACAGGAAATACCTGGGAATGTTTACGAAAAAAACCCCCAAGTAGATGGATCTTGTTTTTCTCTCATTTGAAGATTGGCAAAATGAAGAAGAGTGGAAGAATAGACCAGGGACTCTAAACTGCAGCTAAGCCATAGTCCTGCCTTTAATGTCACTTAAACCACTGGTGACTGGCTTTTCTTCAGAGAGCACAAGCCCTTAAAAAGCCTAAAAGAAGACTAAAGATATAATTGCTAATTCAGCAAATTATTCCAGCCTAAGCTCCTGCTTAAATTTGTCCTTCTTCCAGAAAGCACTCTTAAAATTCCCCATTTACTGTGGGAGAAGGGCATATTCGATCTCATTAAGTTTAAAGAAAATTTTATCACTAGTGTCATAAATAAGGTTGGACTTCAGGGTGACAATTGCAGGCTGGGTGAAGCGTGAGAAGGAGGAGCTCTCCTGCACTCAATGCCACATATTTTCTTAAGGTCTTTTCAGGGAAGTACCAGGTTTTTTCTGTAAAAATTTGTTTTCCTATCTTATATGGAAAGAGTTTTTTGGACCTTCAGCTTAGCAGGATCCGACTGAATGTCCCGTGCTGTTCTACACACCCCGTTATTCTAAGTAATGGCTGTTGATTTAAGTGTTTTCTATTCTGCAATACACAAGGATAGCAAAGTAATAATCTCCAGTTGGTTTGGTTGTTAAATAAATCAAAAGAATGGTTTGTATGTAGGACAGCTACTAAATAGTAGTAGATTTATCTACTACTGATATTTAGTTACACATTTATTTGGTAGGAGAAACTCCCAGGCTTTGTGAACTCCCACGTGAAACACAAAGTCCCAACAGGAGGAGCAGGTATGACTTTGCAGCTTGATATTTCAGGAGGATTTTGTTCACTCTGTCTGCCCCAAACCCTTCCACAGTCTCTGCTCAGACTACTTGTAGTGGGATTTGCTTTGCTTCAATACAGCGGTCAACTTTAATAAGGTGGCCAAACCCAGTGTAGTGCATGTAATGAAAAAACTGCCAGTATTATGAATGTTGTGAAAAGCCAGGTATTTTCCAGGGCTTTTCAAGGGATCTTAGAATCATAGAATCATTAGGGATTGGAAGGGACCTTGAAAGATCATCTAGTCCAACCCCCCTGCCACAGCAGGATCACCCAGGACCAAGTTATAGCATCAGTCAGGGTTAGAAGGGACCACAGGATCATCCAGTTCCAACCCCCTCACCAGGCTGGGACACCCCACCCTAGATCAGGTTGGCCAGAGCCCCATCCAGCCCGGCCTAAAACACCTCCAAGGTTGGCACCTCCATCACCCTCCTGGGCAACCCATTCCAGGCTCTCACCACTCTCACGATGAAGAACTTCCTCCTCACATCCACTCTAAATCTACCCATCTCCAGCTTTGCTCCATTCCCCCTAGTCCTGTTGCTACCTGACATCCTAAATAGTCCCTCCCCAGCCTTTTTGTAGGGCCCCTTCAGATACTGGAAGGCCACAATAAGGTCACCTGGGAGCCTCCTCTTCTCCAGACTGAGCAGCCCCAGCTCTCTCAATATGGCCTCACAGGAGAGGTGCCTCTCATCATCAGCCTCTCATTCGCTATTAGCCACAATTTCCATTGAGATCAGCCCCAGGAACTAAGGTGTGTGTTACTCTGATGCTTCCAGCACACGAATCTTCCAAGCAGAATCAGCAACGGCAGCACTTCCAGCCTTCATGATTTTGTCTTGGTCATGCAACATGTACTGCTAGTTTGTAAAACTTCCCACATGCAGGGTAGCAGGTTCTCAGAAACCTGAATCTTTTGGTCAGAGGTTGGAACAGGCTGCCCAGCGAAGGGGTGGAGTCTTTGTCCCTGGAAGGGCTAAAAAGCGAGTAGATGTGGCCCTAGGGAGCAGGGTTTAGTGGGCAGGGTGGGGTTGGGTTAGTTGTTGGACTGGATGATGTTGTAGTTCTCTTCCAACCTTAATGATTCTCTGATTCTAAGTTGCTTTTGTCCTGCTAGAACTGCCATGGTTTGGAGCCATTATTTTTTGAAGAGTTTCATATCTGAGAGCTTGGTGGGTCTGTCATAACAGGGATGTGAAGATGGATTATGGAGAGACCCAGAGCTCTCATTAGGGTAAAGAGAGGGAGGCCAGACTACTTGCAGAAACAAATGACTGACTGTACCATCTCACGCCTTCCTCTCAGAAGACAACATAAGGCATTTTGTGTTTTAACTTTGAAGATAATAATTTTAATTTAATTCAGTACTTTTTAGGAAGGTAACAGAGATGGGAACATTTGTTACAGGGCTATCGTCTCCTGTGTTTGGACTGTATTAGCATTTCATTTTGGATGAGGAACTCTTCTGCAGCTTCCTACACCTATGGCACGGTGGTTTGCACTGCAGTGTAGCCTTGGAATTCCTAGCTGGGCTCTTCTGAAATCCCTGCTGAGCATTCTCTGGGAACATCGTGGCTGCTCAGGTCCACAGCAAGCCCTGGAAAAGTGGTTGAGATGTTCCTGCATCTCCAAATCTGCTTCTTTAGGATCATGATGTGATAGTGCAGACACAGGATACTGCTGCTTCTAAACCCATGATCAGACACCAGATTTTCAAAAGATATTGAGTCACCTTTGAGACTCAGGCTACCAATCTCAGCCAAATTTCTCTTATTGGTCTAAACTGCTTCCACTCTCCCCATGTCTCCTTGTTCATAACCATGTAGTTCACCCTTTTAACCAAGCAGGAATGGAAATATTCCAGTAAAGCAGATCAGCATTTTGATAGCATCTAAATGGTGAAGACAGTGGCTTGTCCAGCACGGGGAAGACACTCTTAGAGAAGAAGGAGCTTTGAGGAGCATCCCCAGAACTGCTGCTCTGTATATAATCGGAATAATAATGAGTGTAAAAGGTCTGCAAATGTAAAAAGCTCTTTGCTCTTTATATCTCCCTCCACGTGCTTAAAATTAGCACACGGCGGAGCGGCATATTGTTCTTAGGAACAAGCCCATTTCTATGCTCCCAAACCAAACATGACAGGAAGAATACCATTACTTCAGGACAAAATATAAAAAGGGGATTCAATTTTCAAGTGCTTATAGCAGTGGAAAAATATAGCTTGGAATGCCAGTCAATTCATTGAGGCCTTAACATTCATTTGTTGCAAATGGAGGGGGCAGTGGGACCCAAGGCCGGAGCCAATTGGCATCTTCCAGGCAGGGAAAGGTCAAGTGGTGGCTCCCGGTGTGTGCGCTGCTCCTCGGCTTTGTTAAAATGCTGGTATTAAACAGAAGTTACATCTGAGGTCAAGTGACCGCAATAACAGGGGACACGGCAAGCCCTCAAATCATTCCCCGTGATGGAAATGACATGGAGCTGACATAATATCTGAGGTGAGATGAAATTGAAATCCTCAGCACCTGAACACTTCACCTACTGATGGGTAACCTGACCCTAACCAATCTTATAATCATACCCATGTCAAGGGGGAAGCCGCATTCCTTGGAGCAGAAGGTACGGTCGCTCGGTTTTATTATGGGTTTTTGGGGGGCTTTGGCTCTGCTTCTGCAATGATGTTGGTAAAAGTGTCAATACACTGCTCTAAGCCTTTCAAATCAATGTCTTCTGTTGAAAATCAGACACAGACACTGCTTTTGCCAGCCTTCTCTTGAGATGGTTTGTGCTGTGCTACATGTGCTCCTCAGTGTATTATTGTAAGAGATTCAGGATGGGATCAGAAATGGCACTTGAAAAGTGAAGTCCACCAGAGAGCCAGTGCTTGGGGCAGTGCTGTTCAGAGCTGATAAAGTGAGTTTGGGCACAGGATCTTCCTTATGGTCATCTTTTAATAATGAAGTTAAAAGCAAGCTGTTCGTTCTGCCCTTGCAGATAATGTCAGAACTTTTAGGGTGCAAAAATACTTTGATCATTTTTATTTTTGTCTCTAATTCTTAAATATTGTCTTAAAATGTCTGTTTAAAATCTGCCTGCTGCGTGATCCTGATTTCAAACACTTCTTTGTGCTCTCATATCCTCATTTTTCCAAAGAGAGTGACCAAAGCTCAGATTAAAATCTCCTTTACGCAAGCGGAGCCAGACCAAACAGCTCCTACGACATTTTCTTAGCCAATTTATTTGCGTGACCCAAACCCATCATCGCGCTTGGCTGTCGGATGAATCAGCATGTATTTAAATCAAAGGGAGCGAGGAAAGACTCCATCAGTTCCCTTCCATAGACCTGTCAGAGCCCCGAAGAGATTAAACGCGTGACCCCTTCATCCCTAACATTGCTCCACAAGAGACAGTTCTGTCACTATTTCTGCCACTTGGCTTTCTAAGATGCCACGAAGCCTTAGGGCGACCTCTGCTACATTTCAGTGTTGTTTATTGATTTCTGACCCAGTGCTTAATAGTTTTCCCAGTCCCCCTGAATGGCTTTTGTAAGCAATAGGGTTTGTGCATCTCACCGATCAATACCTTTTATATTTACAATAAAATTGAAACTGCTTCTGCTGGGGGTGCAGCCCAGCATTTGTCATCCTTCAGCGAGGGAAAACTATGTCATTATCTGAATTAAAACATTTATTTCTGATTAAGAGAGTGTCCTATCTCATTAATTTTTCCCTTTCCAATAGAAAGGGAATAGAATCCTATTGATTTTTGCACTTTTACACATCTCCACTGCTGGGAAGATAATTGAGAAGTTAGCCAGAATAAATGAAGTTTCAAGTCTAGCAGGCCAGCCAATACCTTCCAAATTCAAGGTGTTTTTATGAAGCTGGATTTTAATTTGTTGGCAAGCCGAAGCACTGGGACTTATTCGGCTGAGTAAATTGGATTAAGAGTAGAATCTCCTTGAAGCGTGTCTTGCTGAATGCTGAGGGGCTCGTTCCCCCTAGACAACCACAGACTGCCTTTAGATTTATGCTAAGACAGCTTCCAAATTGCCCTCCTTCAAAACTCACCCTCGCTCCGGGAAGTGTGGATTAGCGGACCAAAAGCTTATTAACTTCCTTCTCTTTCATTGTAGCCTCTGTCCTAAAAAACAACCAAACCCTCATCACTGGCCGAACTAGACCTTCAGATTTTCCACGTCAATTGATTACGCCCTGTTAGAATAATGGGATTAAATCAAGCTTCGTTAGAAAGAATTCCCTTCCCTTGGATCCCTGCTTCTGGGGACCTTTCCAGCCTTTAAACTGACACTCCAGTTACAGGGCACCATCCCTTACAAGGTTGTTTTTTTCTCCCTGTGAATTAACAATCAATAAACCACGTTCGTCTCCCCTGCAGAAAGGCCACACAATCATTGCATATCCCACCAGAAAACAGAATGGGGGCTTAATCAATGAGACCTATAAAATTGAATTAGACATTATATTGTGTATTTTCATAAGTCACAGGAGCTAGTTTAGAGCAGGGAAATGCATCTTCCGAAACGTATTCTGAGTCCGCTAGGAAACACGGGGATTTCCTCCTTTTCTTGGAGGTAAGGAGCAAATGTCTGTAGGAAACTAGGACAGAGCAAGGGGAATAAATCTCGGTCTGCAAGTCTGTCTCAGCAATCTCAATGCAGAGTCTGTTTTCTAGTCTGTTTTCTCACTCTTACTCAAACACTCAGTGTAATTTGGTTTTGACGCATGGATGTGATGATTTTTCGGTAATCCAAAATGTATGGGCTGCAAGATGCAACGTGAAGCCTGGAGCTTCTGGTTTTTCTGAGTTTGTGCTTTCTGGCTCTAGTGGGGCTTTTAGGCAAGGGAGGGGGATGCTGGGAATATTCAAACCTTATTAGGTTCTAAGGAAGACAGTACAAAAACTACACGGCAAAATGTCCCCGAGAAAGCATCGTAACTGCCTTCATTATAACAAATCAACAGCAGCAGATTAAAAATGCTGTGCAAGTGAAGGACTTAATTTCTTGCTGCGTTTTAATGCATAGTTTCGAGCACCATCGTATGCAAAAGGTTGAATACATTCATCACAAACATTTCTGTTTTCTCTTCTTGCACCAATGAGAAATTACAGGATTCCCAATGACCTTCCTCCCGATGAAGCACCATAATTATGGTCATTTGTTATACAACAGAGATGAATGGACAGAATTTACATAGAATAAAAATATTATTTAACAGCTGTTATTGATGTGTGAAGTGTAATCCTAATTTATTTAAATGCTATAAATATATCGGTAATGTATTCTTTTCAAATTAACCTCATGAACCTTATCCTGGCAAAACTTCCATTAATATTGCGCTAAAATCCATTTTCTCCTGTTGTGGGGAATACTGCATGGGTAAAAATGTACAGCTACGACAGCAGCAGCATCGCCCTGGCTACAAGCTCTGTGGTTTTTCAATCCTTGATTCAAGGTTAATTTTTAAAAAAAAGCCTTTAAATTGCAATACCTCCAAATATGTTTTGCAGAACTGATCTTCTTTCTTGTCATTTAAACATACCGCAACAGAGAGCTGCCGAACGGCATTTACCAGGCGTGTGTAGGGACTGTGTCCTGTTGTGTTCCCAGACCTTCACGGGGAGGAGAAGGAAGCAGATGAAAAGAGCTGCTCGGGGCCTTTTTTAGCTGGGTTGTTCTGGTTCGTACACTGTAACGCTGAGAACACCAGGAAGCACTGATTTGTGGCAGCTCTTGATGGATTTGGAGACACCAGCGGATGTTTGCGTGTGCGTGTATGCGGACAATTCTTGCAGGATTCTCTTTCGCATCCTGGCCATCTGCCCCTGGCTGTCATTATTCCATGTTCATTGACAGAAGAGTTATAGTTTGCAAAAACCTATCAGGTAGGTTGGACACCAGATAATTGAGGTGATGATCAGCACTAGCAAAAGACAATTGATAGTGATAGTGTCAGAGGCTGCGCCTAACAGGATCTGCACCCTCTGTCTCCTTTAGCCTTTCTGTGGAATGGACAGAATATGGAATAACATGGACAGGTCCGACGTGCATCAATAGATAGGATGGTAGCACATAATACCTTCTGGGACTGTGATATGACAGTTGTGTCCTTTGGCAATGCAGCAAGTTATTAAAGAGAAATATGAATTGTTAAGAGGTGATCTTGACTCTCAATACATTTTTATCTGAGTCAAAAAGTAGTTGACACCATAGAGGGCTCCGCTCTGTGAAGGAGCAGGACAAATCTGGCCTTACAGGAGACACAAGTATGGTAGTTGCCCTAGTCTTAAAGAGAAAGGTAGACCTCAAATCTGGAGGTTTTCTAGTAGAACTGATTAACAAATGTAAACCTGCATGTTTATACCAGGGTAGAAATAAGCAGTATGTCCAGTTCCTGTGTAAGGCTACTGGTGGATTAACCATGAACGTGTGAACTGGAGAGGACATAACACAGAACCTCACACTGGAACTGTCCTGAGCTTCAGTGTTAGCTGATCCAGGTTCAGTCTGGGAATTTCTTGTCTTCTCACAAGCGTCTCATCCAGGATAGTAGTTCAGAACACACAGACATCTCCCTGGGTCTGACCTGAAGGGAACGCAGCTTCGTAGCTTTACTCTGTCTTTGAGAATATAAGTATCTGGAAAGTTATTCTCTGCATATAAACCCAAATGGGTGAGACTAAACTGTGGCAATGTATTTACATCTCCTGCTGCCAAAAGCATCTCGTGCACTTTCACCATTGTAGATTACTGTTTATTTTTCTGGACATTTAAAAAAACCCATAATTTTCCTTCCTGACTTAAAAAAAATTGATATCTTTATCTCAAGCCAAATGTTCCATTCCTACGGTTGACTCGATGACACCAGCTCCAGCAGAGCTCCTGAACGTGTACGCTGAGCTCTCGCATACACGACCCACTCGGACACCTCCGAGTGAACACAGTCCAGCACAGCCCCATATTTTCAATTACATAGGGAAGTTCAGCGTGCGGTAGGATTTATCCTCCTATGCCCATCTGTAACGTGTGCAAGAAAGTCATTGCTTTGCATGGCTATTAAACACCCTATAGTCTATATAAAAACATGCAAAGTTGAGGCTTAATAGTGATAAAATATTATGGGTACTGCCCTCACTCATGGCTGGATGAGCATCTCCCTTGATTAGGTAATTGTCAAACTACGCCCTGGCCCACACTCATGAATAGTCATGCCTTTTCATTACGGGGAACAATAGACTGCTCAACTATATCACTCTGTGCTCTCCAAAATGCCTTTGCACTGGTGGCAGAGACTCTTCCTGCCCGTGCTAGCGTCTTGCATTCTTCTTCCCAGCAGTGTGCTCGCAAAGCCATTACACGCTCGCGCTGTGGCACCGAGCTTCTACTGTCTTTTATTTTTCCCCGAGGCTGGTAGCCTTTGGGAAGGACTAAGACACACTAATAAGAAAGATCTGCTCCCTAACTCATGGCATTTCAGACAGAGCTTTGAATATATTGGACTCTGGTTGAATTAGTGTCATTTCAGTCAGGACAGTAAGTTTACTGTAGTTTGTCAACTATCATTCATCTAGGAAGTCCAGTAATTCAACATGTAGCAGAGGGGAGCGGAGAGGGAAGATGGACCCGAATGAAGGATGTGTGAAATGGGAAATCTTCATTCAGTTGATTGGAGTGGAAATACATTCATGAAGTGGGGCTTATATCTGCCGTAAAATCAACCTTAGTCAGCGCGACCAGTACCACCTGGACTCCCCTTCTGCTCCCCCAAGTTGTCAGAGGCCGGGTCTGTCCATTTAATGGAGGAACTTGATTGATTTATGTCCACGTCTTGGATAGAACGATTGTCAATGGAATTACTCTGAATTACGGTGACACTGCCTCTGCTCGACAAGCCACTCCCCATACGTCCTATAACTCAAAAGCAGACTGACAATGCTACTATCTATGAAATTTATATTCATGATTATAAATTAATTCTTTTTTTGGCCAGACCAGCAGCAGCGGCAGCCTGGCTTTGCAATTTCCAAACAGCATTTATGGCATTGGCTTGGGAATACTATCTATCAAGCCTGGTGACAAATGTGGTAGATGATGGTCTTTCCCGCCGCTGGCTCAAACATCCAGTTGTGTTACGGGGGGAAAGAAAATGCTATAAAATAACAGGCATCCTTGAGCAGCAATTTCTGACCAGTGCTCCCATTCCCAGCCTAACATCAGGCTCCACAAGTCTTTAAAACAAATGCTTCTTAGGAGAGGAAAGAGCCAGAGATAGCACAAAATAGCCTTTGGAAACTGGAGAGGCTGCAACCCAACACAAGAGGGTTGGCGTCTTCAGGGAGATTCACCCTACATAGCCCTGCAATCTGTGTGTTGAACCCTTTCAGCAAAAGGGCTTTTCCACATAATGTTGGCTATTTTACGTGAAATACCTTGAAAAGGGAAAAATAGAAGCAAAGAGAATGACTAGTTAAAGCTCTGCTGGAAGAAGTGAAAGTCTTGAAGGTGTGATCTTGACAGATCTCATCACAGACTCATGGAATTACGGACTGGTTTGGATTGGAAGGGACCTTCAGAACTCGTGTAGTGCAACCCCCCTGCAGTGAGCAGGGACATCTGCGACCGAGCAGGAACTTATTAACATAAAACCGGTGCCAGAACATGAGCAACGCTTTGGGAATTCTCAGTGTGCCCTCAGAATTGCTTACTTTGCTCCAGAAAAGCCATCCGCTGTCGATCCTGTGCTGGCAGTATGTAGTTCCCGAAGCTGCTGTTATGCTCCCCTTCATTCTCGTGTTGTTTGGCCTAGAGGGAGACCTCTAACCTTACTGAGGTTGGCTGTTTCTCCTGGAGTTGCTTAGTTGTTTTGTTCAGGTGAGGGCCAATAAAGCTGAGTGTCACTCTGAGTGTCACTCAGAGCTGCGGTGCTGAGCCGTTTGTGCTGTCACTCAGCGGTCAGCCTCAAACTTTGCCTGATGCCTCCTGCTTTTCATCCCCTGTCTGGAAGATGAGTTCCAGGAACCAAACCACTGCTGAGACTGTTATTGTCTGTGAGATCAGCCTTGAGATCTTCTCTTCTCCTCACTGCGGGGCAAGGGACTGTTTTGCTATGACCTCTTGCTCCCTGCTGTCATGAGAAAGAGGGGCTGTTTACCAGGTGGTGACTTTCCTAGTAGCTCTGGGGCACTTTTCAGCTGGTGTTGCCCATCTCACTTGCTTTTGCATGAGTTGCTATGGCATCAGCACTCACTCTTGTCCCTTCCTGCAAAGCTTTGCTGGTGGCACTGACATGTCCAGGCAGGTGTCCCTCTGCATAGAACGGCTTGTTGTGGCAAAGGAGTACGTTACCCTTGCAACCCCATTCATATGTTGGTCTGGGGGAGCAGGACAGTGAGAAGCACTTCAACAAGGCACTGAGTTATCCTGAGTGTTACAGATAGCAGGGGATTCTTGGTTATAAACTCAAGGCTGTGGGAGCAGCCTCAGGTGAGATCCGTCCCACTGAGCTCTGCGTTTGCTCTCCTGCCTCATTTTCCTTCTCTGCTTTCTCACTCTAGGCAAGTGAACTGTGTCCACTCTCCATATGGCCTTTTCCCACCCATTTCTTGCCTGCATTTGTTTCCTACAGTAGCTTCTTAACTCTCTTCTGAAATATAGGATGAAACTGCAGTGCAGCTCTGGCTGTAAAGGTACTTTGGGAAAGTTGGGAGCCAGTGAAAAACTCCAGTTCATTTCTTTCTGCCACCTCCCCCTACAATGAGGAATAACCCGCCAGTGTTATCTGTGCTTTTCTAGCCCCTGCTTACCGCCTTCACAGCGCACTGCCATCCTGTCCAGCCCAACTGTCTCCTCTGCCATCATCTAAATGCTTTTCCACCACCCTTCCATGTAAATTCCAGCTTCCCCGCTGTTCCAGTAACAGAAATGCACCTTTATTACTCTGTACATCTCCGGCTTCATGAAAACCATTAATGGAAAAGGTTTTTCCATCGGTTCCAAGTGAACGGAGATGCGGCTGGATGGGATACGGTTGTGGTGCTCAGAAATCTATATAGACAGCAGCCAGGAGAGACGGGGACGTTGTTCATTTACATTGCTCCTGGCCTTATTTAGATCTGCAAGGTAAAAGGTGGGCCTGTCCTGAGGCCCTGCAGGACCAGCCTTGATTCCGAGTGCTGCGAGTCCTTCAAAGGATTGGCTGTGAGCAGATGACGTTGATGAGGAGAGGGGGCCAGGAGTGGGGTTAACTCCTACTTAGGGCAGCTTTGAGGTACTCTTTGATATAAATCCAGGGTGACGCTGAAGGACAAAAGACAGAAGGACAGCCAACCTGAGTCTGCCATTTGGAAAGGAATGGAATAAATCCAAGCCCTACACAGGTTGCCACATTCTGAGGGAAGCCCAGGGCAGCTCACCAAAGGGCTGTGGCCACACAGGAGTCTAATCCGTTCCCTGGATATAAGTAGATCCCTTCCAAAAAAAATGTGTTCCTTGGCTGTGGATCTGCATTTTGACTGCCTGATGAATTGGACATAAACTATCGTGGGGTTTGAGGAGCTCATTATTCTGAGCACTTCACTTGCTGTTCTCCACGGCCAGCTATCACAGCCTGGAAGAGTTTCTGCTGACTCATCTCTTCCAGCCTTTAAGACAAAATCCTGACCTTGCACAGTGTATTTAATTGTGCCGAGGCTCAGCGGAGACCTCGGCAGCAGAAGTTCCACAGAGTAATCCTTCACTTGCACACCTGCAGCGCTGGTAGGAGTTACTGAAGTCTGCTGAAGGGAAAAAACAGCTTTAGATCCTCTATCCAAACGAACTATCCTAACGCTGGTAGTTCTGAAATCAAGCACAAATATTAATCTAATGGAAAGTTGAAACGGTGGTGCGCTAGTTGTTCTGAAATTGAGGAGTGTAAGTCATCAAGATGGTGGCTTGGCCAAGAGCTGTTTGGGTATTGTGCTATGAATAGAGGAGCATTTTCAAAATCACTAATTTATGAATAGTCACTAGGTGCAACTGGATGTGAAATATAAGACCTTATTTATCAAAAGGGATAACTTTTCTCCACGTATTTGCACTGCCTTTCCCTCTACACACCCCTCTGACCAAGCACCAAGGATCCTGGGGATGCTTACAACAGAAAAGATTAATAATGCAAATTAATAGCTTGTTATTTCTGATCCTTGAGTTTGGTGTTGCCAGCCCCTTTCCTCTTACTCGGTCTCTTGGAACTGAAAGCAGGAGCTACTGCTGTGCACTTGTACTTATGGCAGTTTCACAGTATCTAAGGATCATCGGTGGGAAAAATACAACACGGTGCTGGGTATGAGGATCCTGAAAGTGTCAGTGAATAGGAGAGTTTTCATCTTCTGTACTTCCTCTTCCTTGTCGTCTGATTTGACGTGTCTGGTCGTCCTTGAAAAGCAGAAGAAAAATCGATATTACAGGATCCACACAGCACACGGTGGTTCTGTGGACCCAGGTCTGGAACACTTTGATAAACCTTATCAGAAAATAAACTGGCAAGAAACCTCCAAAGCCTGGAGTTGGTCACACAAATGGCAGCAAATCCAGAGCTGGTTTCTTGCAGGGATGAAGTTTCTGTGGTGGCAGTGGGTTACTGATGGGAGATGGACAAGGAGGTTTTAGTAGATTGGTCCACTGTGGGATCTTAGACCCACCAGCTTTGGGGAACAGTTTTACTTTCCCTTCTACATAGTAGGGGCAGGCCAAAACAATCAGTATGAAAAAGGATTGTTTATGTAAGTAAAAAAGAACCAGGATGATTTTAGGTGTGAGTCCACAGAGGTGGATGGAATTCCAGCCAGAATGAATCCACTTACTGATCTGTACAAATCCTGTTGAAATTTGAAGAATATCAGTGAAACTGTGGCAAAGACAAGCATCCTCAACTGTGGTTTTTAGGGCTGTCTATGCTTTTAATGGAATTTCCTTTTCAAATTTAGCTGAAAAAAAATTTCATTCCCCTGATGAAATTCCAACTTGCCAACACTCAACCGCAGGTGGATTTTTATAGCCAAGATCTAAACCCCTGAAAAATAGCGGTGTACAGTATAATGGAAATGCTGACACAACCTACATTACAGCTGCACGAATTGTGCCAGTATAGTTTATGGAGAGCACATTTTGGTTTTGTCAGGTTTTTAAACACAGGCTGTTGTAAATTTGAAAGAAGACTGTCTTGTTAAAGCTTTCAGATTGTAGCGATGAGCAGGGGCAGGGCTGAACCAAACTGTCTCCTCTCAGATGCCTTCCTGAATTTTAGAAACCTCACCTGAACATCACATTGCCACCCTGACTTGGTTTCTTATTTACCAGGAGGAATTAGAGGTCTGTTATGAAATACAATTCTTAGGGGCAAACACAAAATAGAAGGCTGTTCCCCCTCCAGAAGAGGTGCATGAGGAGAAACAGAAATGCAGTTCATGCTGATCAAGTTCTTCCAGGTCAGTGACAGCATCAGGATTAGGATTCCAGTCACTGAAACGGCTTCAGGGTGACCGAATAGCAGCCTTCCAACATGTGAAGGAGGCTACAGGAGAGCTGGACAATGGCTTTTTACAAGAGCCTGTAGTGATGGAACAAGGGGCAATGGCCTGACGCTGAAAGAAGCAAGATTTAGATTGGATATTAGAAGATGTTCTTCACCATGAGAGTGGTGAAGCATTGGACTGGGTTGCCCACGGAGGCTGTGGCTGCTCCATCCCTGGAAGTGTTCAAGGCCAGGATGGATGAGGCTCTGGGCAACCTGCTCTAGTGAGAGAGAGGTGTCCCTGCCCATAGCAGGGTGGTTGGAACTAGATGATCTTTAAGGCCCCTTCCAACCAAAACCATTCTATAATTCTATGATTCTAGCCCAAAAATCACACTGTTACCAGAAGGCAGGGATTTGAGATATGGCAGGTCTGTCCAAACTGTGCTGAAATGAAGGTGTTTACAGGCTGAAGCCATAGCTGTGACTCAGAAAACGAAGTATTCTGTCTTTAATAAGTTCCCACAGAGGAATTTGAATCTAAGCTGAAAACTTGTCCTCAGTTAGCTTTTGGTGATGCTTGTCTTGAACTCATAGAAGTCATGGTGGGAATACAGATACAAGCTCAGTGTCACCACTTGGGCCCCAGTGTCATTTGACTGATAACACCAAGACGTCTCTGTAGCACAACTGGGAAGGTGGCACCTTTCTAAAGCTGATAAATGCTGGTCTGCAGATGAAGAAATTAACCCAGAAGAAGGTAAAACAGGAAAAATCAATTTAAATCTGCATGAACCTTTTATTGGCTTTTGCACTTCTCATAAACAGTTTGTAACTACACATCTATCATCATCCTAAACATCACGTATGGCTCCTCACTCAATAATCCGACTGTTATCAAGGTGATATATTCAGTAGCAACAGTTCTTAAATGGGCCATTTTATAACCTAGGCAAAGGTTAATCATCCTTAGCTTCTTAAGTGTGATCTTAACCGGATGGCTCACACTTACCGGTGAATTTCAAGCAGTGCTGTGGTTTATGGTTAATTAGGAGACAGATTCTCCATTATTAGCTGTGCTGGGTGCCCTGGATTTGGGTGTTCAGCTGTGATGTGTAGGACATTGACCATCAGAAGCCAAGGTCTCAACGTCTGCTGATTATCAGGCCCTTCGAAGAGATGTCACACCGAGAACCCAGGAATCGAGGATGTTAAGACCGCCTGTCATTTTTATTCCAGTTGGCTTTTGTTTGTAGTTGGTTTGGGTCTTCTAATAGCCTGTCAGTCAGTCAGCAGGAAGCCAAAACCAGACATCGCTCTCCATCAGGTACACACTCACAAAGCATCTGACCTGGTGGCACCAGTGTGACACCATCAGCAGGATCAGCATACCGGCATGGTGGCCAAACCGAAGGCCTCCATCATGCCTCGAGCATCTTGCAAACAAAATGGTGATGCAGCTAAATTTAATCTCTCTGATCCCTCTTGAGAACCTCCTCTTCTTCGGGCTATTCCCACACAGACAAAAAGATTTTGTCTCACCGAACCTATTTATTGACCACAGCTGTCACCCCTGCCCTGACCAGTGACCTTATCTGAATATTCAAATCTATTGCAGATCACAAGTTCAAATGATTTTCTTACCCTCTGAAAGCCCTGTTTTCATAGTGAGCTGATTGCAAATGACAATATTTTAAGGGTTGTAATTGAGATTCTACAAACAATTTGCACCTCAGATTTACAAAAACGATGCATATAGAGGTGTGAACGCTGCTGACACCGGACTGCTGGTCCCTTTTGTAGAAGTGAGGCTGTCGAAGGCAGGTACTGAAACTCTTCTTCCTTCCTTGCACTTCTTCCTTCCTGAGCACCTATGGCTTCTGTGAGAAGGACCCTGCAAGGGTGAAGGTGGGGATTTCTGCACAGAGTCTGTAACGTGAGCTGGAGAAGTGAAAGCTCAGCTCACAGAGATGTCCACAACTCACCCTAGTGTCCTGGGGTTTGATTCCAAAACACTCAGTCCTTCATTTAAGTATCTTTTTCCTGCAAAGAGGATACTTTTTTTGGTTATTGCTACTCCCTTCTATTTTTTTTCTAGCAGCTTTTAAACGTTTGAGACCAGCAAGGAGCTAATATATATTGTCACTTTTCCCTTAACTCAATTCTTCTCTTCCTTCCCTCCTCTGCTTTTTATGGCATTTGCCATCTCTGCTTCGCCTGTACTTCTCAATTTGGCCTCCTTCCTTCTTATCTGATATTTTTTCACAAATAGCAGAAGGCAAATCTTGAGGTACTGAGCTTACACCTTCATCTGCACTACCGAAACGACTTAGAATTGTCAGAGTGAACGGGTGCCAGCAAGAGCTCCGGCAAAAGCTCCGTATCTCAGGTGGACCCTGTCTAGCTATCCGCCTGTCCGTCCGTCACTCCGCTGAGCCCGCGTTCTGAGCAACGACACTGTGCGTCTGCTCTTCTAAATAATAAGGAATCAGAAGGACATCAAGCTGGATGAAGCCAGGCTGAGGTGCACGATGACACCTACAGCGAACCAGAAGACTGTCAGAGAACTCCGCTTGCTCAGACCTCTGTGACTCAGCACGAATTGGACACCCTGAGTGTCCAGACCCTCTTTTTCATGGACATCACCCAAAAAGCCCTCAGAAATCTGCGATAAGGAGCGCTGCATCTTCTGTTGATGCTGGTTGAAAGCAGCAGCAGAACTTCAGAGCTATTCTAACATGTGGTCTTTTAATACTCCCATCCCTCTGTTCCCCCACTGATAGCAGTGCCCGGTCCTGTTTGTTCCTATTACAATGAACCACCCAGTGCAGAATATGAGGCTTCGCTCAGCCCCGTTCACGAAGCCTTTGGAGATCATTACACGGACGGTGATGCACAAGTGCAGAGTGTTGTTGTAAATTTGAATGTTCTGCCCTATGTTTTCTAAATGCCAGGAACTAATAAAATGAATAAAACACATGACTTCATTCTAGTTCCATTTGGGAAGGCAGGGTGTGAAATGAAGAGTTCTGCTCTCCAGGTGGTGATCTCCATGCATACTATAGTGTTTGTCCTGAATTTCATTGCTTTAGAAAAAAGTCAGGAGAACTCATGATTTAGTTGCCGTTTCACGTGGGCTTTTTTATATAACTTGTGTGAAATAATCAGCTGCCGAGGGAATCGAAGGGGAAACTCAACGTGAGCAGTAAAAGCCCCGGCTATTGCTCTCGTTGCCCGGCCATTGGTTTGCTGGGTACACAAACCCCAAACATCCCAGGTCACATATAGCTGCCATCTCCCCCCAGAGCCGTCGTCGGCCACGCCGCCGCAGCCGGCAAAGATACTGGGTGAACTGGGGCAGCAAGACAGCACGAGGGGCCGTAAATCACCTCGACTTTCTGCATAGCTGGGAATAGCAATGCACAAGCCATAGGCAAGTATATTAATGTCTCCAGCTAGCCATAAATGACAAATCATGTGCGGCAGCATTCTCTTATTGTTATTCCAACAGAGAGCTTTCACCTTTTTCCTTTTCTTTCTTTCTTTTCTTTTTTTTAAAAAATTTCTTTATTTTCCATTTTCTTTTATTCCTTTTTCCTTTTTCTTTATTTTCTTTTTTCATTTCTTTTTGCCCTTTTCTTTTGTCTTTTCTTTCTTTTATTCCTTTTTCCTTCTTTCTTTTTTCTTTCATTTTTTCTTCTTTTTCCTCTTTCTTCTTTTTTCTTTCTGTCATTTTTCTCCTGTCAGATCCTTTGTTTTATTTTTTGAAAAACATTTCATCCACTCAAGTCTTTTCTGTCCACTCCAGCACATGAGCATTCTTTGCTATTAATAAATAAAACCACCTTGTCTCTGTTATCTCTATTTATTGAACAAAACTGTCTGATTAGGATTTTCATGGACATTGAGAAGAAAGTCATGGAAGGCAGTGATTTCACCAAACTCAGGCAGTCCCCTACAATCCTGAGAAACCCAGCCCCGGTGAAACCCAACATGAAGAATGTTGGCAACGTGTTAAATTAAGTGTTTTTAATATGCTTAACCATGCATTTAATTTAAGCTTAATGAGAGAGTTATTGTCTGCTGACTAAACACCGTGAGGTTATTAAAAACATATTTACTGAGATTAACAGTGATATAACAGATATATATTTATGGAAAGCTGCTAATCCTGCATTTTTAATTAATTGGCATATACTCAATATAGAGTAGGGCTCTGGAGATATTTATTAGATTTGGTTTATGTTGATGAACCACCAAGTGGTTTAATGAGGGTTAATTGATCGCACTAATTATTAAAATATACATTTCCCATTCTGCGGTTATCAGGGCTTAAATCACTGTGTGGTTTTAGGCTGAGCACTAGGAACAATTAGATCTTAGGAGGAAATCCCTCCCTGGGAGAGTGCTGAGGCCCTGGAACAGGTTGCCCAGGAACGCTGTGGCTGCTCCATCCCTGAAAGTGTCCAAGGCCAGGTTGGTTGGGGCTCTGGGCAACCTGGTCTGGTGAGGGGTGTTGCTGCCCATGGCAGAGGGTTGGGGCTGCATAAGCTCTGAGATCCCTTCCAACCCAACCCAGCCTGAGATTCTATGAAAAATGTCTGCCCTGTAAGAGCAGTGGTGGTGTCCCCATATCTGGAGGAGCTGCAAAGCCCTGGAGATGTGGGGTGAGGGACAGGGGTTAGTGATGACCTAAGTGGAAAGGGCTGCAGCAATCCTTCAGATTTCCTCTCTGGCTTTTGGGACTGGCTCAAATCTGGTCAATCAGCTGAGATGTGCAGCAGGGTAACTACTAGCTGGGCACATCTTCACGCTGAGATTAGCTCCCACGGCTTCTGGTGATGTCGCAGTAAGAGAAAGTTTGCTGTGGCCAAGAAGGGACCCCAAATATGAACTGGCCATCCAGTTGCTGGGTTGATGTAAGGCACAGATCTGGTCTGAGAAGTCTAAATGACGTGTGATACGCTTCCCACAGACACCTGGTTTTAACATGCTGCTGGGACACGTGTGTGTGTGTCTAATGGGCAATCCAACAGCATTTCTGGGGTGCTTAAAACCTACTTCCCACTGGTTTTGATGTCATTATACTTTTAAAATGAGGGATATCATGGAAAGGACACAGGGAACAAGTAATGAAGACCAGATTGCTGTACATGAAGTTTCACTTCTGGGGAGCCAGAGAGATTAATTCGCTTGGCTGTGACTTGTTCATTACTTCTCCAAGCTAACAAAAAAACCTGAAAGAGCACAGAGAGCAGCTTCTTCCTTCAGCAGATCTTAACAGTGTCCTGATCTCAGCAGAGCTGGGGAAAAACACCGTGGTCAGTACTCTGACTGCGCTGCAGCCACACGGAGCAAATGATTCTGATGCTGCAGTTTTAAAGATTCAGATATGACTGTTTTTCTGGCCCTTGTTTCGTGTTATGATTTTGTATTGGAATAAGGGAATATTTTTCAAAGCAGCTTCCAAGACTCCTCTGAGGACGTGGCTTTCAGAAACTGCTGGATCACTGGTTGTCCATGCAGCTTCCCAATCTGTCTGGCCAAGGCACAAAGTCCAACAGCATTTGTGTGCACCGGTGGAAGACGATCGAAGTAAAGGACCTCCTATTAAGGTGCTTTAGGGAGATGAGATCTGTTCATCGGTTTTTTCAGGCTCCAGAAGCCCTCAAAATACTGGAACCATTACGGCACCAACTCTAATTTTTCATCATCTGCTTCTGGTTGCAGGGTTTGGTGCTTTCATTGCTCCTCACATGTTTCTGTGAGCCAGACAAAGGCATGGCACTGCATAGGCACGGGGACATGGTCAGACATAGTGCTCAGGAATATTCCTGGTCCCCATACGAACAGCTCTCACTACCCTTTGTCCATGGCATGGGACAGATGTGTAGATGTGGAGGTTTTTGAGTTAGCTGCTGCTGAGGACCATTGCTTTATAGGAACTGGAATTTAGTGGTTTCTGTCCATATCAGGGGTGGCAAAATCCTGTCATAGTTTTCTGATCTCCCATAAGGTCCTTTGGCCTCCAATACCAGATGATTTTCCCTCCTAAATATTAAATGCTGACCAATAGGTAAAAATCAAGATCCTAAGTGAATCTTCCTCTGGATGCCAAGAATTGCCATGGGACACTGCACGCAGCTCGCACCAGTAGTAAATGCTAGATACAGACCTGAAGCTTCGGACTTTGAAAACGTCAGGATTTGGTGTGAAGTTTTGGTTCAAATGCATTTTTAAGAAGGATGAAAATGAGAAGGAGGTTGAATTATTCTCTAGTCTATTGTCCATGAAGGAGAGAGAGGCCTCTGAAAGATCCAGGTTGATACCTGACACAGGGAAATGAATAAAAACATTCCACTTGGTCTTTATTTGCTGCTTAGGTTGTGTGCAACAGTTTACAGCAGAACTTCATAGCATCCATTTCTACTGCTTAAATTTTCCAGTGATTCCAAATTCTTTGTTCAACCTTTTTAGGGAGGGTGGGGGAAATGTTACTTCTTGATAAGCGACGTGGCATTTTATTCTGAAGCAAAAGCCTTTTCTTTGAAAATGACTTAATTAACATTTCCAGGTTCATAACATTTTCATTTATTCCTCTTCTTTTTTGTTTTCAAATGGTTTTTTAAGTTTTTCAGTGATAGTGATAGAGGTTTCCTAATGTATTAAAAAAACACTGAGTGTGCCCGGTGGGATCTGTGATCTGATTAGCTTTCAGGTTGAAGCTGAAGCAGGAGATTAAGATGAGAAGGACTCTGTGCTATTAAACAGAAAACCTGATTTCTTTTAGCCATTAGCCAATAAAATGAGTACAGCTGTCAGCAGAATGGCCAAATATATTACAGAGTGAGAGTAGCAGGTAAATATTTGAAAACTGGGCAATTTTGGAATGTGGGATAAGCTGAATTCTGCTCTTCAGGATGACTTTTAGAGCCGGAGTTGTCCTCCTGTGAACCACGGGGTTCGGTATTCTCTTTGTATTGTGTTTCCCCCAGGGTCTGGACCTTGACTAAAGCTACAGTAAATAACACAAATAAAATTCTAATCCCACTGAAGTTGCATGAAGCAGCTCCAGATTTATATCCGGGATTTAGTGCAGTGCGACCTCACTGTAGTGATTTACCTCGGTACACTCATTTCCCACTAAAGACTTCACAAAGTCCTTCCAAACAGCAGGGCTGCTGCTGCCCTTTCTATTGTCCACACTGCTCTCTGATGGGCCTCTGAACACCCAAAAGCTAAAGCGTCCCGTATCAGACATTACTGGTATCCAGCTCACACTCACACTCTCAGATTTTCTAGTGTTTTGGATACATTTCACAAAGAAAACCTTTCCAAAATCATCTTCAGTGCTGTTTTACACTAAGGTAGAAGGTAATTTTGGAGAAGGAGAATTGATGGGTCTTCTGAACTAGACACCTGCACTTTGAAGTGTCTCCAGCACACGACTGTCTCCCATTTATTGAGAACTAGACTTGTGCATAGACACACTCAGAAGCCACTGCATCCCCTACCGAAATCCGTTCCCATCTGGAGCACAGCAGCTATTTAACAGAGCCTGTTTTATGAGGATGTCTTCAAGCAAAATGTCACAGAATAACAGTTTCCCCCCCTGAAAAACAACTACTTAGCTCATGTCAGAAATTAAATCGGAATCATAAAGTGGTGGGTTCTGTTAGAAACAAGGTGGGCTGTGGGTGTCCTCTAAGAGGAAGGGCGAATTAGGATGTGGCAGGGCTGAGCGCTTCCAAATGGGCTTTGAAAAAGCAATGTGACCGTGCAGAGGTGAAAAGCAGAGTCCTGAGGGGGAGCAGATGTTTAAGTTCATCACTATTAGCAGAGCTCCTAAAGCCTAAAGGTAAGTGTGTGCTTAAAAGCCATTGAGTTCAATCAGAGGAAGACCCAGAGCTCAAGTTAAGCAGATGTTTTGCTGAACAGGGATGGACTGCTGCTGGATGCCACAGCACATGGAATTGAGCATACGTATCATCTTAGCAGGCTCACAGGCTTCCCTTGTAAAGTCTTCTGGCTGGATGTGTGTTTATTTGCCTTCATGCAAAGCATCTTTCTTGCACAAAAAAACATTTACAAGCTGGAAATACAAAGAAAACAAAATTAGTCTCACTTTATAATCGAGCGATTATGAGGAAGAGAAGGCTGGCTCTGCCTGTCCTGCATTAATTCCCCCGTTCTGCCGCTTCTTCATCTTTAGCAAGGAGTTCAAGGGTTAAGCCATCCCAACATGCCTCACTCTCAATTTATAAACCGGAAAATCTTCCATAAATCAAAAGTTACAAACAGACTTTGCAATGTCATAACTCTTGTGACGCCTTTGCCTTTGATTGATTCCTATACATACATTCTGTCTGATTACCATAATGTGTTCTTGTGGGACAATTCAAGCAGGGGAGAAGAAAGGCGCAAGGAAAGAAGTAAATAACAAATGGTCCCGACTCCTCCTCATCGAGAGTGATTTCAGTCCAATGTTCCATCATATCAACTGGGAAAGAGAGTCTTAGGGTTTAGGCAATCAATTACAGATATGTGTAGAGGCAGACACAATCATTTCACTGATTGTCACCAGTCGAGAGCAGTGACACGGGGAAGTGATCCATCAGTCGATTCCCACTGACAATCAGAGAAAGATGGCAGACACTTGTAGACTAACAGCAAACTGGATTGGCTGGCGCGGGAGGTTGAGAAATCGCTGCATTTCAAACGTATCCAAACCTTTAAATACTCCTGGTCGAAGATTTCAGACACTCCTAGAAAACACTTTGGAGCCATTACTGGAGTCACTCGCATTACACGGGGTGGGGAGGAGGGCAAACGTGTTTTCAGGTGCTTTACAACAGACGGGCTAGAGGAGCCTCGTTGAAGACAGGATTTGCCAGCTTCTCTTTTCTTCTGCTTTAATGCTTGCAGTCTGTTTTTTCATGCAAAGAGCTGAAAATTAGCTCATCTGTGATCAGAAATGTAGATTGTTGCAGTTGTTCTATTTCTTAATGCTGTTTTTTCCTCAATATATAGAGATTTATTTAAATTAGGATTTATTTATAGTAGAATTGATTCGTATTAAAATTCACCATCAGGGTGTAAAGCTCAGACGGTGGCTGTGAAAGCCCCTCTTGATAGAGTTTTGGTGTGTTGTTGGAGCCCCACAGAAAAACAACCTTCACGCTCACTGGGTCTTTAGTCCAGTCCAGATTTCATCTATTTATATTTTTCTTCTCGTATCAGATTTCTTTTAAAATCTGGACCCAGCGAAGAAGGGAAACTGTGCACTAGCTGGTTGAAATAGAAGCCACAGAGCAGTATCCTGTCAGCGCTCAAGCATTAGATGAGTAATGGCTGGATGTTATGGACTTCCCCAGCCCATCTCTCACCTCTCCTCCCCTCACAGCTCTTCACTTGATCACTGAGAATCAAAAATTTAGCTGAGGAACCATGCTGTCTGCCTTTCAAAACCACGTTCTCCCCCTTCCAAAAGCCACATCAGTTTGGGTTTTCGGGATGAACTTCAAAGGAAGGGAAGCCCTTACTTAGGTTGAGTGCAGGCAAATCTCCCCTGAAAGAACAGGTAAATTAATGAAGGGAAAATGCTGTCCCATGGCCCGGCAGGTCCTGGCGAGGTGCTGAAATGAGGACTTCTGGAGCTAGGAACTGCTGGCTGAGGCAGAAGCCTGCCCTTGAGGCAGTGGGAATTGGATTTTTTATCCTGCACCCCAACAAAGGACCTATTTTTGCAGCACAGGGAATGTGGGAGGCTCATGGGCTGCCCAGGACTGTTCGGTCCTCCCACCTCTAAGCTGCTGTGGGAGGTGGAAACACTCCCACAGGGCTTTCATTAGAGCAGCTTCTTTCATCTGCCTGATGGGTCGTGGTGGCATCCAGCATTTCCCTTGGGGCTCCCACCCCTAAATTGCCTCTGCTGCTCCCAGAGCCTTACAAACCTCTCTTCGGGTATGTCTGCCAGGCCAGGAAAGGGAGCCAGGCTCCTGCTGTGGCATCCTCACCCCTTTCCCAGTGAGACAGGACACACCAAGCTCAATATTTACACTATTTATTGATATCCTGAGACTGGTGTGCTGCTTAAACCTTGCTCCATCTTCCCAGCCCTATAGTGCTCTGAACACACAAAACTGTCGGGTGCTGATGGCTTGTTTTTTACAGGAAAACAAAATCTGAGAGATCTCATCTTAAAGGCACCTAGGCCCCCTGTCTGGGACATCGCTGACAAAGTTCTTAGATAACATTAGTCTGACAGCAAAATGTGTAAAATAGGATTTATTATTAATTCATAAAGAGCTTTGATATCTTATCCATTGCTCTACTCTTGTAATGATTTTTAATGTCATCATGGTTTTTAATTTTGCATGAAACCCATCGTTGTCTGTTATCATTTGTTTGGTAAACCTTGTCTGTTTTATTAAGAAAATCCCAAGGCTTCTGTGGGTATTTATGCAACGATGAGGATAAAGAAATGTTAATAGTGCTTTGTTTGTAGCTCAACGCAACGTTATTTCAGCACCACATTCCAAGGATTTTAGTTTTCATCATTTCCCAGCCTGGGGGAAAAACCCCCCAAAATTCCAGCGAATCTTCAAAAGAAGAGTGAAAAATCCTCAGTGTCCCGGAATCTTGTGCAAGCCCTAACCTGCCTTTTATTTACTAGGCGCGCTGCTGCAAGCCAGTGTCTACCATAATTCCATTTAGATAGTAATAATCAAATTATCCAAACCTACGCCAACATGTTTTATAGATTTTGGCCTAAATTTAATACAAAAGTGCAGCAGTCCTTGTTTGGAAGGGTTCATTAAGGGTTAGCAAAGGAAAAGCTTTTTCAATAGTCTATAACTCTCTAATGGCCTTTTTCAAATAAAATGGGAAAGAATTTGAAAAGAAACCTATATCAGTGAGCTGCAATTGTAACATTACAGTGCAGGTCTATAAATCTTGACATGTTCAGAAGATTGCCTAAACCAGCAATACAATCTGTCCAAACCTCATTGTCTCCACGACCAGCCAGACTCATTTTAAGAAATGTATGTGGTCCTCAACCTAATTTTATCACCTTCATTTGTAAACTAGTCAATCAATCAAAGCATCCTGTGAGTCTAAATAGAAAAAGGAGTGCATTTTCATGCGCTCCCAGACAGCGCAGCCAAAAATTAATCTCCACTTGATCAGACATTCCTTGCCCTCATCTCAATAGACCATCATTAGGGTCAGCAATGTATATTAAAAATAGAGTTGCTGCGAACAGTTCGCCGGGGATTCTGCACGAGCTGAGCTACCTGCTGCCAGATCAGCAAGCTCACAGCTTCCTCAGAGCCCGTGAGGGAAGCCTGGCTTCATCCAGCAGGCTGCTGCCTAAAAATAAAGTTCAAAATGGGGTAAGGAGAATTGGCAAGAAATCCAGCTGCTCCACCAGCTGTTCTTGCACCCTGAGCGCAGGGGAGTAACAGCCTGCTAAAATGTAAAGGGGGATCCCATATGGGTCCTCATGGTGTGATCCCTTTCCTAAAAGCATCCTACTATCTGTAGATGTTCTTACTCTTTTTCCTACTTATGTGTTTCCTACTTATTATGTTCCTACTGTGTGGGAGATGGGGCTGAGGCTGGTCTGGTTTGTGCTGGGGAGATGGGCGGTGGGCAGGCACTGTGCCCCAAAGCAACAATTCCTACTCTTCTATCGGGGAGCTTTTTTACAGCCTTTGTTACCGGGCGCTCTTGGTGCCCTGCCGTCCTGGGGGAGTAACGAGGTATGTTGGGACTGACCCCTTCCTCTCCATTGCAGCTGTTTTCTTCACCTCAGGCAGCGCTGAGAAACCAGTAAACTGCTCTAACGGGCCTTGTGGGAGCTTCCAGTTGGCTCTGGAGTGCTGAAGAAACAGCAAAGCTGCCAACAGCTTGTGGGCAGCAGTGGCTGAGCAGCTGCTGTGTGTCCTGGGATCAGAATGAGCCATGTAGTACCCAAGGTCCCATTCCCACCTTCCAAATTTGCTTTTCTCTGGCTGCTTTCCCCCCAGCTGTCCTTCACCGGGTAAAACAGCAACTTAAGGGTATTTGGCAAAGGCATTAGCATGATGCAGAAGGAGCTGCAAGCCAGGACCAGCAGAACATGGCAGGTGGGTGTAGCTGCTAGTCTCATCTTCTTGTAAGTGAAACTGAAAGGGTTTGTTGAGGTGAAGTCCAGATTTCTGAGCGGGAGCTGACTGATGCAGCAGCTACCAGTTCCTCCAAGGACAAGGATGTGTTTTCTTGTTCTAGGAAAATGGCCTGATCTTATGACAGCTTTTTTTGGGGGGGTTTGTGGTCTCTAATAATTGATTTGCAGAGAAGTCCCGGATCAGAATGGCAGTGGTTTAGAAAGTGCCGATGCTGCAGAAGGGGCAGCACTAACCGCGAGCATGAAGTCTTTGTCTGGGTAAAGATTCCCTTTTTAAGAAAAACACAGGCCTTGCTCCTACTATCCCAGACTCAAGGAGAGTTGCTGGCAAACATCAGACCCTTGCAGTCTTCATGCAGGATCACATGTGGCTGAATGAACCAAGAGTGAAATGGTTGTGTCCTCCATCCTCCAGAGTTTTCTCCACCAGCACCAGTGCTGTGGCTTTTGCTAGAGGAGGGGTCATTTGGATCTTTGACAACCAGAAAAGGAAGAAAACCTGCTGATGGACACAGTCCTGATAGGCCATCATCATCATTTCCACCAGGGCACCGCGATAGCCCACACAGAAGGGATGCGGCTGGGGTTGCGTGGTGTCTACCAGCCAGCAGTAATTCAGAGCACAAAGCAAGCTTTCCAAATATTGTCCACCACCAACGGAGTTTTTTCATGAAATAAATAGCTGGGACAGAAAAGATGCTCACACACCACAAATACTGAAGAAACTGGGGTTTGCACTTAATTTATAGAGGAAACTATTCAAGGACATTTCATCTTTAAATAAAATTACTCCAGCAACCACAGCAAGGTCGGGGAGAAGCTGAGTTACAGGCTATTTGGAAAAGAACAGAGAGGAGGAACAGAGGAACGTTTACCCCGGCTGATGAGCCTGCTGAGGGGTGTTTATACATCTGACTGGAGTGGGGCAGGACCTGCCGTCGGGATCACAGACGCTCACGGCAAGACAAAGAGATCTGTGCTCCCTCTCCACCACTCCTGCAGCGTGCCCCGCTGGGAGAAGAGGATCTCTGCTTGCTGCTGAGCCAGGCGGCCTCCCTGCTGTCCGGGCCCTTGGAGCCCACTGCGCACAGAGGTGGGGACGGGCCTACAGAGCGGCTCTGAAGGGCCGTGGTGCCGCTGCTGGGACTTCAGGGAACCTGTAGCACCCTTCTTTGCTCCTAATTTCGAGGAGAAGGACGTGGCTCTGCTTCAACCCGCAGAACCTCGTTAACTGACGAGAGAAGGCTGTCCCAGAGGTCTGCACTCGTTTAACCGGAGCACGGAGAGTGCCATTTGTTCGGGACCCGGGCCCTGAGCTTCTGCTGGGTGCCGCTCGGTGCAGTGACACCGGTTTGCTGGATGACGTGGTGGATTCAGTGGGTGTTTTAGATTGATGATTATGTGATTGCCGGCCATCTGCTTCTTGTTTGCTGATGCAGGTGACAGCCTTCATGGAACAGGATGAGATGAGGAAGCTCGTACACCGCACAGGGCCCTATTCCCCCACTTGCACCTCTAAACTCAGAAGCTGGGGGTTGCTTAGCTTGGGTTTTTTTAATAGCTGTATCTGATTCACACCATCCCTTATGAATTGTGTAGCAGCTGCTGAAGAGCTGAAGGAGAGCTAGTTTCACACACACAGATGACAAGGAGGTGCATGGACCAAGGAGAAGCCATCTTGGGTGGCTGCAGTAGAGACCCTCAAGTGGAAACCCTGCTCTGAAGACCTCCCAAAAGCTTGGGACTCCAGATAAAACAGATCCAACAGTTTTGAGGTTTATTAGTGCATAATCCCTGACCATCAGGCTCTGCAAGAACACATGTTTGCTCTTCTACATCAAATTTCCAAGGACTATGCAGAGTTTTCAGAGCTCAGGGGTGTGGTTCAGCAGCGAGATGGGTACCTTTGGGTGAATGGCTGGACTCGATGACCTTCAAGGTCCTTTCCATCCTAAACGATGCTGCGATTCCTCCTCTTTCGAGTTTTTTTTCCACAAGGGGTCATTGCAGAGCAGAGCAAGGACGACTTCAAAAACTGGGTGACTTCTTTTTCTGAAGCCTAGTAGATATTTAGATGCTATTATTCTAAACTAGAATAATTACCAGTATTAATTTTGATCTGAAAACTACCATAATGTCCTGTTAATTATTGTTTGGTTGGTGTTCACTTCAACTGAATGAAGAATGAGCAATATTTCAGTGTAAATACATTTCTTTTAACAAAACACCAACAGAAAGAGCCGGTTCAAAGGGGGGAAATGTGGAGATTTACCCCTGTACGTAAAAAAAAAAAGGTACAGAAATCTGTGTGGTAATTAGGATAAAAGCAGTGAAGTGAATTAGGATAAAATGAGTGAAGACAAAATGGTTTTGAAGCAGAAACTTAATTCAGCTGCGCAGATCGTCCAAGGAACATCAGAAACCCTTGCCAAGCGTCCAGGTACTGTTGACTCCCAGATAAGTGCCTGATCTTATTGGCTATTTAATTTTTTTCACTTCTTTTGTTAGGCAAATAAAGCCTTTTCAATAATTCAGTCAAATGGCATGATTATAAATACGAATAATTGAGCAGATCCAGCTTCAAAATAAAAACATATTTTATCATGTGTAACTTCAAAAGTAATCATATAATTAATGGGTGAAAAACAGAGAGAAAGATTGCCGGAGATTAAGATTAAGCCTTGCAGAAGAGAGTGTTCTAACTAGAAATTGGTTTAATTAATAGCACATTTTACATAATGATTACAGTGTAATTGCGCTGACTAGCAGAGTGTCATTAAATATATCCATGCTCCTTTACAACACCCTAAGGCTAAAAATAATGAGTTACATTGAAAATCACTATGCAACAGGTTCATAAATAACATTTACGCCTATACAAGGCGAATACTTATAAATAATAAATATTTGCCTTTTGTAATTGAAGAAAAAATGACAGCCTTCCCTTCCTGCTGCCCTGTAGATTGTCGTGTTGTAGTGCTGAAAAGATTTTTTCCCCCTTGCGTTCTCTAGCAAGTGCTGAATAATTTATTCAAATGCTAATATTCTGTATAGTCTGACTTTGAGGAACAAATATTCCTACATAAAGAATAAATGCCAAGCTGCTCATTACCAGCTTCCTTGTACTTCGCATGGCGCGGTCCCCAAAAAACTATCACAGTCTATTACACGTGTCAGATGAAGTTAGTGGCCAGATTTCCTTCCACATTAGTTACATTCTTCTTTATTTAAAAATTACCCCCTTCTCCCAAAATGTTCATCATGCTCTGAGCTGTTATGTAGCAACAGCTGCTCCTCAGCTCCAAAAAAGGACGACATCATAAACCTGATAACTTTTTAATCTGTAGGTTTTCTCTGGTGAATCAGGAGTATCTAATAAAAAGAGGTTTGATTTCATATTAGCGCTGCGCTGACATTTGAAAGACCCCCAAATGGTTTGTGTTTAGCTGCCTTACCAAGCGCAGGAACATTTCCAATGTCAAAATAAAGCAGCTCACAAAATGCTCCCTCCAGATGGAAATGTTCTAGAGCAACCTTGCAGTGGGTTTTAGCTCCCACCAGTGCTCGGGTCATGCTGGCGAAGAGCGTGGTGTCATCAGAGGTGGGAATGGCTGGATGTCCTCTTCTTCAGGGGAAGAAGTGGGAGAATACTTCAGATATCAGGGAAGATGTGCAGTGCTGCTCACACCTTGAGTACTGGGGCACTTCGAGAAGGTCATTGAGGTGCTGGAGAAGGTGCAGAGGACAATGAAACTGATGAAGGGTCTGGAGGACAGGGCTGATGGGGAGCAGTTTAGGGGACTAGGATTCTGTAGTCTAGACAAAAGGAGGCTGAGGAGAGACCTTATTGCTCTTAACAACCAGCTGAAAGGTGGTTGGAGAGAGGTGGGGATTGGTCTCTTCTCCACAGATAGGACAAGAGGAAGCAGCCTCAGATCGTGCCAGGGGAGGGTCATAGAATCATAGAATCATCAGGGATTGGAAAGGACCTCGAAAGATCATCCAGTCCAACCCCCCTGCCAGAGCAGGCTCACCTCACTGGAGAAGCCATGGAACCAGAATCACTCAGGGTTGGAATGAACCATCATCCAGTTCCAACACCCCCAGTACAGGCAGGGACACCCCACCCTAGATCAGGCTGGCCAGAGCCCCATCCAGCCTGGCCTTAAACACCTCCAGGGATGGGGCCCCAACCACCTCCTTGGGCAACCCATTCCAGGCTCTCACCACTCTCACGGTGAAGAACTTCCCCCTCACATCCACTCTAAATCTACCCATCTCCAGCTTTGCTCCATTCCCCCTAGTCCTGTCACTACCTGACATCCTAAATAGTCCCTCCCCAGCCTTTTTGTAGGCCCCCTTCAGATACTGGAAGGCCACAATAAGGTCACCTGGGAGCCTCCTCTTCTCCAGACTGAACAGCCCCAGTTCCCTCAGTCTATCCTCACAGCAGAGCTGCTCCAGCCCCCTGATCATCCTCATGGCCCTCC
Source organism: Rhinopomastus cyanomelas (assembly GCA_013400115.1). Taxonomy (NCBI): domain Eukaryota; kingdom Metazoa; phylum Chordata; class Aves; order Bucerotiformes; family Rhinopomastidae; genus Rhinopomastus; species Rhinopomastus cyanomelas. The sequence goes on along the minus strand of VXBP01001418.1, from coordinate 106,987 downwards.
TCTGCACTGGCCCCAGTATGTCCACATCCTTCTTGTAATAAGGGCTCCAGAAGTCCTCCAGGTGGGGTCTCAGGACATCAAGAAAAGTTTCTTCCCTAACAGAGTGGTCAAGGGTTGGAACAGGCTGCCCAGGGAGGAATTTCACCCATGTGGAGCCTAAGTGTGCTGTAGGCTGAATGCTGGAACCCCAACTGGGGGGCACTCGGATGACTTCAATGCAGGTGCCGCAACAGCAGCAGCAGCTCTTTGTACCTTGTAATGATAATGAGATATTTGCTGATACTCTCAGTCCCTCCCAGCCCGTGACACTCTGTGACTCTGTGAGTCCTGTTACAGAAGCAGGGTTGTCATACTGCAGTATTAGAAGCAGAAACCTCATATTGCCTGAGCACTAATGAAACAAGTGTGAGCACCTACACTTGGGTACCAGGAGAAAGCATCAGATTTGCTGGGTATAAAACCTTCTCAGGTTGATGGTAAGGGGAGAATTCTCACAATGCTTAGAAAGGTTTCTCTGTTTTTGGGATGATACAAAATCCAGTTGTCCATAGCTGTTGACGCACATTTTTCTTTATCACCAGTCTTGTCCCAGTCAGATAACTATTTGTCTTCCCCTTTATTGAAGGAGGAAAAAAACACCTTTCTAGCCACAGGAAAACGACCCCTTTTAATCATTATCCTGAAGCAGAAGATGAAACTCTACATACACTTGGAGAGTTTGGTGAAGTAAAACAAGGGTTAATTGTAATTAAGTGTGCATAGTGGTAGATCATTAGGATAATACCCTGGTCTTCTGTCTCAGGCCAAAGATTTGCATCATTGTTGGCCTCTCTGCAAAATCACTACAATATTTTCTTTATTTCTAATCATTTTTACAGCTTACAACATCCTGCTGGGATCTCCAGAACCCAGTTCATAGAAGATGCATGCAGAGGAGGAAACAGACCACCAGTGAGAATCTGAAGTAGCTGGAGAGCAGATCCTCCTTCCCTATCACGTGAGAAAGGCCTTTATCGTGGAATCATAGACTCATTTAATTTGGAAAGGACCTTCAAAATCATCAAGTCCAATCATTAAACCAATTGGCCCAAGGCCATGGCTAAACCACATCAACGTGAAACAGCCAGCTGACAGCTGTGAGAGGTGAGAAATGCAGCAAATTCCCCTTCATCATTAGGAGACTGACAAAAAGTTAGCTTAGATGACATCACTAGTCAAGATTGGAGGTAAAAAAATCCGGGAGTCCTTCACCCTCTGTCTTTGAACACCCAGTGTTTGCCTGGGGTTCTCTGTGCTCTGCAGGCAGTGCGTGCTCCATGCCGTGCCCAGTGCACGCAGGCTTCCTGGGGGTCATGGGCTTTCTGGAGGTTGACCATTGTCTCCTCCGCTGCAGTGTACTACTGGCCTTGATTGCTCCCTGGAGGCAAGGTGGGCTTCTGCAGACCCTGGAATGAGCCCTGCATTCACCCAGTAGGTGGTATGTCACAGGGCACTGCTGAAACCAACCGGGCTGAATCAAGAAGCCTTTAGGCTGGTTTTGCCCACATTCAAGCTATTTAACTGGAGAAAACAGATCAGATCCAGAGTAAGGGACACTATGCAGCCTTGGTCTTGCCCTGACATTGCACAAGAGTTTCTGCAGCGCATCCAGCTTGTGCATGTGTCTGCTCACACAGGACTGGTGGGCTGTGGTTGGGCTGTGCCTCCACACATTGGTTCTACACTCCTTGTGGTGGGGACACTCGTCGCTTCCAGGATAGCTACCTTAGCAGGGGTATCTCTCCCACAGAGTTCTCATTTCTGACCCTGCTCTGCTATTCTCCCTGGGAGGATTAAGACCAATAAAAATCCTTTTAGAACTTACCTCCTGGTAGATTCCCAGGTCTGTTGTCGTGCTACCGTCACCAACTCCACCTCAAAGGTACCTTGTGGCAGGTATTTTCTGCACGGAGACTCCGCATCAGTATCAGTGCATCGCACGCAGGCTGGAGCCCGGTGTCGTCGGGGAGCTCTGCTCTCAGGGCTGTGTCCACGTTAACCACTGCCTCTCGACTGCTGTGATGAATTGGTTGAACAGTATTTTCCTCATTAAAAAGCTCCAAAACACCAGCGGATCGGGAACTGCTTGCCCTAGACTTCACAGATTTTGTAAGGAGCACCACAGGATGGTGGGGTTTTTAAAATGAGATAACTTTTTCTTTCATTCTCTCTTCTAGTACCTCAATTAATTTAGTCCAATAATTGCAGAGGTAATGCCTGACACAGGAAACACAATGTACTATGTGGATCCCGATCCAAAGCTATCGAAAGCTCTGTAAAGGCAACTCTATTTTATTATTATTGCAGGAAAAGATGGGGTGCTTTTTGCCATAGAAAAGGAAATAAAGCCCCAGCCAAATTCCAAATGGCTCACTATGCTCAGCTGAAGTTAAGCCACAACACTTCTGCAAAAGCACAAAAGGGCAGGATGTAATGCAAGTAGAAAGGTTAAGAAAGATGAAGAAGGAATGTCTTCCCCTGTTTATTCACTGCTACTGGGCAATAATATAATTTTCAGTCTCACGTCTCTATTTCAGACCACATATGGCAGTAATATTGGATCTTCCCCATCGCAGCTTAACCATGACTAAACAGGTTGATGAATGTCATGCATCTTATCATCATACATGCATATTTTTAAATATAATTCACTTTTGATCTGCACCCTTGTGCAGCGGTGAATGAAAACAGTTAAGATTTCTTCCACTGTCTGCCTTTAAATGTATTAAACAGCCCTGCTGTCAATAGATTATATTCTTGTACAATGATAATAGCCCAAAAAACTAAGAGGCCTTGTCAGGAATTGCAGTTGTCACAGTTTGATGCAAATGATTTTACTTGGTGTTCATCTGCTACACAATCATCTCATAATCTGGAGATACATCACAGCATGACATGTAAATTTCCTGCTACTCTGCTTTCATTTCCAGAGGCAGCAATCAAATGAAAACCATTCAACCTCACCAAAATGTATAAATAATTTTCATTCAAACATATTAACAGTCAAAATATGAGAATTTATCACAGAGCACCATGCCTTTTAAGAAGCAATAAAGACTTTACTTTTTAAGCCTAGTTCTACTCAGAAAAGTAATACGGACGGTGAGTTGCGATGTTCAAAGAGGATTTAGAAGTCTACACATAGCACCTCGTCTTCAAACTTAAGTGCGGTGGTGCTTTGGGTACTGCTGGGAAAAAAAACCCCTAGAAAAGGGTTGAGGGGAAAAGGGAGCCATCACTTGTTTCCCTTCATGTGTGTCCTATAAAATAAAGATTCAAACACAAGGAACAGAAAAGAAAATACTGTGTAGCAGAAGCTGCTGATATGGGATTAAGATTCCCTTTATTTTATTTCTTCACTTCCATTTGTGGATCAGAATCTAATTTAGTTGATTTAAGGATTGTTTTTTCTCATCAGTTTTGAAGGGGAGGCAAGCACAAACACCCCATAAAGGTGCCTCCTCTGAAGTTCAAAAATACCAAACAAGGCTCAGCTCGACCTGCGGACCCACCAGTGCCAGCTGTCAGTCACCTCCTTCCTGACTGAAGGAACAACTGAAGCAGGAAAATATTTGCCTGGCTGAGAAGCTGAACAGGGCATGAAGTCTGGCTGCATCTTCCAGCTGGTGGGTCTGCCAGGGTGGAGGATGCCTCTGCTGTGGAGGTTTGGAGTTGGTTCTTCAGAAGAAGTTCCTCCCTGTGAGGGTGCTCAGACACTGGAATAGGTTGCCCAGGGAGATCGTGGCTGTTCCATCCCTGGAAGCGTTCAGGCTGGATGGGGCTCTGGGCAACCCGGTCTGGTGAGAGGTGTTGCTGCCCATGGCGGGGGGCTGGCACTGGGTGACCTCTGAGCACCCTTCCAACCTACACAAGTCAGGGAGTCTCTGATTCGTACTGCTGGCACAGTACAAGAGAAAACAGTCGATTACTTCCCTACTGCTGTGGTCCCAGAGGGGAGCAGTGCTGCTGATCACTGGGTGATATAGGGGCACAGCACCCCCTGACCCCCATGCAGGACTACGCTTGCTGGGCAGCATCATCCTGGCGAAGCCCAGAGGGGATCCTTACCCAAGTCCAGCTAAACTCACGCTGCACTTCTGCCCGAAGTGAACCGTTTCCGTTTGCGGCAGCCGCGGGTTTGCCTGACTGGCCCCGCTGCACCTCCGTATCGCTGGCTCCACTGCTTTGCCAAAGTCCAACCGTCCCCAAGGAATCACCCAGATCCAGTGCTCCAGGAGAAAAAAACCCTCTGCACAGGCCAGAAACACAGGAACAAAGGAGGGTTTGCTGTTCTTGTTAATGGTGGTGCTGAAAAAACCCCTCTGCCTCCCTATAAACTGGATGGGTTTTTTGAGAAACAGGTAAAAACTGCTAAGATGACAGTTTTTTCCCATTTTTCCAGTGAGTGTGTCTGAGGAAGTAGAAGTGCAATAACCTGGGGTACAGCAGGCTCAGCCATTTGAAATAAAACTTTGCAGTACTAATGTTTTTGTAACTGCTTTCATATTGTAATGATATTTTTCCAAGCACTGGTTTTATTTGATCTTAAATACCTTTTTGGGAAAGTCCAGTGAGCTGACTCTAATAAAATCATGCTATTGAAAAAAGGTTTAAGTGGAATGTTCAGAATAAATTACAAAACTGCATGCAAGAATACCAGCTAGTGCTGCAATAAAAATCTGGAAATGAGGATTCTTGCAATATATTTTAAAGAAGTAGTATACTTTTTTCTTCCTCTTCTTTTTGTTCATTTTTTTTACACCTAGTGTTTCACAATAGAAAGCCTCCGCACCCGCAAAGAGAGTGAATGAATAAACTGCCAAAGAAATGGCTTTTTTGAAAAAAGAAACTTGGGGGGGTATTTTTTTTTTCCTGGGGAATTTATTTCATATCATTTTCAATCACTTTTGGAAGATCATAGGAGAGGCAATTCTCTTCCATTTTGTTGTTCCAAAATCCTTGGGTTACCTCATATTCAGAGGTGTGTTTGATTTCACACGTATTCAGACCCTTTTGTGTCAGGAGCTGTTAGCAAGAACATGGAGGTTTTTCTCCATGCTCTAGACAATCCTGGAGGGTCCAGAGTGAGTGGCTCCCAAAATCTAACCAAGGCTTTTCTTTAATCGTCTCCTCTCTTGCAGATCCCACAGCCAAATTCCTATGGTTGAATCCAGCTCTGGGAGTAGGACCACAGGATCACAGAATTGCCTGGATGGGAAGGAACCTCCACAGGACATCTGGTCATCTAGTCCAACCCCCTGTAGTGAGCAGGGACATCTTCAATCAGGTAAGTTTGCCCGGAGCCTTGTCCAGCCTCACCTTGAATCTCTCCAGGGATGGGGCCTCAACTACCGTCCCGGGCAACTTGTGCCAGTGTTCAATCCCCCTCCTGCTAAAGAAATTCTTCCTAACATCCAATTTAAATCTGCCCCTCTCTAATGTGAAACCATCGCCCCTCGTCCTGGCGCTACAGGCCTTCCCAAACAGCCCCTCTCCGGCCTCTGCACGTAGGAGGGACTCACGTGTGCAGACAAATACCTTTTCTCGTTCTGCTCAACGTCATCCAGGAATGAAGAGAGAAGGCTTTTCCAGCTGTGGCCCAGCTGTGTTTGAATTGCAGAGCCTGAGCTACAGACAGAGGTAGGGCTTGGGGTGAAGTGGGTCACTCGGTGCGGCTGGTTCTTTGGATCTAGCTGGAGAAGTGAAAGACATGGCAAAGTATCGATGAAGCTGGGTAAGCACCTACAGAACACTACAACATCCTGTGAGGTGCTCACTCTCTTGTGGGATTTATGGGAGGCTTGCCAGGATTGCCCACATGCTGTGTTTGTTCCACCCAGCTCCCAAGCTGCTCTGCTGCAGCCGCACTGACTTTGCAGCAGCTTGAGAGGTAGGACGAGGACATCTCTGCAGTCATGGGCAGCCCTTCAGCCTGGGGCTAGGATCCTGCAAGACAGCTCCTCCAGCCTAGCTGCTGCCTGATTGAGTGGAGGTGTCAACTGGAGCAGCAAGCTTTAAAGAGGGTTTTGATGGAGGACAGTGCTGCAGATGATGGTGTGACAGGCTTCAGGGAGGGATGTGTGCTTAAATATTAATCCACAGCAGCTACATCCCAGTCCTGAGTTGCTCCTTTCTTTTTTAAGAACAACATGAACAAGTGACTTGTTGCCTTCTTACACTGTTCCTCCACTTGGACACTCTGTTGAGTCCATGCAGAGTATCTCAAGTGGTGAGGAAGAGAGAAGCTAAGCAAAGGGATCTAAACTAACAGGTTTTAGCTGAAGTTAATCTTCTTTATGTGCCAGCTCTCCTCAAGCAGAGGACATATCAGCACCTGGAAATGATGTCTGTAGTTCCATGCACTGTGAGGAGCAAGCAGGAAAGATCACTCACTCAGCTCTGGTGACTTTTGATGTCTAGACTGTCTGTTAGCACCAACTTCAGACAGAAACATGAACGAGATCTTCTCAGTATGTTTAATCTGGGGTCTGGTCAAAGGTGGTTTGTCCCATATCTCGCTGCCTCCAGACTAGAACTTAGGTTCTTTTAGGCTAATGGTGACTTTGTGCAAGCTGCTCAAACACCTCTCGAAAAGTGGGAAGAAGGAAGTCAGACTGAGCTTTCTTCCTGTGCCTTCTGAGGTAGAGTCCTCGTACTTCCAGTGTCTCTTTCAGCCTGGACATTCTTTTAATCAGAAGCTCAGTGTGATAACCTAATTATAGAATCATAGAATCATTATGGATTGGAAGGGACCTCGAAAGATCATCTAGTCCAATCCCCCTGCCACAGCAGGATCACCTAGACCGAGTCATAGAGTCAGTCTGGTTAGAACACCCAGTTCCAACACCCCTGCCATAGGCAGGGACACCCCACCCTAGATCAGGTTTGCCAGAGAGTCATCNGGCTGGCTCATGCTGATCTTTTGGTCCACAAGCACCCCCAAGTCCCTCTCCTCAGGGCTACTCTGCAACCAGTCACTACCCAGCCTGTACTTGTGCTTAGGATTGCTCGACCCAGATGCAGGACCTTACACTTAGTCTCGTTAAACCCCATCAGATTGACTTGTGCCCACTTCTCCAGCCTGTCAAGGTCCCTCTGGATGGCATCCCTTCCCTCCAGTGTGTCTGCTGCACCACACAGCTTGGTGTCATCAGCAAACTTGCTGAGGGTGCACTCAATGCCTGTGTCCATGTCACCTACAAAGAGGTTGAACAAGACTGGTCCCAGGACTGATCCCTGAGGGACTCTGCTTGTCACTGACCTCCACTTGGACATGGATCCATCTACAACCACTCTCTGGGTGCGGTCATCAAGCCAGTTCCTTACCCATCTAGTGGTCCACCCGTCAAAGCCATGCTCCACCATCCTGGAGACCAGAATGTGGTGCCGGACAGTGTCAAAGGCTTTGCTCAGGTCCAGGTAAATGACATCAGTCACCCACCCCTCATCCGTTAATGTTGTGACCTGTTCATAGAAGGCCACCAGGTTTGTCAGGCAGGATTTTCCCTTGGTGAAGCCATGCTGATTGTGCCCAATAACCTCTTCACTATTCTCCTGTCTCAGTAGTGCCTCCAGGAGAATCTGCTCCATGATCTTACCAGGCACAGAGGTGAGACTGACTGGCCTGTAGTTCCCTGGCTCCTCCTTCCTACCCTTCTTGAAAATAGGAATGATGTTTCCCCTTTTCCAGTCAGTGGGGACTTCACCAGATGGCCAGGACTTTTGGAATACAATAGAGAGGGGTTTACAACCTCAGCTGCCAGTTCTTTCAGTACCTCTGGGTGTATCCCGTCGGGTCCCATGGACTTGAACACTTTCAGGTTCTTCAGGTGATCACGAAACTGATCTTCACTTATGATGGGCAGTTCTTCCTTGCAGTCCCTGCCGTTATTATCCATGACTCCAGGAGTGTGGCTGGAGGCCTTTGCAGTGAAGACTGAGGTAAAGTCATTGAGAACCTCAACCTTTTCCACGTCACTTGTCACCACTTCACCCGGCCGGTTAGCTGCAGGATGTGCTGGTTAATGTGACCAAACTAGAAAGAAAGATTAAATAAACACTTGTAGTACTTAAGAAGGATGGAGTCTTGAGTGGGAGGTGAAAGCAGAAATACAGAAGCTAGGGACTCAAGGCATTGTAGGGTGCTCTGCAACTGATGCTACAAGGAAGGTCCATTAGAATGAACATTCATCTGTTTTAGAGTTTTGACTGCCTCCTCATCGCAAATTAGTTCAGTCAGACCATATTAAATGAAAAATTGTTGCCCCAGCATTGTGGGAAAGGGTGGGGTAGCTCTCCTGTTTGGGTTAAAAGCTTGATGGAAGCAATAAGACTCCAGGTACTGATGCTGCCAGAGACATGTCAAGTGCTTCTTAGTTTGTACAGCGTCACCATTGGTGGAGCATCAACAGGCGTGACTGGTCCAGCTAACCTCCCTGCTACTGCCCATTTACTGACCACAGACAGCCAGGCACAGATGCCACCCATTAACCTCACACTGTCCCCACAATGTCCTGGCACTCCTGAGCATTTTTTTCCAATATTTAGGATTGGATTGGGGTTTTCTGGCAAAAAAATAGTAATTTAAAAATTCAATCTCCAGGAGAAACTGTGAGAGGTGTAACTATGATAACAGAAATAAGAGATTATCTGGTTTAGTCTCATTTTACATCGAGACATCCAAGACCTGAACTTCAGTGTGGCTGAATTTTGCAGATAGGGCTTCTGAAGCCAGACCCAACCTCCACTATTGCTGCTTTTCTAAGTCAGTTCCTTCTTCGTTTATTTTCTTCCCAAAAAGAAATTCTACCTATTTCCTTAGCTCAACAGAAAACCCTGAAGAGTGATGTACAAAATGGACATCGAGAGTTTTAATGAATAAAATAATTGCTGAGAATCTTCCAATAGTTGGTAAACAACAGGTTATAGGTGTAAATCGATGACAAACAGTTGGTGCAGCTGCTGAGCTCCAACCAAAGGGGGGTTTTGCAGGTTTTGTAGGAATTTAAGGCATTTTCTTGTCTTAGGACTTGAAGGGATATAACAAAGCCTGAGAGCCCTTGTGGTCAGCCCTGTCTCAGTTGCTGGAGTTCACTGTGTTGTTTATAACCCAATCAAACCTTTCTGATTTCTGTCTTTCATAAGGATCAGGTCACCCAGAGCAATGCCCCTTTAGTAGTAGCTAGCGCTAGTAAATGCAGTGTTTGCTGTAACCATGTACAGACTCACACAACAAGAGTCTCTACGTTGCTGTGTAAATTTACCACCCAGTGATTTAGGCAACAAACCCCAAATCCCTCGAGATTTCAGGTCAAATGCACCTTCTACTTCTAAAACTCTGGATTTACAAAGGAGCCACTGAGACCCTTACTGGCACTTCTGAGCTGCCAGGCAAGGGAAATCAGCCGTCTTGTCGAGATAAATGGCTCTGAGGTGGTCAGCGCCAGACAGAGATGTAGCTGCAGAGAATGAAGGCAGCAGACGGGGAAGTACAAGTCAGAGGAGCATGGTTCCCTTGGGCTACCAGAACTGAAGAGGCAGAGGGGGAAAAGAAGTGTTTGCCTTATCAAAGAGTCTCCTCTATACCCTGAACCAGGGTATGTACCACTGATCAGGCTGCTGGAAAGGAACAAGGTGGAGCTCATAGAATCATAGGATCATTAGGGATCGAAACCCCCCCCCGCCACAGCAGGATCACCTAGACCAAGTTGTACAGGAACATATCCAGGTGGGTTTTAAATGTCTCCAGAGAAAGAGACCCCACAACATCCCTGGGCAGCCTGTTCCACTGCTCTGTCGCCCTCACTGTGAAGAAGTTCCTTCTCATATTTATATGGAACCTCCTATGTTCCATCTTACACCCATTGCCCCTCATCCGATCACCAGATGACATTGAGAAGAGCCTGACTCCATCCTCTTGGCACCCACCCATCACATATTTATAGACAATAATGAAGCCATCTCTTAGTCTCCTCTTCTCCAAACTCAAGAGACCCAGCTCCCTCTGCCTTTCCCCATAAGGGAGGTGCTCCACATCCTTCATCATCCTCGTTGCCATAAGCTGGACACCCTCCAGCAACTCTGTGTCCTTCTTGAACTGAAGTGCCCAGAACTGGACACAATACTCCAGATGTGGTCTTACTGGTGCAGAGTCAAGGGGAAGAAGAACCTCTCTTGATCTGCTAACCACCCTGCTTCTGATCCAGCCCAGGATGCTGTTGGCTCTGTTGACCACAAGAGCACACTGCTGGCTCATGGTCATCCTGCTGGCCACCAGGACCCCTAGGTCCCTTTCTCCTGCACTACTCTACAACAGGCCAGTCCCCAACCAGAAGCAAGACTCTGCACTTACTCTTGTTATACCTCATTAAATTTTTCTCAGCCCAGCTCTCCAGCCTGTGCAGGTCTTACTGAATGGCAGCAGAGTCTGCAGGGGTGTTGGCAACACCACCCAGCTTTGTGTCGTCAGCAAACTTGCTGCCAGTGCATGCCAATCCCTCATCCAAGTCATCAATGAATAGATTTAACAAGACTGGTCCCAGTGCCGACCCTTGGAACACTCCACTAGATACAGGCCTCCAACTAGACTCTGTCCCATTGACCACTACTCTCTGGCTTCTATCCTGCAGGTAGTTCATTATCCACCTCACTACCCAATAATCTAGACCACGCTGCTTCAGTCTGGCTGCGGGGATGCTGTGGGAGACTGTGTCAAATGCCTTACTCAAGTCAAGATAGACCACATCCACTGCTCTGCCATTTTCAGAAGTTGTACAAGAATAAAAACATTTGTGGTCCAGGGACAATCACAGACTCATGGAATGTACAGAGGTAGAAGGGACCTCCAAAGGGCATCCAGTCCAATCCCCCTACACCAAGCAGGACCAGCACTCACCAGACCAGTTGCTTAGAGCCCCAGCCAGCCTGACCTTGAATGACTCCAGGGATGAGGCCTCTACCACCTCTCTGGGCAGCCTGTTCCAGGGATCCCCCACCCTCAGATTCCAGACCTTTTTCCTCCTGTCCAACCTCAGTCTGTCCTTTTCCATCTTCAGACCACGACTCTTCATCCTATCATGCCCTGCCCTTGGGAACAGTCTTCTCCAGCCCTCTGACTTGGCCCTTTCAGGGATTAGAAGATCACTATAAGGTCCACCCAGAGCCTTCTTCTCATAGAATCATTAGGAATTGGAAGAGACCTTGAAAGATCATCTAGTCCAATCCCCCTGACACAGCAGGATCACCTAGACCAAGTCACACAGGAACATGTCCAGGTGGGTTTTAAACATCTCCAGTGAAGGAGACTCCACAACCCCCCTGGGCAGCCCCTTCCAGTGCTCCGTCACCCTCATTGGGAACAAGTTCCTTCTCCTGTTGATGTGCAACCTCCTATGTTCCAGCTTACAAACATTGCCCCTTGTCCTATTACTAGATGACATTGAGAAGAACCTGGCTCCATCCTCCTGACACCCACCCCTCACATATTTATAGACATTAATGAGGTCACCCCTCAGTCTCCTCTTCTCCAAGCTCAAGAGATCCAGCTCTCTCAGCCTTTCCTCATAAGAGAGGTGCTCCCCTTCCTTCATCATCCTCATTGCCCTGCGCTCCACATCCCTCTTGAACAGAGGGGCCCAGAACTGGACACAATACTGCAGTGGTGGTCTCACCAGGGCAGAGCAGAGGGGGAGAAGAACCTCTCTTGGTCTGCTAACCACCCCCCTTCTGATCCTCTCTTCAAATGTCTTTGTAGCACCCAAAGTTGTGATCCAAACAACTGGATCCAATTGTGATCCCTCTGTTCAAAGCACAGGCAGTGTAGTCTGAAGACAAATGGGACTGATGTCTGGAGAAGAACTTTATCAGCTCCTCCATGAGGTTTCCATTATTGCTGCTCCTGAAAGCCCCTGAATCTGGGTTCTTTACCCCACAGAGAAGCAGTCCAAATTTCTAGCAGGGTGCGAATTCCAGTCGGCATTCAATTGCTTGCAGGAAAGAGGGAGGAAATGGGTCTTTGAAATACTGCACTTGGAAGCTTTGATGGGAAAGTTCCACAAAGAAAACCACTAAGTGCCAAGAGAAGAAGTTATTTTCTTTATGGAGCAGCCTTGCAATGTCCAATTCTGACTCACACTTTTTATGGGGAATAAATACATACTCCACAAATTTTAATGACCACTCATATTTTTATTTCAGTAGCTTAAATGTTTTTCTTTCAACTCTAGGAGGAGAAAGGTGCTGCACATTTCATACTGCTATCCCCCAGATTGTGTGTCAGATCTGGGCGCTGCATTACAGGCTAGAAGCACCAAGGAGTCCAGAGCAGCTTCTCCTGAAGGCTGTTTAGTGCCTTCTGCCCAGGTAATCCAGAGAGTAGGATCTTGCACCCATGCAGAGCCACTCTTGATTTGAGTGGGATCCTCCAGCCATGCCAGCCTTCACCACATCCTTCCAACTGCAGGAGGAGGCTCCCCAGGCAAAGTGTCTTCCCTCAAACATGACATAAGGCCAAACCTCCAACACCTGTGGGTTTTTTCCCTGCAGAAAGGTCTCAGTTGCCCTTGAATTGTCAGAGAGCCTGAGAGGCATAGAGAGATTTTTGCAAGATCTACAAGCTCACAAAGTCGTGGGAATAATTGTCATCTGCTTTACACTGTCAGGCTTGGAGGGCTCCAGAACTGCTCTCCTCAAGTACTGGGGGCAGTTCTGGGCCCCTCACTTCACAAAAGAGATTGAGGGGCTGGAGCAGGTCTAGAGGAGCAATGAGGATGGGGAAGGGACTGGAGGGGGAGGCTGATGAGGGAGCTGGGGCTGTTTAGCCTGGAGAAGAGGTGACTTGGGGGGAACTTCTCCCTCTCTCCAGCTCCCTGAAGGGAGGCTGTAGTCAGGTGGGGGTCAAGCTCTTGTCTCAAGCGACCAGTGCCAGGACAAGAGGGCAGAGCCTGAAGCTGCACCAGGGGAGGATTAGGTTGGATGTTGGGAAGCCCTTCCTCACGCAAAGGGTGATCAGAGCCTGGACTGTACTGCTCAGGGCAGTGGTGGAGTCCCCATCCCTGGAGGTGTTGAAGGCCAGCCTGGCTGTGGCCCTTAGTGCCCTGGTCTGGCTGATGGGGTGATGTTAGGTCATGGGCTGGGCTGGACGAGCTCAGAGGGCTTTTCCAGCCTCGGTCATTCTTGGTTCTGTGACACCCTTCAAGGGCATTTCTGCAGTTTTAAAGCCCAGAGTTGAGACTTGTTGGGCAATGTTTGTATGGAAACCCCTGCTAATGTTAATCCTGTATCAGACTTCATCTGATAGGTGTGAAATGCATGCACGTGCTCACAGAAAACCAAAAGGTCATTGTTAAATTTGCACAGGGAAGCACATTTACTCTAGAAAAAACCTGTTGTAGTTTTCGATGTTAGGTCATGGGCCCTCAGTTGTACCTCATTCACCTCAGTTGTACCTCACTCAGTCTCTGTCATCATTAACGCCCTCATTTCTGTGGGTTTTCCATAGGATGCCCTGCCTCAGGCAACACAGTGATTTCACCTGCTCTGGAGGTGACTTGGAGTTGTTTTCTTCAGGGTTCCTTAATATCTACTGTGAATCATGTTCCATTCATTTAGGTTTTTTGCTTTTTCAGAAGCTCTTGCAGGTTTTCCTAGGTTTTTGTTTCTCTTAAAGAAAACAAACCTGAAAAATTCGGCATGAGGTGTTTGTGGGCCATCAGCAGGTGGAACCCTGAAGTCCGTGACGTGAAGCAAACAGAAAAAGCCCTGTAGCAGTAATAACCTGTCAGGACGCACATGGACCAGCACGTGGGCAGTTTTACATTCCCCGATAGTTCCTTGCAAGAAACACTTGACAAGACCGTACCTCAGGTCTTTTCACCCTACTCCAGCCTTCTCTCGTAGCAAACCACAGCCTTCAGACACACATCTCTTACTCCTCCACGCCAGCAATGTCAGTGGTTTGCATCCTCTGCAGTGCTGAAGAGAGACAGGGGCAGCTCCTGGAGACAGCGCGGGGCAGTTTCTTCTCTGTTGGGTGTTCCAGCCCACTCTCAGTCCCTGGCACTAGCTGAAACTTTGAGAGTCGCAACTGTGGAGCGTCCAAGCTGGATCTATGCCCAGAGTAAGTGGAATCTTCATGATATTTAGAGAGATTGAACTGCCTCCTGAGCCTGTGTAGACTGATGGGTTTTTTCCCAAAAGCTTGTAACTCAACCAACTTTAGATGGGCTTTTGTGGGAATGCCAGAGCGTACACCCTTCATCACTTCCCTGCCAAATACCGAGTCTGCTCAAAGGTACGAGGAACGAGGACGTGTTAAAACTCTTACAAGAGAAGATCACCATTATTTGCTGAAGGAATTTGCCCTCAGTCTCTGCACAGACGGCTGAAAGTTTGAAGAGGTGTTTTATATTAAAATAATTATTCCTAGGTCTGTGTGAGCTTGTAGAGCTTGCAAAAACGTGCCTCAGTGTCCCCTCAGTGAAATGGCGATAAGGAAACTTGCTTTGAGTGCTGTATGGTTGGACTCGGTGATCTGCGAGGCCCGTTCCCACCATGGAAGTTCTGCGAGCCTGTGATCTAAGGCTGTGCTGGTCACATCCTGCTTCCATTGGTTTGTGTGGCTGCAGTGGTCACCTCTGAGGGCAGCCCTTCTCTCCTGCACTTGTAAAACATTGTGACACCTTGCTGGGCATCTAGAAATAATAACTGGACAGAGGGATGGCAGCTCTCCAACGGGAATTCACCTCCCACCACATTTCATTACTACCCCTACAACCTCAGCCCTGAAGGTGAATTGATCCAGGTACTT
>VXBP01001418.1:44642-87142 GCA_013400115.1 Rhinopomastus cyanomelas | reverse complement strand
CAAGGTGTGCTTTGCTGGGGAACACGTTGCTTCTCTGCTCTGAAGGAATAGGTGCAGCTGTGCCCTGTTTTTCTAGATGTTGGTCTATGATCAGGACTACTGAATCCCAGGTTTCTTTTTTATTGAAGAATCAAGCCCACAGGGGCACACAAGGGAATGCCAGGCAAACATTCATTTTTTTCCTTTCATACCGAGAGTCATTATGACACCTGCTATTTGGCATTTGTTTTAATGACTGTTATGATTTCAATAATCACCCAAACCTGATCATCAGGGTGATGGATATAGGGCTTCCCTGTGGGGTTCACGCTCTATACAGGGTCTGAAAGGGTTGGTGCTGTTCTCACAACATCCTAAAACACCAGAATCAGTGAAATGTCTGCATTGAGTGCGATATTCGGTGAAAGAAACAGAGACGGAGCCATTGCTCGGCATCATTTTGAAGCTCAACAGCAAAGTGTCAGTCCTGGCTCTCCAGAGCCCAAGATGAAAACCAGCAGAAATCAAGGCGGAGCTGCTCTGTCTCGTGTAGCCGCTTAAAACTCAGTGAAATGCAAACGATAAACTAGAGGCAGCCTTTAAAGGAAACCTTGTTTTCAAAATCCTGTTCAGTGCCAAGAAATACGGGCTTTCTGTAATGAACCGAGCAAGACAATCGATTATGTCACTGTAAAGGAAAGCCTTGGACCCGAGGGGAACCTACAGACAGTCCACCCAACGCCGCGCGCTGGAGCAGCGAACGAAGCCTCGATGGGAGGGCTGGCGCAGAGCTCCGCACCGTGCCCGTGCTGCCGTCAGCCCCGCTCTCTGGACTAGGAAAAACACAGCAGAATGCACTCCCCGCTCACCCCTACTTTTTTTAACACCTAAATGTTTTAGCAAATGGCACAACTGAGGGTTTGGTGGCCAAAACTACAGCGCAAAGGCGAAGAGTGGAAAAAAAAGGCGGCCGGGTCAGGTCCTGTTGCCTCGGCATTCATTTGCATTTATGTGGTTGGTTTACATATTATGAAAGCCACCCATCTGATCTATAATGGCAGCCCTGCTGACACGGCCTGACCCAGCTTGACAATCTGGATAGAAATTGTAGGGCTGGCTGTTCAATGTCTGTGACTTTAACAGCATCGCTTTGGGCCCGGAATCAATTCTCTCTGTTTACAGACCATTTCACAGCCCTTTACCTGCAACATCACTTGTGTCAGTCCCATAAATACTTTGGTGTATATAATGCTTGAATTAGCATAATGGTTTAGGCGCAGAGCTTTCAGCACAAAGAAGGACATGTCAACATGTTCTCTTCACTTAAGCAATTAAGAGCCATTATGCTGCTTCAGTGGAAATATCATCAAGGTTAAAGACAATCCCAAACACCCCTCTAACCTTTTTATTCTAAGTCTAATAAATGAGGCATAGAAATTGAAATGTTAGTAAACAGTGCTCCTTGCAAGCTCTTTCTGCATCACGTTTAATCAGAGCTCTCATTCACCACTTGTGAAGTGGAAGGCAACGATTGCCCGCTCGCAAGGAGGATTTATCTTTTTAATTTTATTTGCAAGATCCCTCCTTTCTGCAAAGGTTTGGTTTCTGTCAAATGTCAACTTCGAGATGCTCTGACACGGCAGAGTTAAACACAAAGACCCCGCAGACCGGGTCGCACACAATAATAACTGCCCACATCCCTTTCTGTAGAGGGGGATTGTGTGATTTTGTTCTGGTGCTTACTCCAGGATTTGTTTTTCTCTCAGTGCTACTCAGGAAAATGACCCAATAGAAACTGGTTCTTGCCGTGGTTCTTCATTTTCATTTTAAGCTGGCAAGGTTCAGTCCACCACAGAGCGAAGCTGCCGTCACTTGTGCGTTATTCTGGTGGATGCCCCAAGGAGGAACCTAGGCACTGAGATTTCATGGCTTGATTTGAGGGGTTCTGTGCTGCTTTGGTTGGTTGGGTTTTAAACTCATTCGTAGCACTCAGACCCTTGATTACAAAGGCTTTGAAAGGTCTTGGGAGAGAGTGGGAGAGAAATTTGGCGACTGTGGCAGAGAGAGAGAAACCTTTGGGAGGGAAAGGCCCTAACAGGGCAGAGTTCAGAAATCCAGCAGCACTCCTACAGATGACTCCTACAGAGAGAGCCACAAGACAATAGAATACCTGCTTCCAAGTTGGTGGAAGCAAGGTGACCCCTAAAACCATGGTGATGCAACAGGAATTGCTTCCCTTGGAAAGGCTGAGTGGCACCACAGACCTCAAAGACCTCCCAGCTCCTGCAGCAGCATGAACAGCCCAAAGTGTGTCATGATACCATCTGGGCAGCTCAGCAGCCGCTTTTGCACTTCACAAGCCTCATCTTTAACCAAAAAAGGCTAATTTGGTGGTCAAAAGAGACACTCCTTCTCCAAGTCCAGACCTGATAACACCTAGGATGGAGTTACCTCAGTGCTTCCCTAGACTGTGTCTGTCTATCAAGCACCATCCTAAGCTAAATCCTTTTTTTCCTACTGCAGTATTGGAAGCATTTTGTGTTTGGGAAGTACTTGAGCTCTGTTGTAGGCTAACGTAAATGTTACAGACAAAACAACTTTCCTTTATTTATGCTTCAATGAATTTTTAATCCTTTTATTAATGCTTTTCTTAAATTTTTAACCAATATTCTGAGTAAATTCCCCAAATCAAGAGGAAGAGAGTGAGAGAGCAGTGGGAGCTAAAAGTTGTAACAATCCTACAGCCACCACCATGGTGGCTAAAAGCCAAGCTTCTGGGGCTTCTGTTGCAGTAGTTGCTCTCTGACAATAATGTGTCCTCTGGAAGGAGTAACTGTTGGTTTTCTGATCAGGAATCTCCCTGGACACCTTGGCTGCTCACAACCATGTAGCTGGGGTCGTTCTTAGCAGCCTCCGTGTCTTCGCGGGCACTTCGTATGGTCTTGCATCCATTCTTGGAGCTTCTTGAAAATTATTTCCTTTTCCTAAAACATGGGATCCTAACATGCTCTGAAGAGGATGGTCTGGGTCACTCTAACATCAGCTTTCCATGTCTTCACAGCTCTCAAGAATATGCTGGATTTTCATATGGCTCATCTCATCCCATCAGCACCTCAAGTCCATCCCTCTCCCCACTGCTGCTGCTCCATGCTGGGGCATGGCAGCTGCTGGCCATGGCTGTTTCACTCCAGAAGAGGTTTAAGCAAATCTCACCTTCCTTTCCACACCATCAGCGTAAGCTGCAAACCAAGAAGCCTGATGGAAGCGAATGCCTCCTTGGACCTTCCTGAGGACATTGCCAAGTTACAGCAGAGATTTCCTCGAACGAGGCAGAGCAGGAACTAACTCAGGGGCACTTTCAAAGAGATCCAGCTGTGGCAACTTGATAATTGGGCCACTTTGTTCTACTCCAAATCAGCTTCAAATCAAGGGAAAGATTGCTGGGAGAGAGCACAGGTGGCAGTTTGAAGAGTGACAGCAATAAGTCAACGTCCCGGTCTGACGGGCACTGCTCCGTCTCCAGTGTAACACTTCCTCTGAGGGTTGCTTTGAGACACAGGGCATTGCCTGGAGGCCAAGAACTGGATTTTGTCCTTCTGTACAAGTTCTCTGATGTATGGGACAGAGATTGTGCCTCAGTCCCTGCCCTATACATCAGAGGATGCTTGGCGTCTTCTCTTGGCTAACCATGAGTGTCCCCCACATCCCTCAGGTGAGAGAAGCACGGAGCTCGGCCAGGCTGCGCTGAGGCATCGCTGTGTAGCCATCCATGGTCCATAACTCACGGCTTGATAAAAAGCCGCGCATTGCACGGTCGAGGAGCAGCGGGGAGCCTCTTGTACCGGGATTTCTGCTCCGTGTTCAGAGCTCACGAGACAAATGATGCTCCTTCCCATAAAGCAGTGTTCCTCCTCCATCACAAGTGTCCTCCCATGTTTCCTGGAGAAAATAGGCTGGAGAAGAATCATTTGGTAGAGTTCGGAGCTTGGCTGGGGAACCTGTTCTACCGAGTCGTACAGAAGGCTCCTTCTGCTTTCAGGAGCAGAAAACTCTCCTACAGGCCTCATACAGCAGCTCCCAGCCCAGCAGCTAGTTACTGGTCCCTTTCCGGATCAACGCTTGGAGCGACAAAGATTGTTGTTAGTGTGTGGTAACGCTGTGGCACCTTCTCAGGCTCTCGAAGCAGACACTAAATCAAGCTTCCTGGCACCTATGGGAAGGGAGTAAATAGCCCAATTGCCACTTTACAGGGAGGAAAGGACTTGCCAAGGTCATCCACCGAGGCAGCTCCAGGAAGAGCACACGGGCGATAAATGGGAATTACACAGCTGCCTGTTCTCCAGAGGAAGGTGGCCCAACATTAGGGCTCACCTGAACTTCTAGTCAAACTTGGGGGCAAAAATAGTGCAAAATGCGTCACAAGAATTTTCCCATCTATCCCACAAAACCTCTTGTGATGTTTTCCAGCCCTAAATCTGAACTCTGCCCCTCCATCTGATCCAGGACCTGTGCTTGAGGACTCAGTACAGCAGGTATTATGCTTCTAGTAGGAGTCTTCGGTAAGTAATTCGGTTTTTTCCCTTGTGGCAGAACTAGAGCAGCCTCTGCAGCTCTCTGGGAAGTGTTTTCTGTTGTCTTGGGCTGGAATAAGTTTGGTAGTTACTTCTCAGGGATATTCTCAGCAAAGGAAGGCCAGAAAGGTGGTGGAGCCACCATGACTGCACGTGTTCAAAAGCAGCAGATGTGGCACTTCAGGGCATGGTCTAGTGGTCATGGAGGTGTTGCGTTGAAGGTTGGACTTGAGGCCTTTTCCAACCTTAATGAATCTGTGATTAAGTAAGGAAACAGAGAACTAGAAGCAGAATGCAAAACACATTTTGACCAACAAAGTAAATCTTTGGCCATCCTTAAAGCTCCATGACCGCTGATGTGAGTGAGGTCAAGTCTTCACCTGCTAAAGCCTAACATGAGGTCAAGTCTTCACCTCCATGAAGCCTGGACGTGTTCCAGTGCAACTCATTCTAGGTGATCTTGCTCTGACAAGGGGATTGGATTAGATGATCTTTCAAGGTCTCTTCCAGTCCCTAATGTTCTGTGATTCTGTGAAATCCCTGCTGCTTCCATTCAGGCAGATTTACCAGTGTAGAACCAGAGAATCGTTAAGGTTGGAAAAGACCTTCAAGATCACAAAGTCCAGCTGTCCACCCTACAATCCCAAACCACTAAACCATCTCCCAAAACACCCTGGCTGCCTGTTTGTTGAACCTCTCCAGGCATGGTGCCTCCACTCCCTCCCTGGGCAGCCTGTTCCAAGGCCTCCCCACCCTTTCTGGAGAGAAGTTTCTCCACAGATCCAATCTGACCCTCCCCTGGCACAATCCAACCCCATTTCCTCTGATCCTATCACTAGTCTCTAAGGAGAAGAGGCCAACCCCTGCCTCAGTCCAACCTCCCTTCAGGGAGTTGCAGAGAGCCATGAGGTCTCCCCACAGCCTCCTCTTCTCCAGGCTGAACAGCCCCAGCCCCTCAGCCTCTGTTGTCTGTGCAGTCATCCCTCCCAGAAGGAAAGAGCAGACATTGGCACCAACATTCTCATTTCATGTTGTTTTTCGTTCAAACATCTCTGTCAGCTTTTACCACAGAAAAGGATTTCTAAGCATCCTGTGTATGTTGGAGGCTGGAGTGATTCTCTCAGCTTTATCTAGACCTTTAAAAACGCTGCCACAGACGCTCGTTCCACTTTATTTCTGCATGAATTGCTGGAGAGCACTTGTACAGATGACACACATGTCAATCTTTAGGCCACAATACTTCCTGCAGTGGCATGCTGAGTAGGAAACATCAGGCTAAAGGCAGTCAAGAATTAACAGCCTGTACTCAAGGCAGGAAATGGAGTTTATAAAACAGGTGGATGAAGACCAGGATCCACTTCAAGCAGACCCACTTGTATTTTATTTCCTATATACTGACTTTCATGTGCATTTTGGCAATAACCAGAATCTGCAGGTCCTACAGGATGGGTGATATTTGCAGAAGGATTAGGATAGAATCACAGAGCCATCATCAGGGCTGGAAAGACCTTTAAGATCATCAAGTCCTACCCTACAAGCTCCAACCATTATGCCATCTCCTGAATGACCAGGTAGGCCTCCCACGCAAGGAGTGGTCCATGTACCCATTCCACCAGCCAAGGGCTTGGCTTCCCACCCTGAGCTGCACATGGATCCCAGGCTGCTTCTGTGAGGCCATAAGCTGGGCTTAACCGCAGGGAAAAGTAGCACCTGGCACTGCCGGCAGTGCCGGTTCTCGCGCTTCTCGCCCCACCGCCCACTTCTGTGGGCATTGCTGTCCTGGGTGCGTATTAACCATGATTGAAACAACGCCCACTGGAAGCCTTAAAACCTTAACCACCAGTTTTACTTCTAAAATAAAGTAAACTGCCAAAAGTTCTGATGAAAGGGACAATTTATATTTTTAAGTAGTACATCCAGAATTTTCCTATCGCTGTAGACAAAGGAAGTCTCACCCAGATGAGTGTAAGAGCTCCAATAAATTTAAGGTAGCTTATGCAAGTTAGGCACTAATGAATGTCATCTTCTGTTTTGTCATGAAAAAAGATCTTTCTGCTGCTAAAGGAGACTGATTTAGATTATGAATAGCTGTAGTGATTTGCAAAAATGGCTCCAGAGAGATAGAGCGAGATTCCATGTACTCATGGCACTTGAGGTTTCTGCCCTTTTTGTTGAAAATTAATTTGTCCTGTGGGTTATTGGATTCCGGCTGAGCCAATGTATATTGCTCAGTCATCACAAATTTACTTAAAATTTAGTGTAGCTGAAGTTCATTCAACAAGACAAAAGTCTACAGCTGAAAGCTTCTAAAAACCCTTTTAAAGAACTGGCTAAGGGTGCTGTTGAAGGGTTCAAAGGAGATTTATGGGGCGGTTTGCAGGTATCAATACGGCGTTTATTATCTTAAAGGGACTCTTCAGGAAACCCAAGACAGTGAAAACAAGTGGGTGCTTTAGGGTCATCTTGAGGCAAGAGGGGGTTTTCAGTGTTTGGCCCCATGCCTCAGACCGAGAGGAGGCTCCTTGTAACACGGTTCTGCAGCTTCCTGCGCCGCGTCTTTAATTTGACACGTATTCTTTTTTACGGAGCGGGGTGAGAATCTGCAGTCGTAAAATGGCAGCTGCCTTCCCTCGTGTATTAGCTCCTATTTTTTACCTTTTCCTCTTTTTTCCCACGTTCTTTGTTTACCTCTGAAGCCTGAGCAGGATTTTTGTTTGCATGCTTGGAATCCCCGTTGAGTCAGCGCGTTGACTTGTCAGGATTACCCATTAGCTGATGCTTGCAAATGTGATGTCCCAAAGACAAATAGGCTAAGGTTAAAAAAAAATCTAATTCTCTTCAAACCATCAAGCTTCTTGTTTAAATGAAAAGGCTGTAACTAATTTGATTGATGGGCCCGAGTCATCTGTTCGGCTCCACATTGGTGAGTCACCACCAATAGGGACCAGAGGTAAAGGTTAGCAGAAACACAACCCCACAAAGGTAGCGGTGGTGCAAAACCAGCGTGGGCAGTGATAGCAGGAAAGATGATTAAAGAATAAGCCGATATTAAACGTTCACAGGAGAGTGGTTTTTTGTTAACTATAAAGGATAAGAATCTTCTGGAAGAGAAGTAATTCTCCTTATTTTAAGCTTTATTGGAAACAGTTTCATGTCTCATTGAAATGATGGGGATATTTTAAAAGCAAAATATAATGGTGTAAGGGAAAAGCTCCTCTGCTCTGCTTGAGTCCCAGCTAGAAAGTCTGCAAACTGTTTGTGTTCTTTCCAGCAAGAATTGTGCTTTTAAAAGAACCCCCAAAATCATTTAAAATTCAGTTTAAATTTCATAATTTCGCTTCTCAGTAAAACAAGAGGAAACCTCCCGAATATAATCCCACACGCAGTCCAGGGCTCTGCTCAGCTGGCTATTTTTTATGTTTCAATTTGGATTCTTTCTTCCCCTCCCAGTTCTAGTGATAGATCTGAACAGAGCTGATCAGGTTGAAGCTATAAGCTTCTCATCTCTCTGGCTTGATGCACAGGGCTTGCACAATTGCAAGAAATGAGATACAGCGCGCTAACCAAATCATGACACCATGGACTGGAAATTTCAGATTAATAAACCTCTTTCAGAAGGGAACTAAATAACTTTTACAGTTTTATCTGTGGCTATTTGTTTCTTTGAAGATTTATGGTCCTCGCAACAGAGACGCATCTTATCTTTCACTCTTCAGATTAAAGGAAGATGATTTTAAACAGCCTTCTGACTGGCATCGTCTGGAATTGCAGGTGATCCTCCTCTGAAAAAAAAGCTAGAAGTGAACTTGCAAGTCAAATGAGAGTGTTATTGTGTGTGTCAAAGGGGGCTGAGAACAAGCTAGACAAGAGCCAACAGTCACGGCTGCGACCCGCCGTCCTCCAGCAGACAGCGCCCCGTCAGCCAGGTACATCCCCAAACGCTTACGGGGGCATTAAAACGTCTCGTGCTGCTGCTGCTGCTGCCGCTGCTGCTCTAATTGATCAAGGCTAAAAGTTTAGAAACTAAAATCCAAGCAGCTATTGCAGAGCTGCTTTAAGCAAGCCCTCTCCTCTGAAAGCGGGATCCTCAATTGAAAGTGGCAGTTCACATTTTTAGGTTTCAAGCAGCTCTGTCATTCCAGGAGGAATGTGTCTGCCACTTCACACGATAGCCTGAGCTGAAAGACATGTACTTGGAATCAGAGAATCAATAGAACACTTAATGGACAATTAGGAGAAAAGCTGTAGGACTGTCAAAGGCTCATCTGTACACAGCTCCAACAGCCTCCGCTTGGACAGGGCCCCAAAGACCCGGCTCGCTGCCCCAGGGCACCCGCTCCCATTACAAAATTCCCCTTTCATTTCACATTTCATGTTAATATAGTTTTCCCTTTCCTTTCATTACAGATTTTAACATGTGTAGTAGATTATGGAAATTGCTCGGGCCATTTGTCAACTTATATCATGTGAATTGATCAATAAATTTCACCACTTTGTTGTTAATGTAGATAAATTTTGGCATTTAATTAAGCTCCAGTGAAAACGTGGCCACTTTTAATTTCAGCAGATGCTCCCTTTTCATCTGTAACACAGGAATACATCAGCAAACACAATCCACTCCCTAAATATTTATAGACTGCATGACAAATCCTAAAAGAGTTGTCATCGATGGCCCTGGTTTTGAAACAATTAAAAGAGCTCATGTGGAAAAATGAAATAAATACACGATAGCAGATCAAGTTGTGGTGACACAGGTAGGGAGCTGTTTCCATATGTGTATATATGTGCCTAGGTATTACTAGAGATACAGATATATTTTAAACTAGTTCAGACTATAAAGATATCTACCAGACAGGCTGCCATCAGCATTTATAGATAAATATATAAAGACTATAAATTATTACGTGTTACAAACACGTTCTAAACATGTAAACCTTATGAACACATACGAACTTTGCAAACACCTAGAAGGCCTACACCCACCTATAAACCTGACAACCACATGCCCGTCATAATAGCAATACTGCCCACAAATCCATGTAAATTCTGATAAATTGGGGTAAAACTTCCTGGACGGGTAGATAATGGTGCACAACGCATCCATCGCTACAGAGAGCCCTGCTAATTAGAGCGGTGCGGCGAGTATTTATCTTTATCTGCTTCGCAAAGCTCTAATGAGGGAGATTGATGTCAGGAATTACCATCACAGAAGGAAATCTTCTACGTATGAAGATTTTATCTGGAATAACCGAGAGCTGACAAAGGCGTCGTTGTTTATGCTGATAAATGCATTTAGCACTTCTCGTACTTTTTTATGCAATAGCATTTCTGAGCCCAAACAAAGCAGGGACTAGCCTTTAAACCTGGGGATGTTTTGTGAGCACACAGAGATTTGGCCAGACAATAAGAAGCAGAAATGAGCATTTTAGGTTTGCTATATGGCCTTAGGGAGCCCGGGATGAAATCCTCCCTCCGACAGCCAGAGGCCCCCGACACAGCTCCCAGCAGCCGGGCTTGACATGACAAACGGCTGCGGCCAGTCTGGGTGCGCAGGGGAGGAGGCTGCCCGGTGGTGATGTTGCGGTGCCTCGGGGGCAGGAGAAGCTTTCAGATCCCACTGCAGGTTGCGCTACAATCCCCCTGACCAAGCAGGATCCCGCCCCACCTGCAATTTTGGCTGAAAACCCTGGGAGGACAACCGGCCGGGGGGACACCCCGGAACGGAGCGGGGCGGGCACAAGCTCCAGGTCCGGCACCTTCCCTTGCTCCGGCTGCAGACAGTCCCGAGTCGCAGCACCGGGCAGCAGACAGGCAGCACCCCGGGGGTAAAACGCCTTTTGTTTGGCTTTCTCGGTTCTCACTGCGAGGAGAAATCGCCCGCCTCCGTGAGAAAGAACCAGAAAAGGGCAAATGAAAGTGACGAAATAGCGAAGCAGGTGCCCAGGCACACGGATCGTTTGTAGGGTGGAGTCCCAGGTTCGGGGCACTTGCCAGCCCCACAGTAGGTTTGCTCTTCGAGTGTTAGGAGACACTGGCCAGCACATCTCTAGAAGTTGTTGGGGAGTTCAGGGATCGCTGCTCCGACCGAGCCCGGCTGGCTCCCGGCTGAGGGCTTGCAAGCCACACGGAGACGGCAAAGAAATCCCCGTCCCTGCGCTTGGACTGCGTTCAGCTGTTGAACCACAGGGAAACGTCTGGACAGTGCAGACCACACTCAGTAAATACGAAACATCCTAACCGAATCTTGAGTCACTGAAATGATCTCACTGGCCTTTGCCTTTAGACTGAGAGCTTTGTCTGAGCTCACCAAGGCTTCTCTTTTTTCGCCTTTCACAGCACAGGCATTTGCTCCTCCCAGAGCGGATCAACACATGAGCTCATCAGCACAAGTTGTGGGGTTCCTCGTCCTGCTGGGACCTCCTGCTGAGAAGTGGTGCTACAGAGGAGCTCGCTGGTACTCCTGGGAGGTGCCATCCAGCCTGTCTGCTCAGAGCCAACCGCTCCTGACATGGCCACCCCCCCAACACCCCCAGCCTAACGCTGAATTGGATCCTGCTCAGCGGAGAGCAGCACACTGAGATGGCATTTGAGATGTCTGAGCATTTTATCCACCTTTCTCAGGGCTTGACACGGTAGCTCATGCATTCCAGGATGTATTTTTTCTGTGACATTAGAAGAACTTTGAACGTCAATGGTTATACAATCAAAGAGTGATAGCCTAGTGGACTACAAACCTCAGTGCCAGCTGCTGCAGTTAAATCCAGGTGCACCCCTAGTGGGTCACTGGTAATACCCACTGCTGAGCTCCACTAACCCTCACCCTGTCTCCCCATTTCCACAGCAAACAGTGAGGCCGCATGTGGAAGGACCAACCCTGCACCTTGACCTGGCAACTACAGCTTCTAAATCATGCAGGTGGGCCGTACCATGATGTCTGCTTCAGGTTTGTGCAACAGCAGTGCTTCTTCCTCAGCATTATAAAGGATATTTAGCCAGTTCTTACCAGTCAAGACCTAAACTCTAGACAGGAGTGGAATCACACAACAAAAAGCTCTACTGGACAATCTGTGTTTTGAAAAAATAGCAACAAATCCACTCACCTGTCTCAGCAGCAGAGCATTTTTTGTGGGAGATCCCTATTTATCTGATTTATTAGAAATGCTCCATTGAGACACGAAGCATTTTCCTAATAAACCCAGAGGTTAGCACCATTGTTTTCAGTACGGCTGACCCTTGGATTTGCTGTAAAACCAGAGTCATTAGAAACGCTCCATTGGTTATATTGGAGCATTTCTAATGAATCAGAGGGTCAGCTCTATGGAAATAATGTGAAATACCTAGATTCATGAGAAAAAACTCCATTGAAATGCACGGAGCGTTGCTAATAAATCCAGGTTTTAGTGGAGCTCAGCCCTGAACCCATTAAAATGTTATGAAAAAATAGTTTCTGAGCATGCACCTGAAGTACTTCTCCCTGTGTTAATCTCTCATTTGTTTTAAAACGTGCTGTAAAAATAGCAAAAGGCATCAGTGAAAATTTGTTATTTAAAGTCTGCTATTTCCTTCAGCTACGTAGGAGCAGAGATTCGCTGCTGCCAGCAGAGTGTCAGCCCCTGGTACCGTACAACGTGCGCTCAGCCCTGGGTTTCACGTGGTCTGCCCCACGCCAGGCTCATCCCAAGGGAGAGCTAGTGGGGAGAGAGTTACAGAGGCCAGCGAGCTGTTCACTGAGAGCCCTGGAGCAGCCCCGTGGGAGACTTCACCACTGGAGGAACGATGGTTTTCTCCACAGTCACTCAACAGAGACTGGAGCAAGGCTGGTGTCACCCTCGCTAGCTCCCTAGGGGAGCAGACTGTTTCTGCAGGACCCCCTTGCTCCGAGGGGAAGCTCTGTAGATGGGTATTTAAACGCCTGTGGCAGTAGAAGGCAGTTAACGAGCAGCAGCAGGTTCGTGGACGTTCTCCTCCCATTCAGCACTTCGTTGCTGACTTTGCAAAGGGCCAGCTTACAGAGAGTAAGAGAAATGTGATGGAGGGTGGGCCACGTGTGTTTGCCTTGGGTGTCCTGGAGCCTGGAGTGTCTTAACCTTTAGTGGACAGTAGATGTAGGGAGGGAAGGAAAAGCTCTGGTACCAGATCTGTGTGTGATGCACTCAGGGGTGTGTTGCCAGGTACCTCGAGGCTCCCACAGTTCGCTGGTATAATTCCTGATGGAGACATGTTGTCTACACTTAGAGAGAAGCCACTACCTCATTCCCCTGCAAGTAAGATATTTCTTCTTCGTTGGCAATCACGAGGCCAGCGATGGAATGAGATTTGGCTGAACTGGCTCCTTCTACCATCTGAACTGTAAAGCACTACTAAGCACCTGGCAGGCTACCAAGTTTATTTTAAGGCAGATTCATCAGCTGTAACCTAAGAATGTGTGTCCTAAAGATGACATGCACTTTCAGACTTTGAACTTGCCACACAGCTGAATGAGGTAGCCCTGGCAGGTGATATCTTTAATCTATGATCTGTTCAACATTGACAGCTTGTTAACTCCCTGAAAACCGAGGGATATGGTAGGGAAAACCCCCCTCAGAGCAGAGTTGAAGTGAACTTTGTCAGTTCTGCAGATGAATGATCACAACCTCTCTTCTCTTCTCTTGAAGTTAATGTGTTTTTATTACACCTCTCGGCTTCCTGGATGCTGCTGCTGACAGGCACCTGCTAGAGACATGGAGCCTGCACGTACCAGCCAGCTGCCACACTGGGGAAGAGTTCTGAGGAGGGTTTGGATCAGCAGCCTTCTGAGAATCCCCCTGCTCTCAGGTAAGGCATCTCAAAAGCTCTGAAAACACGGGCCAAGGGGTGCTCCTCCTGGTGGGCTCAGCTGATAGACTCTGAGTGAGGGGCATGGGCTTCAGCTTACCTGCAGCAGTAGGTGATCAGATCAATGCTGTTTTGGGCTGATGCTCATGCTGACTGTCTGGAGGCACCTGGAGGTTTGGACATTGCTGCTCTGGAGCCCATGGAGCAACTAAACCCAGGTTCCAGTATCAAAGGAGGCACTGAAGAAGCTTCTTTGCAGTTGAAAGGCAAGATGTGTGACACTGAAACACAGTAAACCAGTTCTGGGTGAAGGGGCATCTCCTTGGTGCCACACTGGAACTTTCACTACCACATACTCATCGTTAAAGGGTCACAATGGTGGCACTGTGCACAGAATCATAGAATCACAACATTGTTGAGGCTGGAGAAGACCTCTGCGATGATCTAGCCCAGCCTGTGACCTAACATCACCACACTCATCCAGAAAATGGCACTAAGTGCCCCATCCAGCCTGTCCTTAAACACTTCTAGGGATGGTGACTCCACCACTGTGACTCAAGCAACTCCTCTCACCACTGCAGCCTGACATCCTGCCCTAAATATATTTCACAATAGTTTGCTTAAATTAATCACGACAAGACAACAAATTCATCACCCTCCCTTCACAAGGCTGCTCCAGCAGCTAGGCTGGTATGCGTCACAGCATTTTACAGCAGCAGTCTTTCTATAGGTCCCCAAGCTTGCAGCAAGTAAGAGCCTCAGCTGCAGCTTGGCTTCTGTTGGTTTTATGGACCCACACAGTCAGGGTGTCTGCAGGTTGTCCTCTCATGGTGCCACTGGTTTCAGTGCTCTGTGCCTGCCCCACACACACACAATGGACAGGAAAGTTGCGTTCAGCTGATCCTAGCTCAACAGATTTAATCCGTAAATGCTGCATACACTCGTTCCATCTCGCGTTTTAGAAGTAGGAAAGGTTAGATTATAACATCAGGTTACCTCTCTTTGAAGCAGGTAATAATTAAGTTGATTCACTGTTGCAATTACTGTCAAATCCCCCTTAATTACCACGGATTTTATAGCAGCTTCATTATACGTCTGCTGTAATGCATTGTGGCCCAAAGGAGAAGCGTTGCAGGAAATTCTGCATAGCCTGTATAATTCTAACCTGCAGTTAAAGCTCCTAGTCACAGCCTCTGCACTAAATCCATCTTTTTCTCTTTGACATTTTTCCCCCCTATTATTTAAAGCAGCTGAACTGGAGTAACACCACTAAAATACACACCGGACTTCATCAGGGAAAATGGATCTCTTCGCAGATATTAGGAACAGAAATGGAAAAATGTGAAAATTAGCAGTGAATTATTCTTGGGGAGAAGATGAAGAGCACTTCTGGTCTGCTACCATGGAAGGGAGCAAACTTCTGCCCCGTCCTGCACATCCTGTACCCTTGAACAACCTCTCCTGGCTTGAGCAGCCCCACTGAATGCAGGTCTTAAAGCAGCTGGAATCACAGAATCATCGAATAGTCATGGCTGGCAACGACCTCTAGGAACATCAAGTCCAGCCCTCATCCCAACATCTCCCTAACCCCTAGACCATGGCCTCCAGTGCTCTAGCTGCTCGTGCTGGATCTGTTTGCTGTGCTCCAATATTTTCATTTGTCACTCATTTTGTATTTTTAAACTTAAACACAAGCACAATCAATAGCTCTGATGGTTTTTATCACAGATTAAATAAGCTGTTGCAATACATTGTCCACGGGGCCAAGAGGACCAACGCCATCCTGGCAACCAGCAGCAGTAGGGAGACGGACTGTACCTTGAGTACTGGGTCCAGTTTTGGGCACCACAGTATCAGAAGGACACTGAGGGGCTGGAGCAGGGCCAGAGAAGGGGAGCAGTGGTGGGAACTGGGGTTACTTAGTCTAGAGAAGAGGGGGCTGAGAGGAGACCTTCTTGCTCTCTACAGCTACCTCAAGGGAGGTTGTAGTGAGGCTGGTGCTGGTCTCTTCTCCCAAAGTGCTAATGATAGGATGAAGGCAAGTGGCCTCAAGTTGTGTCAAGGGAGATTTGGATTGGGTCGTAGGAAGAAGTTGTTTGCTGAGAGAGTGGTTGGGCACTGGAACAGGCTGCCCATGGAGGTGGTGGAGTTCCTGTTCCTGAAGGTGTTTAAAACCAGAGTGACTAGAGCACTTGAGGCCATGGTGTAGGGGTTAGGGAGCTGTTGGGATGAGGGCTGGACTTGATGCTCCTAGAGGTCCTTGCCAGCCGTGAGGATTCTGTGATTCTATGATACTTGATGAAAACAGCCACGTGGGCAATAATGAAACCCCTGCTTTCCTATCAACCACACAAGAATTCTTGAGGCAGCTCCTCTTCAGGACTGACCCTCCAACCAACTTTGGTAACAGCGTGGCCCCGCGAAGCTGCTGCTTTGCAGCTCGTGTGCCGCTGCTTGTTTCCACTGGAAAAATCTTTACAAACTGGGGTCTGCAACTGCAGCCTGCGACCGTGCAAACCAGATCACTGAATCACGCGTCCCACGGACTCGCTCGCAACGCAGGAATTCACTCCCCAGAACGCAGTGGATGCAGAAAGGGCCCCAGTGTCAGTGACACCGCTGGCAGCTGTGTTAACAGTTGAGGAGCTGGCTTTGTACAGCAGCACAGTTATTAAATTTCTCCAGAGACCATGACTCATTAATCAAATATTCATACATCTCTGTAAATACAGGGCGAACAGAGAATACCCTCAGAGCCGAGCATCCCCGCACAAGCGTCCTTTCATGTACCACTGACAAAATCCTGAGAACATGCGGGCATGTTTTGCATTTCTAATGCTCTGTGCACCCTTCAGTACCCCGATTCCTAAAAACAGAACACAAGTGATCGTTCTGATGGCAAGTCTTACACAGGCACAATTAAAATTGCTTCACTATTGCTTCATCCCGTCTTTTTAGAAGTGAAGACAGTGACTCGATTCTTCTGTCCTTTGTTTACCATCAGACGAGCAACTTTTTCCCATACAGATGGAGAAAGCCAAGGCCGTGCTCCTATTAATACAGGAATTTGGATTAGCATGAAAACAACAAACCACTGGTTGACTTGTGAAGACCAAAGAACTTCATCTATTTGCAAAGAGACGAGCCAGTCATATTTAATGGCCGTCGTATTTTGGGGTTTCCATGTAGGCTCCTGCCATAACGTGGCTCATCTCACCTGCTCCAGGGGAAGTTCAAAAAAGGGTGGATTGAAATTGGCTGTTTGGAAGAAGTTCTTTAGCAGGAAGGGAGTTGAACGCTGGAACAGGCTGCCCTGGGAGGAAGCTGAGGTCTCATCTCTGGAGATATTCAAAGTGAGGCTGGACAAGGCTCTGGGCAACCTGATCTGTTTGAGGATGTCCCTGCTCACTGCAGCGGGGTTGGACTAGATGACCTTTGGAGGTCCCTTCCAACCTGGACAGTTCT
Organism: Rhinopomastus cyanomelas; assembly: GCA_013400115.1. NCBI lineage: Eukaryota > Metazoa > Chordata > Aves > Bucerotiformes > Rhinopomastidae > Rhinopomastus > Rhinopomastus cyanomelas. Next base: position 70,313 of record VXBP01001418.1, on the reverse strand, counting down.
ATGATCCTATGAAGTCTTGCTCTTGGTCAGTTTGAGGTCATGGCTTGGAGCTGAAGCATCTCACTGTGATCAGCTGCAGCTCCTCTCTCCAAGCCTTTTCTACAAGCAGTTTTCTGTTTGAACTCCCCATCCTCATCAGATCTAGGATGTGCAAGTTCTGATTTACTTCTTCTCATTCAGGTTCTTTGTGGGTTGGGATAGTCAGACGCCTCTACAAGAAGTCGTTGGTAAGTGGGGATTTACCCTATTGCTGGATATTTGTAAAATCCTGAAGTGTTTTGCTCTGCTGAACTCACAGGAACAAGACAATGGAAGGGAACAAGCTGAGTCTTCAAGCCCAAGCCTCTGAAGATGTGGCTAACGTAAAATCTCAGATGATGTTGCTGACAGAAGACCAGTTTACACCTAAACCCTGGAAAGAGGTGAATCCCAGCTTAAATTCCTTGACAGTCTTTAGAGGCTAGGACACAGATTCACCACCGGCACCAGTCCTTAACTACAGAGTTTAAATGGAGGTTGGTAAACTTGCATTTCATCCTCGTGCTCTGCGAGTAACCTGCGAACGGCCCAGTTTGAACCCTGATCAGAAAACGCTTCCTTCGTCAGTGCCCTTTCTAAGGAATATAGATACTCTACCTCAAGCACCTCCACAGTTCCTACTACATTAATTTCAGAGCCTTTTAATTTTCTTTAACAAGGCCTGACATTGACATTTTAAAAAGAAAATCATCTCCTGGATTTAATTAGGGCACTGACTGAGGCGGGATGGCACTAACCTCCTGCACTCCTTCCGCGGGAGATGAAATCCACGCCGCCTCGCTCCAGGAGCCAGCAGCTGTGGGTTGTCTGTGGGTCCCCTTTGCCTCTTTGTCAAAGTACAGGTAGAAGCCAGAGAGTGGTGGTCAATGGGACAGAGTCTGGTTGGAGGCCTGTATCTAGTGGAGTGCCCCAGGGATCGGTGCTGGGACCGGTCCTGTTCAATCTATTCATTGATGACTTGGATGAGGGATTGGCATGCACTGTCAGCAAGTTTGCTGATGACACAAAGCTGGGTGGTGTCGCCGACACCCCTGCAGACTGTGCTGCCATTCAGCGAGACCTGGACAGGCTGGAGAGCTGGGCTGAGAAAAACTTAATGAGCTATAACAAGGGTAAGTGCAGAGTTTTACATCTGGGCAGGAACAACCCCAGGTACCAGTATAGGCTGGGGACTGACCTGTTGGAGAGCAGTGTGGGAGAGAGGGATCTGGGGATGCTGGTGGCCAGCAGGATGACCATGAGCCAGCAATGTGCTCTTGTGTCCAAGAGGGCCAACAACATCCTGGGGTGGATCAGNCAGGGGGATTGGACTAGATGATCTTTCAAGGTCCCTTCCAATCCCTAATGATTCTATGGTTTTATGATTCTATGATCCTGCCACATGCCCTTGTCCAAGGACCCAGCGAGCTGCTGGATGTGGAGAAATACCCAAAACATTGACTTCAGGAATGTTTGTGTGAAGGCTGGGGAAGAGCTGTTCAATACGGTGTGTAATGACAGGACAAGGGGTCATGGTTTGAAGCTGGAAAAGGTCAGACTGAGGCTGGACAGGAGGAAAAATATCTAGAACCTAAAGGTGGGGGATCCCTGGAACAGGCTGCCCAGAGAAGTGGAGAAGGCCCTATCCCTGGAGCCATTCAAGGTCAGGTTGGCTGGGGCTCTGGGCAACCTGGTCTGGTGAGTGATGGCCTTGCTTGGTGTAAGGGCTTGGACTGGATGCCCTTTGGAGAGCCCTTCCAACCCTGTGATTCTATGATTCCCTGAGGGTGCAGGGATTCACAGGCAGGATCATACAGGAAAGGAGGTGGAAGATCAGAGCAAGTTGTGCGTGCTGAACGCAGAGCCACGTGCTTGCCACTTGCCTACGCCCCCACTGAAGCCAGGTGGAAATGGCAAACGTTTCTTTGTGCATCTTCTCCCATAAATAAAACCCCACGGGTTTGCTTGGATGGCGTTTACGATCACATTTATTCGTAAACATTGGAGTGAGCAAGTTTTCATTTGCAGGAGCGCTCACAGAAAACAAGAGCGTCATGAATTCTGGGGTGAATAAATACCGGAGGGCTCCCGCACGCAGAGGACGCCTCCAGTCACTAAGTAAAGCTGCTCTGTGGATTCCAGCTGCTTACAGCCAGGGAAGGGAGCTGCTTATGGAGCTCAACTCATCCTACTAGGCCACAGAAACAGTCTCATGAAGAATCCCAATCACAGGGTTACAAGGTGACTGCTCAGGGTGACTGTGCATCTTGTTGGTAACACAAATCACTTACCTGTGTTTTAAGAGCCCTTTAGAATCACGGAGTCACTAAGGTTGGAAGAGATACCCAAGATCATCAAATCCAACGGTCAACCCAACCTTACCGTGCCCACTAAACCATATTTTCAAGCACTAGATCTACATGTTTGTGAACCCCTCCAGGGCTGGTGACTCCACCGTTTTCCTGATGGCACGTTGGCATGGCCTAACCAAGGTGGTGGGAGGCTGTGTCTCCACTGAGCCACGTGAAAGCAGCTCAGGGCTAACGGGGCTTCCGGATCACACAAGGGTCTCACAAGGAGCCTTAGGCTGAACTAGGGGTACATGCTCCCCGCATGGGGAAGAAGAAACACACCCATAGGATTATGCTGTGCACAGCCAAACTGTTCTCCTGATTCTCATAACCAGAACTTCTGGGTTTGGAGGGGTACGTTGAAGACAGAAAACCACAACAAAACCAGTTCCTTACAGTCACAGAGTCACAGAATGTTAGAGGTTGGAAGGGACCTCGAAAGATCATCTAAGTCCAACCTCCCCTGCTGGAGCAGGGTAAGCCTACAGTACTGTCTGAAGATGTCCTACATGGGGCTTGAACCCATGGCCAAAACATTGTAAGCCGAGAGCAAGGGCCAAACTCACCATGAACAGATCCAAGCTCACAGGGTCTATGACTTGTAGAGGAACCAGGAGACCACCTACTCATGCTCCCATGGTTTAGGAACACCTTGTTAATACTGTAGGGAAGTGTAACTGCCAAGGGAGATTTTCTAGGTGTTCTGGAAGTTGATGTACAATTCGCTAGTCTGCTTCTCCCTGAGTCCAGTTGTCTTCACCAACATCAGTAAATAAATCCTTCTTCTAAACAGCCACATTAGAATTTTCTGTTTAGTGAGTCATTACAGGGCAGAACCAGCCTTCCAGCTTCATCTTCTTCAAGAGCCCTCCCTGAGGATCTGCTTGCTTGTTCCCTATGGAGTCAAACCAGCACACCGGGTTTCATCACCAGTCTCCAGCCCAGTCATAGAACTGTAAAATCATGATGGCTGGAAAGGACCTCCAGGATCAGCAAGCCCAGCCCTCACCCTAACAGCTCCCTAACCCCTAGACCATGGCCTCAAGTGCTCTAGCTACTTGCTTTCTAAACACCTCCAGGCATGGTGGCTCCACCACCTCCCTGGGCAGCCTGATCCATATCCAACCACTCTCTCAGGAACAAACTTCTTTCTAAGATCCAATCTAACCTTCCCCTGATGCAACTTGAGTCTGAGACTTCAAGTTGGAAAGTCATCAGAAATCACCTTCTGTCTTTTGTGGTGACCTGCAGGGAAGGCAGGTGCTGGCCAAAGGTGTTTTTAAAGCTCATGAATTTGACTTGAGATGCCAGAGGCACAAACAGCAACACCTTCACCATCAGTTCTGAGCATGACAGGGTTTTGGCCACTGGACCCAGAGGTATGATGTCAGTTTGAGAAGTGAGGCAAATGTCTTTGTTAGAAGGGGAAAGCACCGACCCAGCCCACAGTTCACAGCCCTGAGGTTGTGCCAAGCTCGCACTAGGAATTACAAATGCACCAAGAAAGGTTCCTCAAAGGAAAAAGCAAATCCAGGAAAGATAAAAAGGTTCCTGGGCGACTGAAAGTCCCTAACCCCTCACCTTCTGTGGTAGAAGCAGTCTGCTTCTGTCAGGCAAGCAAGTCATCAGCCCGTGATTTGTGGAAGTCCTCTCAGAAAACAGGCCACTGCTGGGTGTGTGAGTAACTAATGCTCCTTTGGTTTGTGTTTGAAGGCAGCAGCAGCAACAGTGATGACACAAATTAATGGCAGGGTTTTCAGGAGATAATGCAGAAGAGGTAAAGGAATTGCTGGGCGATTAACAGAGTTTCCAATTAAAGTCCCCTGCAGTTACCGAAAAACATTAATTTCTAGTAACTTGGTAATTTAACTGGTGTCACCACGAGTGCACCAGGACAACCTATGGGTTTGTCTGGGCTTCAGCCTTGTGAGGAAACACAAACCCAAAAAATAACTGGAAGTAGCCGTCAGACCACCACCGCAGTGAATCAAAGGATCTGCTGTAAAGAACCAAAACCCAGCTGCTGATCTAGTACCGACATCTTCCCTGCTCTTAGTCAAAAACAGGAAACGAATGCACCCGTTGTTTATTTTAAAAATAGCTTATTTGTGTAAATGTATTTCTGTATATATCCATTTTATTTTAAAATAGACATTTATGTTTAAAAATCTACTATTTAAATAAACTCAGAAGTGTTTCAACCATTACAGTTCTTTATTGACAAGTTGCAGAAAGACTGAGGCAAACAAAACTACTTCACCTTTGCAGAGAAGTTTGCTGGTGGGATGGTAGAGGAGCCTTTTCTTTTCTGTCAGTTGCAGAAGGACACAGAGCTGCTGGAGAGACCAGCACAGAGTCACAAAGATGATGAAGGGAGTGGAGCATCTCCCTGAAGTGGAAAGGCTGAGTCTCTTGAGCTTGGAGAAAAGGAGGCTGAGAGGTGACCCCATGAATGTTGATCAATATGGAAAGGGTGGGTGTCAGAAGGACGGAGCCAGGCTCTGCGCAGGGGCACCCAATGATAGGACAAGGGGCAACAAATGTGAGCTGGAACAGAGGAGGCTCCACATCAATGTGAGAAGTAGCTTCTTCCCAGTGAGGGTGACAGAGCCCTGGAAGAGGCTGTCAAGGGGAGTTGTGGAGTCTCCTTCTCTGCAGATGTTTAAGACCCACCTGGCCATGTTCCTGTGTGACTGGATCTAGGGGATCCTGCTGTGGCAGGGGGATTGGACTGGATGGTCTTTCAAGGTCCTTTCCGATCTCTGACATTCTGTGACTTACGTACCATAGCTCTTGTATTTCCATCTGCCCCAGCAAAACCAAACCTACGGTCACTAACAGCCGCTCCTTTCTGGAGACTCAGATTCAGTGGGTGCGTGCACATGGGAGTTCAGTTCATGGAGTTTTAGAAGAAGGTAAATACATCCTCTAGTTCTCCTAAAGCTCATGCTCTGCAGTGGGACAGAGCAGTCCATGACGAAACTGTGCAGCAAACCAAGAAGCGCAAATGTCTGGACAAGGAGAACTTTCAGAATTACCAGGCCTGCGCAACTTTTAGTGACACAGTGCAGTCACCAAACAGTGTCATTACACTTTCTATCACCTGCATCTCCAGAACATCCATTTCCACCCTGTATGAGGTGACCAGCATGGGAAGAGTAATTCCTCGGACATTCTCAGAAAAACAGAACGTTTGGGATTGGAAGGCACCTTGAAAACTCACCCAGTCCAATCCCCCTGACACAGCAGGATCCCCTAGATCCAGTCACACAGGAACATGGCCAGGCAGGTTTTAAAGTCTCTAGAGAAGGAGACTCCATAACCCCCCTGGGCAGCATTTTCCAGCGCTCCATTGTCCTCATCAGGAACATGTTCCTTCTCAGATTGATGTGGAACCTCCTCTGTTCCAGCTCACACCTGCTGTCCCTTGTCCTATCATGGGATGTCGCTGACCAGCGCCTAGCTCTTCCCAGTAATGCTAGGCTGCAGTGCGATGGGATGACCATCATCTTCCAGGAGTGGTGGGTCTTTGTGATGTGAGACATAAATCAGTGGCGCAGAGTAACTTATGTTTAAAAAACACAGACAGCACACAACAGGGCAAAACCTCTGCTGCACAGCTGATGGCTTTTTGTTAGTTTTCCATAACTCCGGACCGCTTGCAACCTCATTACAAAGCGCACAGAGTCCTGTGCACTACAGCTCCAAAGGTTATTACCTTTTGTTGTTATTAATACGGCAACAGAAGCTGTGAATGGAAAAAGGCGTCATCGATTCAACTAATCTGCCGCACGCAGATTGTTCTCACTGTGAGCTCATCGGCCTTTGGGTCACTCCGGTGTTTGACAGCCTTACATGGCAAAACTCCCAGCACTTGATGTGAAGATCACAGAATCATAGAATGATTGAGGCTGCAGAAGCCCTCTGAGCTCATCCAGTCCAGCTCAGGACCTAACATCACTACAGTGGCCAGACCAGGGCACTAAGGGCCTCAGCCTTCGACATGTCCAGGGATGGGGACTCCACCACTGTCCCAGCTCTGATCACCCTTTCTCTGTGGAAGGGCTTCCTAACATCCAACCTAACCTCCCAGCAGCTTCAGGCCCTGCCCTCTCGTCCTGGCACTAGTTGCCTGGGAAAAGAGCCCAACCTCTACCTGACTACATCCTCCCTTCAAGGAGTCAGAGAGAGGAAGAAGGTCCTCCCTGAGTCTCCTCTTCTCCAGGCTAAACACCTCCAGCTCCCTCAGCCTCTCCTCATCAGACTTTCTCTCCAGTCCCTTCACCAGCTTCATTGTTCCTCTGGACTAAGTCCAGCCCCTCAATCTCTTTCCTGAATTGAAGGGCCCAGAACTGCCCCCAATACTTGAGGGAAGTGCCCAGAGTGATGTCCCTAGATCTGCTGGCCACACTATTCCTGATACAAGCCAGGATGCTACTGGCCTTTTGTGCCAGCTGGGCACCCTTCTGTCTCATGTTCACCTGCTTGTCAACCAGGATGAGACACAACCCTGCAATCCCCTGCAAGGAGCTTCTCCCAAGACCTTCCCTTTCCCAAAGGGATCTGTCCCAACTTTTCTCCCCTTCCCTGCACACAAACACCAGGTATTTTTTAAGCAGCTGCACTTCCCCCCTTCTCCAACTAGAGAGTCACAACAGTCACATCGCTACACGTTAAATCTTCCTTTAATACCTCCCCGCAGGCTCCTGATCACTTTTCCTGTTCTGTGCACTTTAATTAGTTAATGCCTTCCTCATGGACAGGTAAGCAGAAAGGAGGGCACCAATGAAACCAGATTAGACCAATTATGTCCCCCTAGTTCGTGACAGAAGCTTCTCATGATGTGCCATAGGACTGCAGTTTTTTTTGGGAATGTGAGAGCGAAGTACAACTTTGTGTGCGATTTCCTGTGCGCCGTTACCCAAAGGAACCCCTCAGTGGCTTTGCAGGGGTTTTGCTAAAGCTACACGAACCTGTGCTTCGCTGAACAGGAATCCTCTGCTTCCCAGCTCTCACTGACAGCCACAATTCCCCTCATTTTGACATCTAAATTCCGCAAATATGTTGTTTACTCCCTCTTCTGGGCTATTAATGAAAAATATTAGGTAAAATCGAGGCAAACATCCTCACGCACACGCAGCACTGAACAGGAATATTATGCCAGTTCTTAGCGGAATACAACGCGCAGAGGTTGCTAATTTAGACAAATGATGGGTGGGGTTTTTTATCCTGGAGACAAGAGCACACGATAACCTTTGGGCTTTTTGGAGTAATCACTCGGTTACCACGTGCAAACGCACAGTCCAGCCCCAACACACAGACTAGGTCCTGCCCAGCTTCTGCGGGTTAGTCACCTCTTTCTCATAAAAGGAAAAAAAGGTGCTTTAATGAATTATTTGGATCAGCAACGCTTGCTCCTTCTGTGCCTGAATGACACTTGGAACAGGTTAACATTTGTTTTACAACACAACGATAAAACCTACCTTTATTGCAGATAAACAGAGCAGTCACACCTTACAATATTGTTTTAGATGCAGGATTCCATCCGCTCTTGGAGGAACTGACATTAATGTAGAAGGCAGAAGCATTTCACGTTTTCAGACCTCCTTTATTTTCCAAGCGGCGTTAATAGGGATTTTAAATATTTCCATGTAGTTCGTTAAAACACAAAACTATTTCTGTACATCTGTTTGCGATCTGAGAACATGACACCATCAAGTAATCATTCGTAGAGTGATAACATCATCAAACAGAAAAAAGAACGACAACAATCACAGCCCAGAATTTGAACATCCACTCCCCCATTCGCTGGGATTTAAAAGCTGCCCTAACAGGAGAGAAGCCTCGACATGATCGCAGTGGCAATGGGAAACAAACATCGTTCTCTTCTAGTCATTGTCTTTAGCTGCTTTGATTAGGTGCGGTTAATATTACTAGCGGAACGTTTAAAAAGGGTGAGGAAAGGTAGTCCTTATCTAAACTCCTCATCTCAAGGCTCCAAAGCTTAACGAGGAGCCATTACAAAATCATACCACTAAGTAGTATTTTAAGTCTCCTTTCAGCCTGTACAATTATAGCAGGACTGCATCTCACAATTACTACTGATGCATCAGACTCCCCTTCCTGCCGTTGCACTGTGTCACAAGCACAGCAATAACTATTACTCAGTCTTACGTAGCACGACAGAGGAGTTCTCCCCTTGCCACATGAGCACGGCCTCACACCGTGCTTGCCAACACAGCAGTCTGGTCTCAAACCCCATGGATATGCATCCAGGACATAACATCCAGAGGTGCCTGGTGCCCTCTGCCTGGACTGGCACGATATGGGGGTCACAAGTTTGGCTTTAGGGAATGGCTGAGATTTTTAGGAGGGGAAGAGCAGGACATACAGGGCACACTGCAGCACATCTGGCTTTGAACAGCGCCTCCGTCTTCACTACCACAACCTGACAGTCAACCAGCTGCTCCTAGTGAGCAGAAATAATTAGTAAGTACATTTATAAGTGACATTTTAAATACTATTAACATATAAAACATTATGGTTTTTATGAAAATAGATCCATTTCAGCACAATCTTGTCTTTCGTGGGGAGGAGGGGGGACACACACACACACACTTTTCTTTCTTTTGTGAAAAGCCAGTGTTCTCCTGGACAGCTGCCAACAATCTCATGGAAAATGTCCTTAAAGCAAGACAAACTCTTCTGTACTGCACTTCTTTAATCTTTTCTTTTCCTCCTCGGAGAAAAGGTCACGTTCTTCATGGAGCGGACTGGAAGCAAAGTCATAGTCTCTAGAATGACCCTTCACAAAAGTAAACAAGGGGTACTTCTCCTTAGATGAGGACTTCAGCATCTGCAACACAAAGCACACGCCAGATGAAACGTTAATTGGAACTGAAGAAACAGAGTAAGTGGAGATAATTATGTGGTAATGGCTGCAAAGCACAAATACATTTTTCATCTTTATTATCATCACATTAAAACAAAAGCTTCACACAATGCAAACATCCCCTTCCTCTCGTTAAACAAACATTTACTTCCAACCCTTCTTCAGGTAGCAGCTAATCTCAGACAATTTCAACGACGGCCCCTCCAAACCAGGACAGACCATGGCTTTGGTAGGGAATCACCTCAGTGCAGAGCCCATCCCATCCCATCTCAGACCAGACCACAGGCTCTTGCGGACCTCCTGGATCTGCCACGCGGTGTGGAGAGGTCACACAGAAACTGCTGTGCTGCTGGAAGTGCCACTAATACTCCAGCCAGTCTGTAAAACCATCACTCTCAAGTCTGGCTGTGCTTCCAGCTCTCCTTAATCCATCAGCTATTTAATTCCAGTTTGCTGTTAACTGTCTCAGTGCAGCACAAAGGGTGACAACCCAGATGTGACTGGGATGGAGTCTCTCCAGTCACTCCATTTGGGCCTTTGACTTCAGGGCCCTTGACCTTAGTGCCCTTAGTTCTGTATCACAAGATTTATCCTCAAGTAATAAAAGCGACATCTTTTCTCTCACCTCTTACTGCACACAAAAGCAGTGAGAACCTGAATTTTGTAGTCCAGTGGACATGGGGCACCCCAGGAGTCCACTGGGCTTTGGAGTTCAACAGTTGTTGCACTTGCAAAGGGAAAAAGAATGGAAAGGCTGGAAACAACAAAGGATTTGAAGGAAGTCAATGTTGCTAACGCTAAAGGACTTCCACCTAAAACACCAGGGTAATAGCTCTGAGATTTACCCTCAGCCATGAGGTTTCCTCAGCCTGTGTTCAGAGAAAGAGATGGACTTAATCCCAAACTTGAAAGAAAAGAAGGAAAAAAAGAGAACTTCAAACACAACCAATATTATAATTATTTTTCTTAAATGACAGAACAGGAAAACATGGGAAAATAGAAACTTAATGACTTGAAGCACTCATATATCCACTGCTCAGGAACTTCTTCACATCTATTTTCTACCTCTCTGTGTCAGAGTCAAAGAAACAACTTGAGCATCGTTCAAGATCTCCTAAAGATTATTAGGAGTATTAAGTTTAAAATGCTCTGTAGTACTAAACCCACACTCAATCATTAATTCTTTCTGGTATCTGCAGTGGCTAGAATCTGACATTGTGACCTGCTGCTTCAGGAGATTATTTCACAGACTCTTTTATACATCACAAGACACAGTTATTTGCTCCCACAGCTAATAAACTGAAGGAATAATTTTGTGTTTTGTGCGCTCACACGCTGAAATTATTACTGGGGAAAAAAAAGTCAATTAATTTGTACCTAAATGAGCAGACAGCAGTGTTTCTGCAATAGAAGATGTTCACATACACTGGCTCTGCAGACTGTAAAACATTGGAGCACTTAGGCTAACAACAAATCATCTCAATTTGAGCTCCCACTTACAGAAGCTGGCCCTGCCTCTCCATACCCCTCCTGGTGCCCCGGGCTGGGCAGGGCTGGCCGTGGCCACTCCACTGCCTGGTTCTGCACATTCCCATTTCACGAGTGCCACCTCGTGGGCCTGTCAGTGCCAGCCCAGCCCCGGGCCAGCAGCCTGCTCCTGTCTGACCTCCAGCTTGCCCAGCCCACCCCAGGCTGCATGGACGCACACAACCTGAGGAGGTAAAACCCAGCCGGATTTCTTGTGGTTATAAGAGCAGCACTCAATGCTGAGAAAGGACTGGTTGTATTTAACCAGCTCCCTGTGTACAGGGTGCACACTGAGGAACCGACACCTACCTTGGTTATCTCTTCGGAAGCCTTCTCAAAGTCCTGCACAGTCCTACAGTAAAATCCTATCGTGCAGCTCGGATCCATTTTTTTGAATGACATCTTTTTGGGAGAAGGGCAATGGAATGACTGCAAGTTTCAAGATTAAAAACCATGATATAGATGGTTAAAGCACCAACACATAGATGGTACAGACCAACACATTCATTTTTCTCCCTCACTTTCAACACAAAATCCTCAGTATCACTGACATTAAAACCTCACACTTTGGACGTACTTTCTTCCATCCCTCCCCTCCCCAAACATTCAAGCAATGCCCCCATCTCCTCTGCACGTACAAACCCTCCTGCTGTTGATGCCGCATTCACCAAACTTGCACACACCGCCAGCACCACCACGTTAGTCTGAAATCTGTCAAAGCTCTGCCGCTCCGAGCGGTACTTTATGAATATTCCCCAGGCAGAGGAGGTGAATGCTTTTCTGCAAATTGAATTTGTAACAGCTTTTGCACTATCTTACAATTACTGCTTTACTACCGCCGCCCAGTGCCCCCTTCCCTCCCCTAGCCTCTATAAAAGAGACATAATGGAATAAACCAACCTCATGCATTTTCCTTTAGTAAATGAAATAGGGCTAAAAAACCCCACAAAACCCACGAAAGCAAAACCATACTAAAATAACCCGCAAGTAGGAACAAAAAAACAACCCCAAATAACAAGCCCTGTTTTATAAATGCTTGGTTTCCTAACGGGAAATCTCTTTTCATAACATATGATGCTCTAACAGTGCTGTGAACTGACACTACCAGCAGAAAAACAAACAAATGCAGAACCCCTTCATGAGAGGAAAGATAAGAATATGTTATCCACCCTCCCGTGTTTATTTATTACAGGGTCTGCAGTTCTGGTGAAGCTCACTGTCTAGAACTGAAAGGGTCTTGTCACCACTGAGGGTCTCTTGCAGGTAGCCCTTTTTTTAGTGCTTCTCCCCCCTCCACTCCCTCCATTAAATCCCTGCTAATTCTGCCACAGCAGCTCGGTTACAAATGGTAACACAGCACATTTTGGTTTTCATCAGCCTCTCCCCATGATCGATACTCTCCAGTAAATATCCCGTGTCATTCCCTTCCACCTTCATGTAAGCTGGGCGTAGCTCCTGGGCTGCTGGACAACAGGACAGAGCAGCACTTGGGACTCTTACCAACACCACTGCCTGTCCTCTGTGAAGGATTAGCCACTGCCAGCTAACGCGGCTAAGGCAAGAGCAACCCTGACATCAACACCAAACAGACTGCAGATCACAAACACATTTGACCTTTTTCTTTATCCCTTTTTAATTTTTCCAGTAAGAAAAGCCAATCTGGAGACGATGAAGCTGTAGTGACCTAATCTGGGTGCAGCCCTTGGCAAAACATCTTTACATATCACAGGATTTAATTCTTTAGATGAAGTATTTTAGTCTTGAAGTATTTTATTCTTTACCCAAATATTTTAGGCTTTACTGGAAGTATTTTAGTCTTGAAGTATTTTATTCTTGAGGTATTTTAGTCTTTACTCAAAGTAATTTATTCTTTACTCAAAGTATTTTATTCTTTACTTGTAATTGCACAGCTAACAGAGGTCTTTTCTTAAACCTCAGTAAAAAATACATTCAGAGATGCAAAGTGCTGTTTCTACAAGACTAATTTCAGTCACTGGGTTGTTTTTTTTCCCCCTCCTAATTCTGTTCTGATTTTATATGCAGCAGTTGTATTTTGGATATTTAAACAGAGGAGTCAAGCCCTGCCTCACGCATCAGCAGCAGCACTGCAGCTACAGTTGTGCCACACAGTTCAGGGCAGGAGTCCTAAACACTGCACAAATTACTCTACAACAAAGAGAACTGGGGAGGGTTTTTTTTCATCTTTTTTTCCCCTTCTCACTCCTCCAAACAAATGGATCCTGGAAGCCAATACAGAGTGGATTGATTTCCAACTTCTTCTGGACAATTTGTCAATTTTGAAAATACTCCCTACAGATAAATCTAACCAGCAACTATCCACACTGAGAAAGCAATTTCTGTTTACTTTTGACATTTCTGGACAAAGATATAATACTATTAAATGCACCAAGCATTAAATTGCAATACATTTTCCGTCTGCAGAAAGGCATTAGGATGCGATCGAGCCGCTCTGGCAGCTTGCGTCCCTCCAAAATACACATTAAAAACCTTATTATTATTTGGAAATTCATATTAATGCTGGTCTGCAGCACAATCTGGAGGGTTAGTCATAGCAACAGAAACAATGACAACAAATAAAGTATATTTGTTGTAGCTTGGCCACTGAGTGATGGTGTGACCTTCAAGAAGTCACTTCAGCTCCACTGCTTTGTGCCCTTCCAGCCTTTGGGTCTGACTTGCCCAATGACACTGTACGATCTTCAGAGGAGCACTGTGTTTTACTACAGGCAAGTACAAAGGCGGATGGATCTGGATTATAATCTCTGGCTGCTGCCACAATACAAACAGGGAGACTGGGCCTCGGCGATTCCTCTTGCAAATACCTCAATGGGCTAAACCAAAAGGCAGCTCTAAAAGCAGTGAAAGTTTCTGCCTAGGACATTTCCTGATCCATTTTGCTGCTACATTCGTTTTTCTAAATTCAGAACCTTCTCGCTTTCTAGAGGATCTGATACTCCTGTATTTTGTGTCACACTAATTAAGCATCAATGCTGAAAATATATAGCGCTTCCTTTACATTGCCTCTAGGATTTGACATCAGCCCTGTGTAAGTCCTTTACTATACACACATAGGTAGATAGCTAGGTAGACAGAGAGAGAGATATACAGATAGATGGATGGACAGATAGATAGATAGATGTGTTTTTTCTAAACACTATTTGATGGTGTTTGGATTAAGATATTGTGGTCAATGCACCAGAGCTTTCTTTCCATGGTATCAACAGACAGAACCACTGCCGTTCACTCCACTGTTCTCTACTCCTGGCTACTACACACAACAGCAGCCACGAAGACAAATAACTTCTTACACACCATTTCAGCTACACACCAAGTTTAAAGAGTCAACTCAAAATCCACTACTCAACTCCTGTGGTGTGAGTCTGAGTTCCATATGACTCACCTGCACTGTTTACAGGAATTTACTGCAAACCTCTAGGAATTTTACACCAAGTATTTTGGTGGTGGAGATCAATACATATTCCTCTTCCTTAGTGAAATGCATTGTGTTGTTTCTCAAGCTTGTGTTTCCACTTCGCAGGACACAACAGCATGAGCAGGCACTACTAATCAGTTCTGATGATGCTGTCCTGAGCAATGGCTGCACCCAGAGAGTGCTTCCATGCTGAACGACATGTTACACTGAGGAGGAAGTAACTTCACAGGGAAGCTGGACAGAAGAGTTTGTATGGATGGCACCGAGTTCCCCAGGGAGTACTGTGGCTATTGAACACCTACTTCTGCAGCTGATCATGTTTCCCCATGGTACTTGTAATTGAGTTCTTCAATAACCTCCTCTAGCTCTATCTATTTTCAATGCGAGTCATTTGGCAGGAGGTTAAAGCAAAGAGAAAACACTACTGTAAAAAAAACAACAAAACCCAAGCATGAAGGATGTGTTCACCACATCTAGTCAAAGCCAGAAAGTTGTGGGGCAGGGAAAGAAGGAACAAACACAGTACCTAAACTTTCAGACCTATTAGTCTCTTCGAAACTTCTATTCCATGAAAGTAGCTTAATCATAAATAATTACATAACTTGTTACGAGTACAGGAGACTTAAGTCCAAGTCTTCTAGTCAAGCACAAACCCCACTGGCAAGCCCCAAAAAAATTCTACTTGTATGAAGCTACAAAAGTGACCTGCAAAGTTTTAAAATGACAACCACCTACTCCAGTATAGAAATATTATCAATTCCTGGCTAAAGCAGCAGCAGGTTAACCAACAGGAACTGTGGTTCCAGCCTGACAACAGGCTCATGCTACTGAATACTGCAGTAATTCTCTCCACAATGTTGTCTGCAGCTTGAATTTAAAATAAAATAAAATTGACCAAAAAGACAAATTAACAAAAGCAAATCCAAATAATTCAGGTTGAAGTACTCCAAATGGTGACTGTTTTCCTCAATGGAAAATTACTTAAATGAAGCGATCATCTATTTCTGAGGTTTTCTGATCATTAAAAAGAAACAAATGAAGATTAATGAAGTAAATATTAAAACCCCATATTGAGTTTTTAACCTCTGGTCATTTTTGTTGATTATAGGCCTATAAAGAAGGGCAGAACTTTGATAAATAACATGTAACTGTAAAGCCATAAAGATGCAGCAAGCTAGAACATCTCTAAATAATTAGTGTTTGATTCATATGGGAAGAAAACAGTGCCAGGTCTATATCCACAGTACCTCAAGAGGGAAATCCTTTATGCTGACATCTACAAAAGATTGGCAGTAATGAGGATCCATGTAAATCAAACTGTCATCTACAAGGACAAAACAGAAGACAAGTAATTCAAAAAACACCTTATTATTACGCTGCTTACAATCCAATTTCTATGCAGAACAGCTGGAAAAAAAAAAAAAAGAGAGAAAAGAAGCCAGCAAGTAACTGCTTGCCAGGCTGATATTCATTGACTGGAGCGTTGGTTTTCGCAGGACAGATTAACTTTTGCATAATCAAATATGCTTGTATAAGCAGAATTTTTATAAAGTGATGAGAGTGTCATTTAATTTTTGGTGATAAAATTACTTTTACAAACACACAATTATATTCTGGGGTTTGCATATGAAAAATGTATTGTGCCGCTTCATCCTGACAGCGAGAATATATTGCTTGTCAGTTCAGCATCAACTAAACTCCACTTATAACTAGGAAAAAAGTAAATACGTAAATAAGAACTGCCAGGCAGTAGCCGGCAATGCAGCCGGAGTTTGGTGAAACGGATAAATTATGCCTTGTTTATGCAGCAACGGGAATTAAAGGTACATTTTACAGAATCCAATTACCATGTGGGGGTAAATGAAAAATGGCTGGACTTGGGTAGACGTGATGAATTAACAAGGTACTCATTTTGCTATTTTAATCATGCTATTTCCCACTGCTTCGATATTAACTTCCTAACTCTTCTAGAAAACTATTGAAGAGACATAACATACTAAAACACTAACCTTGAAATCCAGCGAAGTAATAGGATTGCTTGGGTTTCCCCCCAATAATGCCAACACAATACTCGAGGCTTAAAATGCCCTACAACAAAAGGGTATTAAATAATTAGGACAGCATTAAACAGAGTATTAAACTGAATTCAGATCTTTGCTCTTTCTTTATTGTTATTTCTGAGTTAAAAGGTATCAAAGTGTCCAGATTTACAGAGTTCACAGACATTTACATTCACTGGGGTCCTGGAGCCTTTCTCTTTTTTGTACTCAAACAGCCAGAGTGTGAACTTCTACCTCATAGGGAGAAATGCCAGTTGAAGCAATGGTAATTACAAAACACAGCTCTAAAAACAACAGCCCAAAACATGGGAGGAGACACAACAGACAAGGCTCATAAATCTCACTGGATGCTGACTGGGAAGGCAGAGGAATGGGAACCATCAGGATGTAGCTACATTGCAAATACACCTAACAGGATTTTCAGGGGTACATGGGGCAAAATACAGGAATTGTTTCAGTCTGGAGGTGTAAAGGAAGAGCCACAGCCAAGCTGGGAGCCCCCAAGGACAGAAAGAATTGGGGTAGCAGCTGTCAGCTACAATCACACCAGTGTCACCATTGTATTTCTACTCAGTCAGGTTGCGAAGAGTTAGATTCTGCAAACCACAGGCCTGTGCTGGCAGCCAAACCTAGCAGACATAGAAATACCCCACAATAAACCATTGATTTTATGGATATACTGTCTAGTGCTGAGGAGAAGGATCTACGCGTGTACAGGCAATTCTGCAGTGGTTTAACTGACTGAAACTCCTCTATCACCCAAAAGCTCTGAACGCAGTCACAGACGACACCAAAGCAACCCCCACCTTGAGCAATTCTCTATTAAAAGCACCTAGCAAAGGGATGGAAAAAGGCACACAGGAACTCTTCTCCCACTCTCTTCAACATTATTTTGATTCTTCTCACTTTCATGAGGCTGTTTCTTATCAGGGCTCATTAGGATTTCTGTGAATATCCAGCCTTGGCTTAACACCGGTCTCCATTAGTTATCCCACCAACTCCATTGGGAGCTGCATTGTGCCAACACTGAGCACTTTGGAAAGCTGAGCCCAACTGTTCCAATGCAATCAAAGCCCAAGACCATTAAATACTCTGAAAACTGAACAGCCTTTTAAAGTCCATAAATCACTGTGGGTTTTGTGTGGCACACGTCTTGGATCCAAGAATTTGGACGCTGGTCCAAATTGGGACAGCAAGCCAGAAGACTTATCCATTGAGCTAAGTGAAATCTCCATTACCTGGCAGCCACATCTACAGCCTCTCCTCTAAGAGATGAACCATTACAAGTAGAACCATCACATTATCACTGCATAAGGAGGGAAAATTTCTCTCAACAAAATGATGGATATTTCCTGTACTAATCAGACCAAAGCTCCACAAGACAAAATTTTCTCTGCTTCAACAATGATTAATTAATTTGACATCAAGTACTGTTCTACTCACCTGAGAGGCTGCTAACAGAGGCTGCTTCAGCAGGGTTTATATGGGTTAAGATTAGTGCTGCTTATTTAACATATAGATGAGAGGGGGATTTAAAAAAGGCTCTGGATGACTAAGCATTGCAGAACATCAAGGCAGATGTTCAGAATGAAAGGCTGGAGCTGCCAAGGAGGTCAGTGAAACAGGGAGTAAAGCTCCTTAGAGTAATGAATAACTATTTAATCTAAGAAAATTCTCTTGGTGAAGTGAATTATAAAAAATTTATCCATTTTCACTCATAAATATGAAGTCCTTTTGTAAAAATTACCTCCTGTACTACATTCTAAAATCTGCATTTTTAACTTAAATCCAGACCCCAAGAAATGTAGTTTCTTTCTTTTGAACAGTCCAGCCAGAGGCTGGAGTGACTAATTGATGCAATCGAAATCCCTCTCATCACAGTCTCTGCTCTAACAGACTGCAGAAGGCAGGATCTAGCTTGGTAAAGGAGCAGCAGAAACCACCCCAGTACAGCCAGTTGTACAAGGCAAGCTTGAGATCACTCTATGCAATGAACCCAGTGCCACTCTTGCCAGAGTATTTTGAGAGTTAAACTAAGACATTTCTGCAGGGTAAAACCAGCTGCAGATACCCATAGATCCTCTTTTTTCACCAAGCAAATGTGGGGAACATTGCAGAAGCAACTGTTGGTACAAATGAAGGCACCCTGTGTTTTCCTGGACCTGACTGATTCAAAGGCTTTTTCTGCAGAGAACACTGAACTCCGAGTAAGCCAGATGGTGTCTCAGAATTAAACGGGAAACTTAAGAGCTTTTCTGAAACCAATGGTCTGAGAGCACAAGGAACAGAATCAGGAACAAAAAATACTGCAAGTGTTCATCACTTAAATAAAAGGCTTAATTCCCTCTGTCTCTCCAAGCACTACATACCAAATACTTTCCCTAAATTTCACAGAGAGAGCATGAAGAAAAAGTAAAATAAAGACTCTCGGATATATAAAAAAATAGAGACTTGGGTTTTGCTCATGATTACAGTGAGAATTTAAAGACAGAGATAAACAGCAGCATGAAAAGTGATGAAGCAGGAGGGCTAAGAGAACAACCAGTTTCCCAAGAGAAGCATTCTTGTGCTCAAGATTAGGAGACCATCTTGGGTGTTAGCACCACAGGGAGAGCCTCTGTAGGAAAAAAAAAACAGAATAGCATACAATTCCCTCCTCCCTGACTGCCTGTACTTTTTCCCAGTTTGTTTTCATTTGTGGTATCTGCTCACTGCTCCTGCACCACCTCCCTCAGAAACATTAATCCTGGCATCCAGACAGTAAAAAAATTCCCTCTAGTAGTGACTAAAGAAATAAAAAAACATTATTCCCTCTCCTAAGGAAGAAAAAAACCAAAAGAAAATGGGAAGAACAGTGAAGCAACAACCTTAAACCATCTGACATTTAAGAAAATAAGAAAGAGAATAAAGAATTTGGTAAATTTCTCTTTTAAAATGCTGACAGATATTTAATGTAGCACAACTCTAACAGCATATGTAACTGAATTACCATTTGTCATTTGAGCCACCGCATTAATATCTTTAGGAGCAGGACAGTTATCTGCTTCACCAAGGGACATCATGTGCTCTGCAATTACGTCTGATCTTGTAATAGGGAAATTTAAAATCTGTAAAGTAAAACTTTACAACCTCCAACCGTAAAATCCCCGCCATGCATTTAATAAGTAGAAGATCACCATCATCAAGTCACTTTTCACATTGCCTAGCACTACCATTTGAAAAATGATTGAACCCTCATTTCATACCTTTACAAACTCTAAGTAGTCCATGTTTGTCCTCTCTCCACCTAGTCTCACAGGAACCAATATAATGACAGCTTTGGTGTCTGCTTTTCCAGAACCCACACAGGAACACTGCCTGTCAATAACATCTGAACTGTACACTGAAAAGAGACACAGGGAAAGGTTTGCATTTAAAAGAGCACCAACAGCTTTTCCCAAAAAAACCCACCCAGCACCTACAGCATGTCCCAAACTGAAGCTGCAGCCCTTTGGAATCTCAAATGCAGCACCTGAGTGATTCTGACCAAAACCAATCTCCTTACTCTCAGCACTATTTTGTAGAATGTTATTCTGCTGCTACACTGCCAAGGAAGTGCACGAGCATGAGGTTAAGAGAAAGCAAATAAATATTTATTCACTTCACATAAACTTCTGTTTTCTAAAAGGAGTAAATTATTGGTTTTTGAGTTTTAAGTAAGAGAAACATCTACATGCTACATGCTCTAGCTACTCATTTTTTAAACACCTCCAGGGATGACGACTCCACCACCTCCCTGGGCAGCCTGTTCCAGTGCCCAACCACTCTCTCAGCAAACAACTTCTTCCTATGACCCAATCCAAATCTCCCTTGACACAACTTGAGGCCATTTGCCTTCATCCTATCATTAGCACTTTGGGAGAAGAGACCAGCACCAGCCTCACTACAACCTCCCTTGAGGTAGCTGTAGAGAGCAAGAAGGTCTCCTCACAGCCTCCTCTTCTCTAAACTAAATAATCCCACTTCCCTCTGCCGCTCTTGACAGGACTTGTTGTCCGGTCCTCTCCCCAGTGTAGTTGCCCTTCTCTGGCCCTGCTCCAGCACCTCAATGTCCCACCTATTCTGTGGTGCCTGAAACTGGACCCAGAGTAAAGGGGCATCATCACCTCCCTCCTCCTGCTGGTTACACTGTGCCTGATCCAGGCCAGGATGCCACTGGACTTCTTGGCCACTTGTGCCATGGGGAGCTCCAAGCATCTCTGTCTGGACAATTTAAAATGCCATGGTAGAGCAGCAGAAAGGTTACCATGGACTGGGATTCACCATCCTGATCTCATCCTTGAACTTCACAACAAAACAACTTCTTACTAGTCTAAGAGATTGGTGCAACAGGGTCTTTTCCACTAGAAACACACGTAAAAGAACCCTCTGATGCAAAAGACAAAAAAACCCAGTAATAAATTTAACTCAAGTATTTTTCAGTCAGGTTGGGTTTTGGGATTATTTTTTAGAAAGTTTATAGAATAGATTCATTCAGGTTGGAAAAGACCCTTGAGACCATCAAGTCCAACCATTAATCCTACTCTACCAAGTTCACTGCTAAGCACCTCATCTAAATGATATTTAAACACGTGTAGAGATGGTGACTCTCACTAGCTTACTGCTAAAACAACAGCCAAGTGAGTTTTTCATACTCAGCAGAAAGTGATTTAAATCCAAAACGAAAAGTTACAACAGGTAGACTGTAGAAAAAGTTATCTCTTGGGATTTAAAATTCCACTGTAAGATATCAAACATGCAATAGAGGAAGTTTTCAGGTTGTGATGTCCCAAAGACAAGAAACATCTGCATGTATTTGTCTATATAATCTTTTCTGTTTCATTTTTTCCCTTGGAGCTCTGTTGTTCAGTGCTCTCTGAAAAGCATCTAAAGAGTTTGCAAAAATCGATTAACATTTACCTGTGCAGTCCTGAGCAACGTAGACTGTTACTCCGTGTAGCTCAGGGTCTCTTGCTTCTTCAACAGCTTTTCTAAGTGCAAACACAAAAGTATTTAACACATCTCCGACTTTAAAGAGATTAACAGTAAACAAACATAGACGAGTTGATTTTTAGAAACAGGTTGGGTTTAATTGTTTGTTGTATGGGGTTTTGTTTTGCTTGGGTTTTTTTTTTTTGGTGGTTGGTTGTTTTTTTTTAAATTCAAGACACTGTCCATTCCTGATAAAAACAGATTGGGGGGGAGGGTGGTTGTTATTGCTCATATATTTTTAAGCACTGGATATCAGGATCCAGTCTATATGGCTACATGCTTTTTCCCCAAGCAAAGATGACAGTGGCTGGCTACTTACGACAATGAAAACCACTCAAAAAAAGCCCAACGCATCGAAACCCAATGAAACCTATAGTTACTACCTAATTTCCCTCTGTTTATAACCACTTTCTGTCACGCATATTTGGATTATTAAGGCTAAATGTGCTGAAAAAGTATTACTTTTGGATAGATCTCTTTAGCTGACCTCATATGGCAGAACTAGCCACAAATCAGCACCTCGTGTCTCTGGAAATCAAGGCCAGCAAATAAAAAGCTATAAAATTTCACCTAAACTTTCAAAAAAGTAACGATACTATGAGGCAATCCTCAAAAAAGTAACAGCAGTGGAGCTAAAAAACACAAAGCAAATATATGTCGATAGTCTGCAGCAGGATTGCCAGTCAAGGATGACATTTGTAAAGAAATACAACTTCCAAATAGAAGATTAGCCCTTGGCTTCAACAAAGGTTTGTACTGCATCCCTTCATTTCACTATCTATTTTGAAGAACAGTTTAATACAGTCATTCTCAAGTTATGAGAGCGCAGTACACTGTTAGTGCTGCACCACGAGAGAGGAGATCTAGGAAAGGAACCCTTGGCAGGGCTGGAAATCACCAGCGGGTTTGTGTCAGATGCAATTCTGAATGAAATCCCCACTCCCATTAGGTAAACTGGTTGCTGCGATCTAAATCAAGTGAAAAGAATGCTGGCAGTTTCTGTCACCAGAATAAAATGAGAAGAAAACATATAAATAATGGTGACCTCTTGCATCACTAGATGATGATTAATTCAGTAGAGGTTCATTTAAGATTAATACACTGTAATACTAGATATCACAGAATCACAGAAGATTAGGGATTGGAAAGGACCTTAAAAGATCATCCAGTCCAATACCCCCACCACAGCAGGATTCCCTGGATCCAACTGCAAAGGAACATGGCCAGGTGGGTTTTAAACATCTTCAGAGGAGACTCCACAACCCCACCTTGGGCAGTCCAGTGCTTTGTCACCTTCACTGGGAAGAAGTTCCTTATCAGGCTGATGTGGAACCCCCTTTGTTTCAGCTCACACCTATTCCCCCTTGTCCTATTATTGGGTGCCACTGAAGAGCCTGGCTCCATTCTCCTGACACCCACCCTTTCCATATTTATCAACATTCATGGGGTCACCCCTCAGTCTTCTTTTTTCCAAGTTCAAGAGATCAAATACTTCTGTTCATATATAGAGAGAAATGTATGAACTTTGGCTTCTGCTCCTTATAGTAGTGACTCAGTGTATCCGTAAACTGGACTACATTAAGAACATAAACTTAAGTCTAAAAAAACCCCCCAAAATTAAAAACACTGGTAATATTTAAAGAAATAGTACATAAAGACACAGAGGGTGAAGAAACCTGACTTTCAACTCTTTTTTTCTGTAACCACATTTAGTATCACAGATCCTTTACTTTTCCTGGGATATAATTATAATATTAATAGTCCTATACTTTTACAGGCACCAGAATTTGATACGTGCAAAGAAATGCTGAAAACATCCATTTTAGCTCTGACATTTCATTACACCGTCAGTACATTACAGCCCCCAGGTTACAGTATTAAAGAAAAAATAAAATAAAAATAAATCTCTAACGTTAGTAACATGCATGTGCCAAGGTTGAAGAAGTCATTAGTTGTTAGAACCTTTCATTAGATGTAGCTCACTTAAAAAACCTGCATTTTGGGAGAGGTTCTCAGGACTTCCCAAAGAACAGGGAAAGTGGAATGGTGGTTCTTTTACCCAAGTAAGAATGAACAAAAGCTCTGAATTCAGATTCTGGACCTACTGCTACTTCCCTTCATCTGAAAAACCTCTAGAGTTACTACTAACAGGGAGATTTACACAAGATGCTCAGATAAGCTGAATGAATCACACAACACTTTGAAATGCTGCCGTAACATGTGAGACTCGGTAAAAATAAAGAATACAGCTACTTTACCTTAAAATGTGTGCGACAACTGCAGGCCCATACCAGTCTCCAGCCATTTTTCCAGACTTCTTTCCGTACTCAATCAGCTGGTGTAAGCCAAAAGCTGCCAGCGGGGAGTCACCAAACCACGAAATGATTTTTCGATGATAAACTTCATTTCTCATTTCATTAGCATCACAGTTTCTCTTTAGTTTGCCCCGGTGATGATGATGATGATTTGACAGGATCTTGGGCTCTCTCTCAGCTGTAAGCGATGCTTCGAATGATGCCGTCAGCTTCTTCACTGTGTGGGCTGTCCATGATTCAGCATCTGAGCCATCAATGTCCAACGCGTCTGGCCAGACCCAAGCTGCATAGAGAAATGTTAAGATGCCTCTTACACAGCTCAATACAAAAAGCAAAGCACATCCCTTTCTCCTTCATGTTTGTTAAAACAACTATATGAGCTTTACACCCCAAGATACAAAAATCAGTGTTAAAAGGGAAATAAGAACTAAAATCATAGAATCATAGAATCATTAGGGATTGGAAGGGACTTCCTGCTACAGCAGGATCACCTAAACCAAGTCACACAGGAACACATCCAGGCGGGTCTTAAACGTCTCCAGTGAAGGAGACTCCACAACCTCCCTGGGCAGCCTGTTCCAGTGCTCCATCACCCTCACTGGGAACAAGTTTCTTCTCATATTCATGTGGAACCTCCTATGTTCCAGCTTACACCCATTGCCCCTCGTCCTATTACTAGATGATATTGAGAAGAGCTCGGCTCCATCCTCCTGACACGCACCCTTTCCATACTTATCAACATTAATGGGGTCATCCCTCAGTTTTCATTTTTTCAAGCTCAAGAGACTCAGCCCCCTCAGCCTCTCCTCATACGGGAGGTGATCAACTCCCTTCATCATCCTGATTGCTCTACGCTGCACTCTCTCCAGCAGCTCCGTCTCCTTCTTGAACTGAGGAGCCCACAACTGGACACAATATTCCAGATGTGGTCTCACCAGGGCAGAGCAGAGGGGGAGAAGAACCTCTCTCGATCTGCTAACCACCCCCTTTCTGATCCATCCCAGGATGCTGTTGGCCCTCTTGACCACAAGAGCACACTGCTGACTGAAGGTCATCCTGCTGGCCACCAGGATGCCCAGGTCCCTTTCTCCTACACTGCTCTCCAATAGCTCAGTCCCCAGCCTGTACTGGCACCTGGGGTTGTTCTTACCCAGATGCAAGACTCTTACCCCTGTCATAAAATCATAACGGACTGGAAGGGACCTCAAAAGATCATTAGTCCAATCCCCCTGCAGCAGCAGGATTACCTAGACCAAATCACACGGGAACACATCCAGGTGGGGCTTGAACATCTCCAGTGACGAAGACTCCACAACCACCCTGGGCAGCCTGTTCCAGTGCTCTGTCACACTCACTGGGAACACGTTCCTTCTCAGGTTGACGTGGAACCTCCTATGTTCCAGCTTACAAACCCTCACTATCATCCTATCACTACATGACACTGAGAATAGCCCCTCATCCTATCACTACATTACACTGAGAATAATTCAGCTCCATCCTCCTGACAGCCACCCCTCAAATATTTGTATACATTAATGAGATCACCCCTCAGTCTCCTCTTCTCCAAGCTAAAGAGACCCAACTCCCTCAGCCTCTCTTCATAAGGGAGGTGCTCTACCCCCTTCATCATCTTCGTTGCCCTTTGCTGGACCCTCTCCAGAAGCTCCACATCCCTCTTGAACTGAGGAGCCCACAACTGGACACAATACTCCAGATGTGGTCTCACCAGGGCAGAGTAGAGGAGGAGAAGAACCTCTCTTGATCTGCTAATCACCCCCTTTCTGATCCACCCCAGGATGCTGTTGGCCCTCTTGGCCACAAGAGCACATTGCTGGCTCATAGCCATCCTGCTGTCCACCAGCACCCCCAGGTCCCTCTCTCCCACACTGCTCTCCGACAGGTCAGTCCCCAGCGGAAACTGGTACCTGGGGTTGTTCTTACCCAGATGCAAGACTCTGCACTTACCCTTGTTATACATCATTAGATTTCTCTCTGCCCAGCTCTCCAGCCTGTCCAGGTCTCGCTGAATGGCAGCACAGTCTGC
>VXBP01001418.1:0-44141 GCA_013400115.1 Rhinopomastus cyanomelas | reverse complement strand
CTCCTATCCTTGATGTGCCTGGAGACAGCCTCTAGGACAAATTGTTCCATCACCTTTCCTGGGATGGAGGTGAGGCTGACCAGTCTATAGTTACCTGGGTCCTCCTTCTTTCCCTTTTTAAAGATTGGGGTGACATTCGCTATCCTCCAGTCTCTGGGCACATCTCCTGATCCCCATGTCTTAGCAAACATGATGGAGAGTGGCACTCACAGGTACATCCCATCAGGGCCCATGGATTTGCGTCCATCCAATTTGATCAACTTATCCCTAACCCAGTCCTCATCAACCAACGCAGGTTCCTCTCTTGCCTCGACTTCCTCTGGACTCTCAGCAGTCTGGGGCTTGATATCAAGACAGCCCCCAGAAGTACAGACAGAGGCAAAGGAGGTGTTCAGCATCTCTGCTTTCTCTGTATCCTCTGTCTCCAGGGCACCCACCTCATTCAGCAGGGGCCCTACGTTGCCTCTAGTTTTAGTTTTACCTGCAGTGTATTTGACGAAGCCCTTGCTGTTGCCCTTGACCTCTCTTGCAAGGTTTAATTCCAAGGAGGCTTTGGCTTTTCTAGTTGTATCTCACCAGAGCCTTATAATCACTCCAAGTGGCCATCCCCTCCTTCCATGACCTATAGACTTTCTTCTTCTTCTTCAGTTTGCCTAGCAGCTCCCTGTTTAACCACACAGGTCTTCTGACTCCCTTCCTTGACTTATTTCTTGTTGGAATGCTCTTTTCTTGTGCGTCAAGAAAGTGGTCTTTGAACGTTAACCAGCTACCCTGAGCTCCTTTACCTGCCAGTACCCTGTCCCATGGGATTTCCCCTAGCAATTGCTTGAAAAGGCCAAAGTTGGCCCTCCTGAAGTCCAGGGTTGTGGTTCTGGTAGCTATTCTGTTCCTACCACACGAGACTCTCAACTCCACCATCTCATGGTCACTGCAACCAAGACGACCCTCAACCTTCACTGCTTCAACTAGACCTGCCTTGTTGGTGAGTGCAAGATCCAGCAGCGTTCCTCTTATAGTGGGCACCTCCACCATTTGCATCAGGAAATTGTCAGCAATGCACTGAAGGAACCTCCTGGATTGTGGGTGGCTGGCTGAGTGGGTCTTCCAGCAGATATCAGGGTAGTTAAAATCCCCCATGAGAACCAGTGCCTGTAGCTGTGAGGCTGCTGCCAGCTGCCTGTAGAAGACTTCATCTACTTCCTCACTCTGATCTGGAGGTCTGTAATAGACACCCACAACAGTGTCACCCATGCCAGCCTGCCCCTTAATCCTCACCCACAAACTCTCAACTCTCTCTTCTGCTGCCCTTGGACAGAATTCAATACATTCCAGCTGCTCTCTCACATACAGAGCAACTCCTCCACTCCGCCTTGCTCACCTGTCCCTTCTAAAAAGAACATAGCCGTCCACGACCACATTCCAGTCATGCAAGCTGTCCTACCAGGTCTCTGTGATTGCTACCAAATCATAATTGCCTGACTGGAAACAGATTTCTAACTCTTCCTGCTTATTGCCCATGCTGCGTGCATTGGTGTACAGGCATTTCACGGAGCAAGCTGAGTGTTCCAATTTCATCCTAGGACAGCGAGAGGCCACCTGTTTTTTCTTAAGACCAGAACTCTGTCCCACTGGTACTTGTCCATCAACTAACCTACCCTCCCTCAAATCTAGTTTAAAGTCCTCTGAATGAGCCTGTTAGCTCCTGCCCCAAAACCCCTTTTCCCCTCTGAGATAAACCCCTCCCATATCTATCTGCTAGGCCCTGTCTGTAACACCAGTCTCGTAGCCAGGCATTGATGGACTGAGTCCTTCTAGTCTGGCCTCTGTCTGCACCTCAAAATGGAAGTAATGAACAGAACAGAATTTGTGTCCCAGAGTCTTTCACCAAACGTCCTAATGCCTTAAGGTCTTTCTTCATTCCCCTCAGACTATGGAATACAGCTTCTTCCCCACTTGTCTGGAAGATCAGCAGTGGGTTATAGTCAGCTGATCTCACCAGGTTAGGAAGCAACCTAGTGATGTCCTTGATTCGGGCTCCCGGTAAACTGCAGACCTTCCTATGATGGGGGTCAGCTCTGCATACTGGGCCCTCAGTCCCTTTCAGGAGCAAGTCTCCAATAACTAGGACCCTTCTCTTCTTTGTAGAGGAGGTCGTCATAGTACTAGAAGCCTTCCTGGATTTATGAGACTTTGCCAGGACCATCAGTGTGGGTTCTCTATCCTCTATATCCTTATTAGATTGGCTGCCTTCCAATAGGGGCTTATATCTATTACTTAGTGGCAACTGGGGAGGTGTGCCAGGTAAGGGTGGTACCTGCCTTCTGCCATGGCCCTGCGCTTGGCTCCACTCACCCCTTCTACCCCTTCTACTTAGGCTTCTGTCCTCCATCTGAGAACTATAGGATACAAGCCCCCCCTGAATCTGGCTCTTATTTAGCCGTTGTCCAGACTGCTGAGCCTAGCTCCACCTGTCTACCTCTATTTCAGCCTCTCTGCTTCTCCTGAGCCTTTCAACCTCATCTTGCAATTGTGCTGCCTGGTCAAGCAGATAATCTACCTGCTCGCACCATATGCAGCCAGGAAGATGAGAAAAAGCTCTGCATTCTTGACAGCCTGTTACCTGCACAACCTCATCTTGTCGGGGGACCTCTGGGATCCCACCCCCACGTGCATTTGTGACCGAAGCCTGGTCTTCCTCTGCTGCTGCGTTGTTACCATAATGTTTTTTTTCCTCCCCGCCTCCAGCGGCTAAAGCGGCTAGCGCTCTCACTGCTGCCTGCGGTCTGAGCGTGACTTCCGGTTTCGCCTCCCTCAAAGACTCTGGCTCCGCACCCCCTTCAGTGCTTGCCTGGCTTCCCCCGCATGAGTGTTCAACCCCAGCAGCTTGCTCCTTACTTCTGGCAAGCCTTCCTAGTCAGGGAACCCCCAGATCACCCAAAAATGAACCCCAACAGAGCAAGTAACCTGCTCTACTGAAGGTGTCCCTGCATCTGCAGGGGGATTAGATCTGGATGATCTTGAAGGTCCCTTCCAGCCCTGGCCATCCTAGGATTCTAGGAAAATATTATTTGATTTTCTACTTAACAACAGGCACAACAATATGCTACTGCCACTTCCTTTGTCAGCCGTAGAGGTCAGACCCCACAATCCCAGTAAGTTAAATACACTGAACATACCTGATTACAAGGCATAGCTTGGAACTATCTTACATATTAAAAATATGAGAATTAGCTACTCAGTGCCAGGCAAAAACTTGTATCTTTGTCAAACAAGGCTTTTCAAAAGCTGTTTTGAATTCTTCTAGATTGTCAGTTACTACAAAAAGCAGACAAACACAGGGGATGATTTGTGTCAAAACACCTCTTCCTGGCAAAATGCCACCACAGAGCAGCAGAAAAATAGTCCAGATTTCTTAATTCACTGCATCTGTGAATTATTCGCCTCGATTAGAGGACAATTGTGTTGAAATACTGCTCAGCACAGGATCTACAGAGAATTAAAGGTCTCTCTCTGTGTATCCTACACAGGGTTTCCTAACTGTGGTTTAGCACCACCATCTAGAGAAGACTGGAATTCTCTCCCACAAGTTCAAATAGCTATTTGCCATACCGAGCATGAAGAAACCTCCAAAACAGAGCCAGCAACAGCTCAGAACATATCCTGAAGGTCTACAGTAGAAGGCAAGGGGAACATGCAGGTATCAAACTAGCCCTGCAGGTGTGGAGCTTCTGCTCAGTGAGCTGAATTTGGGTGAGCTCCTGGAGTTCCAGTGAGAGGAACCTGACAGACAGCCACACCTGCAGCTCTTCTCATAATTCTTCGTAAGTATGTGTACAAACCTTGGAGAAACAAAGAAGAACCACAGGCTGGTGTTAGTCTCTTCTCCCAAATTACTAATAATAGGACATGGGGAAATGGCCTAAAGTTGCATCAGGGGAGGTTTAGATTGGATCTCAGGGAGAAGTTCTTTCCTGAGAGAGTGGCTGGGTACTGGAACAGTGAGGTGGTGGAGTCTCCATCCCTGGAGGTGTTGAAGGACAGCCTGGCTGTGGCCCTTTGTAGATTGCCCTGCAATTAACTCACATTCTTAGGGTCAAGAGAGCAATGCTATTGGACAGACGGCACACCTCCCATGTTCCTATTGGAACAAGCTAGCTGTGGATACACCTGCAGACAGCAGGTAGTCCAGCCCTGCCTTTGTGCAGTCTCTAAAACCATCCCCTGCTGGGCTTCCTGTTAAACAAAGTCCTCCAGCATAAGGACTGGATTGCTCACACACTTATGTTCCCTTACAGCCCTGGTCTGGCTGATGGGGTGATGTTAGGTCATGGGCTGGGCCAGATGAGCTCAGAGGGCTTTTCCAGCCTAAATCATTCTGGGATTCTGTGATTTCAAAGTAAAACTTAGCAGTACCTTGATTTAAAAATCAAGCCTCATTTGCACCATCACTCCACAATCTCTGGAACATTCCACAAAGCAGTAGAGGTTTAAGTATTGCAGCCAGTAATTGCAGTCAAGTTTTGCTTTGTAACAGAAACAACACCATTAAACCAGAATGAAAACATCTCTGGGAAAAGAGTAAACAGCGATGAAAAACTCCATGTAAACACTAAATATGTTTCCAAAGCTACCCAGACCTCATAAAAAAGGTTTTTCAAAAGATAATTCACCAGGTGTCAAAAGGGCAGGTGATGAGAAAAGCGGTCCGGAAAGACCACAGCTACTCTGTTTGCCCATGTATTTGGATTGCTCAGAAACACAAGCACTCACCAAATAGCACTGCATGGGGGACAGCGCGAGGAATCCTCTGTAGACAGAGGTTTTTATAAAGACATAAAGCTGGGGCTTTTTCGTTCAGGGCTTACTTCAGTACGAGCTATTCACAGGTAGTTTTCTGATCTTTAATTTTTTGTAGCTGTTATGTGTAACAGGTCTGTTTAAGGGATTTGTGTTGCCAGCACAAGTACTTTCGTGCATTTTTATATCTGCACTTGTTTAAAAAATACAATGAATGTTTACTTTAATGTCTACAGCAAAGGAACATTCACTGAGGTAATCTGACAGTTTTGTCAGAACACTGCCAAGAAATAAGAAGACTTTGTGATGCAGCTGGTTTGGGACTATGCTCACAACTTATCACAGCAAGTATAAAGTGTTGTCCAAATAGGCTTTCAGAACCATCTGAGGCTAAGGGAGCCAGGACTGTTCAGCCTGCAGAAGCGGAGACCTCACTGCTCTCTACCTGAAAAGAGGTTGTGGTTGTTGTAAGGTGGGTGTTGGCCTCTTCTCCCTAGTAACTAGCTACAGGACAAGAGGAAATAGGGTCAGGTTGTGCCAGGGGTGGTTAAGATTGGATCTGAGGAAAAACTTCCTTCCAGAAAGAGTGGAGAGGCCTTGGAATAGGCTGTCCAGGAAGGGGGTGGAGGCACCATCCCTGAAAGGGTTCAATAAACGGATAGACAGGGTGTTTCAGAAGATAGTTTAGTGGTTGGAGGTTGTAAGGCAGATGGTTGGACTTGATGACCTTGAATATCTTTTCCAGCTTTGACGATTCTAAGATTCTGCTAAAGCATTGCTGGGGTCCAACAAATGGCTGAGTAAACCAGATACTCTGTTCTCTCCAACTAACAAGCCTGGGTGACTTCAGGCCCATGTCTTGGGTCATTCAGAGAACCAAAAATACTTCTACGTAGGATGTGGCTCAGCCTGGAAGAATGGGGAGGACATGCACGTGTAGCTTTTGAAAGCAGAACATGTTCCAAGTCCTCTAAAGCTGTTTGTGCTCAGCAGTTGTGACTGGGAGAGTTTTGAGACAGGCCATGATGAGGAAACAAGGGACATTTTTCTGTAAATGTACGGTGGGAATAGAGGAATTAAAACAGTGAAAATTTCAGCACAAAAAAGGATGTACTGCAGTTAGATCCTTCAATTAACTCAATACATTGATACCAAAAAGAAACTGGATAATGCATAACTTTAAAACTGATAGAAGAGCATCCCTTTTGCCATAGCCCATCGCTATGGGCTGTGAAACTCACCACCACATCTAGAGTTCAAGAAACGAGCAGGTTTCAAGACAATCAGACATGGAATAACAGGTCCCAGGTAACAAATTTCTGTGGTATTTTACTTCATATTTTGTTTCCGTGGAGTTTCCAGTATCTTCCTTTAGCACACTGGTATTCCCTTGTTCAGCAATGGAAGAGTAGGATATCTAGATCCCTGCTCTGACTCAGTCTAACAATTCCACTATTAATGAGTCCAGAATCAAAAGCTTTAGATTCAGGCTCCACAGAGCCCATGACACTCAGAGCACCCAAGCTTATTATGAGCGCACTCTTCACTTACCTCTACCAAGAAAGTGAAGCATCAGACCTTGAGCCAGCAGCATCTGACCAGTTCTCAGTGTGCAACCCCAGCCACAGTCAGTTGTTAACGCAGACCCCTTGATCTGAGGAAATTCTTCTCTGTAAGTGAGCCATATTCTAGAAATAAAGTCTTTACGGAACTCCTCAACGTTTCCGGAAATCTCAGTGTTGATTTTATCAAAATTGGACCCATCTGTAGCGAGTTCACCGGATTCTGTAAAGCAAAGCACAGTTTTAAGTTATAACTCAGTGTGGCACTTCTGCTATTAGAAGAGAAGGGAAAAAACCACTCAACTCAACAGAGAAAACTTGCCAAAAACAAAAATGGCTTCAAATACAAGGCAGGAAAATCATAAGACAAACATAATAGAAATATGACAGTTGAAAGGAAGAAAAACAAGCAACACAGCCAACACCACTTGCCAATGGAATTATTTGCTTGTGAGTGAATAGCATCTTAATCCACCTAAATTAAAATGGTCAAACGGATCCTCAGAAAACTGCAGCCTGGAAAATGATAACGAAGGTGCTGGTGCTGTGACTCTTTGTATCACACTGTCACTACTTCCATCAGGAGTTTTGAGAAAGGAAGTCTCAAACTGAAGGGCAAATTACAGCACTAAAATTTACAGAGAGAACAAGATTTCAGGTTAAAGTCTGAACAAAGGAGTTAAGGATGGGTTCAACATTTAAATCAGTGATTCTAAAGCTGTTCATATTTACATTATTCATTCAGTAATTGTTAATCAAAGTCTTTCTAGGAGATTGAAAATATATCCACAGAGCTCCTGTCAAATAAGATGGGACCAAGTTACACATACGTACCGTCAGTTTTGAAGTGGTAACACTTTCCCAGCAGAAAGACCGGAGAGTTTCTACTGAAGTAAGTTTTTGTTTTCAACACCCAGCCTAAAACAGATGCAATATGATTATAAATATGTGTGCCAGGTGTTACAAAAGGAATTTGCAATAGCAAAGGGGAATACAGAGAGAACGCACTGAAATGGGCTCCTGCTTTCCTAACAAAACGTTTCACAGTTCTACAAACCACAGAGTTCTGGTTTAAAAGTAACAATGTTAAGAACACTTGCCTGTTAACACAGTTGCAGAATCATAGAATGGCCAGGGATGGAAACGACCTTCAAGCTCACCTATTTCCAACCTCCCTGCACAAGCAGAGACACCTTCACTACAGCAGGTTACTCAGGGTCCCAGCCAACCCGGCCTTCAACTCTACCAGGGATGGGGCAGCCACAACTGCCTTGGGCAACCTGTTCCAGCATCTCATCACACTCACAGCAATCTCCATCCCCCCTCTTCAAGGCTGTAACTTTTTCCCTTCGTCCTCTCACTAACCTAACCCTAACCCTCCCTTAACTCTAACCCTTAGGGGGTAAAAAATGCTCCCTTAGCTTTCATGTAGCCCCTTTCAGAGATTGGAAAGCTGCTAGAAGGTCCCCTGGGAACCTCCTCTTCTCCAGGTTGAACAATCCCAACTTGCTCAGCCTGTCCTCAGAGGGGAGGTGATCATTTGAGTTGCTCTCCTCTGGACACCTGTGCAATGTGTCCTTCTGATGTTGGGGACTCCAGAACTGGACCCAGTACTCTAGATGGATTCTCGCAAGTGCAGAGCAGAGGGGGACAATCATCTCCCTCAACTGACTGTCACTGCTTCTTTTGATGCAGCCCAGGACACTGTTGGCCTTTTTTTTGGGTGTTTTGCTGTGCAGGAATTGTTAGGACGTTGAAACTCTAAAGCTGAGTTTAAGTTGCTTTGTCTCTATTGTGAATTCATTACTGCATAGCTGGATTCTGTGAAGTTTCTAACTCCTTTAATAACACACAATAAGCTTCACGTATGACCAGTGAACAAGTATGGAGAGTCTTGTTTGTATTTCACACACTGTCCTGCTTCTCTGCAGGAGCCTGTATTCACACACAGCCCTATTTTCTCCAGAAAAGTACACAGAAAAATGGAAACAAGTTCTTCTGCAGGTGATTCTATGTTACCTTTTTAGAAGTCTATGCAAATCTGGTACAGGATGACCAGGAGCCAGCAATGGGCCCCTGTGGCCAAGAAGGCAAATGGCTTCCTGGGATGGATCAGAAGGGGGCTGACTAGCAGATCAAGTGAGGTTCTCCTCCTCTACTCTGCTCTGGTGAGACCACATCTAGAATATTGTGCCCAGTTCTGGGCCACTGATTTCTAGACAAACACAGAGCTGCTGAAGAGAGTCTAGGGCAGAGCCACAAAGATGATGAAGGGAGTGGAGCATCTCCCTGATGAGGAAAGGCTGAGGGAGCTGGGTTTTTTGAACTTGGAAAAAAGGAGGCTGAGGGGTGACCCCATTAAGATTGATAAATACTGAAAGGCAGGTGTCAAGAGGATGGAGCTAGGCTGTACTCAGTAGCATTCAGTGATAGGACAAGGAACAATGGGTGTGAGCTAGAACAGAGGAGATTCTACATCAATATGAGAAGGAACTTCTTCCCAGTGAGGGTGATACATCACTGGAAGGGGCTGCCC
The DNA here is from genome assembly GCA_013400115.1 of Rhinopomastus cyanomelas. Taxonomy (NCBI): domain Eukaryota; kingdom Metazoa; phylum Chordata; class Aves; order Bucerotiformes; family Rhinopomastidae; genus Rhinopomastus; species Rhinopomastus cyanomelas. Next base: position 35,246 of record VXBP01001418.1, on the reverse strand, counting down.
AGGGAGGTTGTGGAGTCTCCTTCTCTGGAGACATTTAAAACCCACCTGGCCATATTCCTGTGTGACTTGGTCTAGGCGATCCTTTTGTGGCAGAGGGATTGGATTGGATGATTTTTGAGGTCCCTTCCAACCCCTAACATTCTGTGGTGTCATTTCCATAATGCAAGTACCATTTTGTTGCAGTTTGAAAATTACCAGAATTTTCAGATGTGCAGAAGTTGTGCTTTCATGAGGAACAAAAAGTTACTCTCAAGAGGAACCCTTCCCCCAGTTACCTGTCCTGGGGGAGGTGACAGTCCCGGGGGACCTACCCTTGAAGGACCTGGCTAGGTCAGCCTATAAAACACGGAGCACGCTCTTTGTTCACCCTCTTCAGGGGCTGCCGCCATTTTGGCGAGACTGATCAGCAGGAAGAGAGGCTGTTTGTCATTTCTGCTGCTGAGAAAGACTGGGGCACTTAAGTTTTGGGGGAGAACTCCTTCGTGCTTAGCTGAAGAAAGCAGAATCCTTAAACCTTGGATCTGAAAGACAGAGGCTGGGTTCTTTGTTTGAAACGTGTGCGGCTGCACCAAGGGATGCAGGTGTGGGCGCTCAGCAGTCAGGCCATCCTGAAAGCGTTGAGCTGGAGAAGCTACGCTGAAATGCATGCGGCTGCACCGAGGGATGCAGGTGTGGGTGCTGAGAAAGTCAGGCCATCCCGGACTGACATGCTCTTTTTCCCAGGTCTCTAAAGTGAAAGAAGAACCCAGGCCTGAACGATAGTGACCTCCCGTTGTATTTTTCTCAGAATGTGTGACGGCATTTGTGACACAGTTTCTAGTTTGTGTGCACCGACTTGCATAACCTTTTTCTTCCTTTCTGTATATAGAGTTAATAAACCTTTCTGCAGTTATCCATTGTCTATCCATTGTCCTAAGCAATCCATTGTCTGGCAAATTTATCCGAGATGTCATCGAGACCTCACTGCATTGCTTTCTTTTCTTTTATCTTAAATTGTGGTCTTGAACCCACCACAGATTTTCAAAATAAGGCATTTAAGATTAAATTATGCAAATTTATTTGAAAACCTAGAAGCTGAAGGAGTTTGTTTACTAGGGCTGTTTATAGCATCAAAGTAAAAATTGTTTCAAGTGCCACGTTGCATTTTTATTATTAATAGGAGTTAATTTTCCGAACTGTGATCCCATTCATGTCCACAAGAAACACTGCTCATTTCAGCAGAGATAGGACCTGACCAGACAGTTTCACTTACTGTATTTCATGTTGTTCCATGCAGACATAAACTTTGATTTTATCTTTTCCACTTCATCTGTCCCTGCAGCCTCCATATTCAAGTCCTAGAGAACAAGCCATTGCTGTCTTGTACGATGGTCAATTCTGCTGCTGTGAAAACAAAACCATAAACATATCCATGGGCACTGAGAACATGGGGCACAGAATCACTTGAGTCTAACATGACCAGAAACACTAATAAGCCTGCAGAATCCTCTGCTACCAGGGACCAAGAAGCAATCACCTGTGCCATGAATAAGTAATCTAATAATTTCATTCCAAATACACACCAATAAAATTACTGTATGAAGCACTGGAACAAGCCGCCCAAGAAGGTTAAGAAGTGTCCTTCTCTGAAGATGTTTAAAACCCACCTGGACATGTTCCTGTGTGACTGGATCTAGGGGATCCTGCTGTGGTGGGGGGGATTGGACTGGATGCTCTTTTGAGATCTCTTCCAATCCCTAACATTCTGTGATTCTGTGGTAATGTTCTCCAAGACCTCTCTATTGCCCAGCATACTGACACAGAGTGTATGAGCTTGCACTGGCAATCAGATACTCATCCTAACTGGCATGGAAATGAAGCAGTGTGATACTGTGATGATGAAGGAAGTGGGACACCTCCCTTATGGGGAAAGGCTGAGGGAGCTGGGTCCCTTGAGCTTGGAGAAGGGGAGACTGAGAGGTGACCTCATTAAGGTTGTGAAGTCTCCTTCTCTGGAGACGTTTAAAACCCACCTAACATGTTCCTGTGCGACTTGGTCTAGGTGATCCTGCTGTGGTGGTGGGATTTGACTAGATGATCTTTTGAGGTCCCTTCCACCCCCTAACGATTCTGTGATTTCCTTAAATAGAACAGATGCTGTTCTGTTCTACTGAATAGAATTCAGTAAGAACTTAGACACACGGAGCAGGGGTCTGAGCACCAATAAACAAACCTTGGCTTTAAAACCAGAACTAGTTTCAGAATTCTAGTCAAGATATTTCTAAGTCAAAGTTTACAGGCTGCTCCTTATTATAAAAGGAGACACTAAAACAGCATTTCCATTTCCATGTGTTGTTCTCCATTGAATTGGTATCAAAAGCAGAACAAAGATTAAATCCTGTTGTTTCTTTCCACTGCGAGCATATTCTAAGTAAAACTCAACCACCAACAGTGCAACTGAAGAGAGTGTGAAGATGATCGGGATGGAGTGCCAGTGTCTGCGGGGTTTGCAGAAGGAAGAGAATGACAATTTAAGGTTTTAATTTCCTGCCTTCCACACCCCCCCCCCTTTTTTATTTAGGAATTAAAAAAAAATAAAGACTGACTGTATTGCAGACTCTGGCTGGCAAGAAGAACTTTTTCAGGAGGTGTGTTTGGTCCAGCCTGCTCTCACATGATTAACCAGCAAGAGTCATTTGCGCAGAAGCCATTGCTTGCCTTAAAAGCTAACAGCAACAAAAGCTCCCTCTGGCTAGAAACAGAAATGAAACAAACTGTACTGTTCCAAAAGGGCCTGAAGGAAAAATTATTGATATGAGAAAGCACCTCGTTTCCCTTTAAAAGACAATGGCCATCACAGCAGATTTTATTTCCCTCTAGTCACTTTTCTTTCCCAGTATTATGCTAATGCAGGACAGACATTTATTCCGATGGAAAAACGCCGGTTCTTCCCATCAGTATAAGAAGGGACTAGCAATAGCTACATCGAAATTTGTGGAACAAGAGGAGGAGGAAGTCTCAGGAAATACAGAATCATGCCCACCCGGCACAATGCAACCCCCATTACTAAATCTAAATCTATTGGAGTTGTCTCATTTGAAGTTATAACTAGAACGTTCATTACTAGGACCATCTCAACTAGAGGAGCAGGACACAGCTTTCAGTGGAAAAACAAGTCTATCTCCTGCCAAAATGTCCATTTCTGAAAGAAGTGTTTTTGTTAACAATGATGGAAAAAACTCCTCCCTAACAACAGAATGTATTTTGTTTGCATTCAGAGCAGAAAAGCAACCCAACCTGCCAGTGCAACCGGATGAATGAAGTTGCAATGAGACTACTTTCAGCGATTGACACCCCCCAAAACCCCCAACCCCTTTGCCTGGAGAGAAGCTGAACTACCAGCGATGACTGTGAGCAACCCCCACACTGGAGACCCTGACACAGGGCCATGCCCAGGGTTCACCGTTAAGGACTCCTAAGGAGTCACCCCCGTCCAGGTTAAGACAGTCAGAAATACTGTTCTATAAGAGGAAGGTGAAAAAACCCACCAAATCAGCTGTTATTTTTTATAATCTGGCGGTCAAGGAGGCACATTCTGCCCACAGAAGGTGTAAAAGCTACTCGTAGAGCAGCCTCTTCTCTCTATCTCCACAAAAGCTTCCAGGGGGCTTTGTCCACAGGCGGCCGGCGGCGACGGAGCCCGAACAACCTTCCGAAGCCACCGGGCCGCCGCCTGCGGGGCCGCTCGGCCGCAGCCGCCTCTTCCCGCCGGCCCTGAGGCGCCTTATCCCGCCCCGCTACCCCCGGCCGCGGCCTTCACCGACGACGCCGTCGCCCGGGCCCGAAAGCGCCGGGGTCGACCTTACCCGCCCGCCTGGGGAGCTCAGCGGTGCAGCCGGCCTGGGAGCGGCCTCCCAGGGATCCGGCCATGGAGGAGGGGCGCGGAACTACCGCTCCCGGCGAACCCCGCCAGCAGCAGCGGAGTGCGCTGGGACATGGAGTCCGGCCTGAGGCGGGGCGGGAGCGGGAAAGGCGGGAGGAGGAGCAGAGAGAGGGAGGTCGGGCTGAGACGTGGTGAGGGCTTTGCGGCTTTAGTCTTCGTTAATCTGTTTTAAACTGCTTTAGCGTAATCATTGGCAGTCAAGGGCTTGCAAAATAAAGAATGCAGGACTGAGGAAGAATGTTAATTGAGTGTAGGGAATTTCTGGGATTAACATTCTACAGAAGGACGGTGCCCCTCATTCTCCAGTACCCCTGCGTTCTCCATGGTCGGGACTCAACAGCTCAAGTTTGGGATTGGTTTTTCTTTCCATTTTGTGATTTTACTGCCTTCTGCTGGTCAGAGATGATCAGGCTGGGCTTAATGTTTTTAATCATCAGCAAATGATCTCAAATTCAGCTTCAGGGTAAATACCAAGAGTAGATGTTTCATAATTTTATGTTGATTTTTGTTAGGTTATTCAATGGATGTATTTCACGCAGCAGGGTTGATGAGTAGAGAGGGTCATAGCTATTAACATTCAAAGCAGGCAATACCTTGTTCCAAAAGTCTCACTGTTGGCTTGAAGTTGGGATATAGGAGACATCCTTCCTAAGCCTTCCTCTGCCTTTCAGTTCACTGCTTGCTCTTCGTTTTGCTGTTCCTATAAATCACTGATCACAATCGTAATCTCTTTCAGGACTCCTCAGACTCGAGCAGCAAGACATGAGTGTAGAAGAGCTAACATACTACAATTTAAAAATCTTGAAGAGTGGTCATGTGCAATTGCTGTTTCCTTTCAAAAGGAGAAGAGAGGTAACGCACAGAAAGGAGAAAACACTCTCTACATCCTTTATGTTCCAAGCAAAGATAAAGATTTAAAAATAAAAACCATGTTGCTGTTTGTGTTAAACTCATGGGAGAGTTTGGTAGCCCCACAATAGCAGATAATCTATCAGTGCAGAAGGAAACAGGCCTCCTGCCTTCAGAATTTGATGACCTGTTTTAGGAATAACAGTTCCTTAAAGCTTCATCTTTGCTTGTATTCTCAATGACAAAGATGAATGTGCTCGTCTGTTTGTGTATGGTCTGAAATATTGAAAGCTGAGGCGGTAACATGGCTTCACTTTAGCTAAATGTTGAACAAAGAATTATTCAGTTGATCAAATGAAATGGCTATTCCCTTGCCTGAAATTAGTTGACTGCGCTTTCCTGCTCTGAAATTTAATAACCATGCCCTGATTCGATAGCCCACACAATATGCCATCTGGATATACATTGTAAATCCCTCAGGCAATCAGGTTATGAGAATGAAGATATTTATTTTCTGCTTTTTGCATCGGTCAGGTTGCACAAAACAAAGCTTTGGTTGCAAAATAATTACTGAGGTGACATAAATAACTGTCTGTAAAGAGACAGTCCTCTTCACATTCACTAAACCCTGTTGTTATGGGGAAGGTTTGCAGAGGGATTGAGAGACAACAGACTGCATTCAACAAACTTCTAACAAATGATGGAGTTAACTTGCAACATTTTAATGACTTTATGAGCAGAGGCTGAAGGAACTGGGGGTGTTTAGGCTGGAGAAGAGGACACTCAGGGGGGACCCCTTTCTCTCTACAACCACTTGAAAGGAGGTTGCAGTCAGGTGGGGGTCAGGCTCTTTTCCCGGGCAACTAGTGACAGGAGGAGAGGGCAGGGCCTGAAGCTGCCAGGGTTAGGTTGGATGTTAGGAAGCCCTTCCTCACGGAAAGGGTGATCAGACACTGGAATGGACTGGCCAGGGCATCCATGGAGGTGTTGAAGGACAGCCTGGCTGTGGCCCTTTCTGCCCTGGTGTGGCCACTGTGGTGATGTTAGGCCCTGGGCTGGACTGGGTGAGCTCAGAGGGCTTTTCCAGCCTCAATAATTGTAGGATAAAAGCCAACCAAACATTTTTTGCACTGAATTCATATGCTACTTGTTATGAAATATTTAAAACCTAGGTCCACAGGAAATACAGTTTGTCTTTGCTTTTTTTTAAATAGGTAAATCTAGCAGCTAAGACCAAGAGGCAACATCAAGAAGACTGAAAATTGGAGAAGATACTCTGCTTCATGTGTGTTATTAGACCTGCCCTGGTTACCCAATATTTATTCACCAAATACAGCAGAAGGGTAAGATAAACCAAGCAGTCCAGGAAATAAAGCTTCTACTCCCCTATCTCCCATATGAGCTTGCCTCTGAGATGTAATCTAAGCAATCAACAGTAATCTGCAGTACTTCTAGAAAAGCCCTTTAAACACTTGGCCAACAGTAAGCACTTCCCAAAACATCTGTTTGGCTGTTGTCTAAACAGGACAGACCTTGGGTCAAGGAGCTACAGAGAAGGGAGTTTTTCCTCATTTATTTTTAGTTCCATTTCCTAGGGAAGTAAACCATCTGTGAGCTGTTTCCCTCTGGAAAGTTTTTAAACTGCTCTGGAATTTAATCCAGTTTGCAGAACCTCAGAGTTACTAAATACCTCCAGGTGGTCTAGTGCTTGTGGAGGTGTTGGGTTGAAGGTTGGACTCCATGATTTTAGAGGTCCTTTCCAACCTTAATGATCCTGTGATACTACTGAGGACCCTGAAATAGAATAAAGGGGGAGCACTGGAATCTAGGTGGCATAAATTCTACTGCTTACAGAAATAGGTTACAAGTTTTGCTCCCTCCCTCTGCTTTAGAACAGAAATCCTCAGGTGTGCAGGGTGCTTGTACTTGGCAACACTACTGGAAATAGAATGGTTAGATAAATGATACAGAGCTTTATAATGATGAGGCACATTATTGATTAGAAACTAAAAGATGTGACACCTGTTTTTTCTCTGAAGCAAACCCATTACTCCAGAACTTCATGGGTTTCGCAAACAAGCTGAGATCTTCCAGGTTAATGGTCAATTCATGCACAGCCTAAAACAATAAAGCAGTATAAGGGAACCTTGAGGACTCCAGAGGTAATTCTTGAGAAGTTCCCATCTGCATGCCCAGTCCTTGACTGTGCTATGTGCTTAGAGTGATCCCTAGTGTGTTGGTGTGCCTGGGGTAGTACTTTGTGCACCACCTTTGCAAGCAGTAGTTTACCGCCTCACCGGATTACTGCTTGGAAAGAGAAAATAAGGAACCTATTTGTAGCATTCATGGAGTATTAAACTGGGAGAGATTAAAATCTGTGTTCAAGGGGGAAATGTAAGCTAGCTGAAAGCTCAGTTAGGAAAACTTCACGTCCTTATCTGAGGAGATTTAAGTTCACAAACCCATCTATTAAAATGAAATGCTCTTTCCTGGAGGGACTGAAAAGCCGTGCAGATGTGGTGCTGTGGGACATGGTTCAGTGGTGATCAGGCAGTGCTGCGTTAAGGGTAAGACTAGATGAGCTTAAAGGCAATTTACAACCAAAACGATTCTGTGATTCCTCACTGTGAGCATCTCTTGTGATCTTCTGATATCTGTGATGAAGAACACCATTCCCCATAAAACTGGTCTTTGAAACATGGTGCTCATGGCACCTTGGCTCTACTCCTAGCTCTCTGTCTTTAGCTTTTGCTCTGCCTTGCCAGACAAGTCCCTAGAAGATTATCATGCTTGAACAGTTTACCTTGTGCATGAGTAGTTCCTTCTCTTTCCAAAAGGGAGAATCCAAGATTTGGCCCTTGATGAACCGAACTCATTTCACTGGGCTGCCAGTAGATGTCCCTGTGAAGTTTCAGTCCCTTATTTACCAATATTGTTGATGAAATTATGTTGGACACTTCTTCAGTGGAAAATGTTTTGAGTGTGTTTGCTTTGAGGAAGTTTACATCAGAAGAACAAGGAAGCAGAGGACTGGGTAAATAAGCTGCCAACAAACAAGTCACAGGATCAGTACATTTTTTGTTAAATGCTTGGTGGCTACAATCCAAAGGATGTTTCTTGTGCAAGACCTCATCTTACAAGGATCAAGCTCAAAGAGTTACCTCTGTGCTCACAAGATGCATTTAGCAATTCTGATCATAACCAAGTAAAATGAACTCTTACTTAAAAAAGCATTTTAGTCTTGTGTTTTAAAGGATATGCGTGGTTAGGGCCAGGTAGCCTAGTGAGCTCATGGAAATGCTGCTTTTTCCCCTGTCCTTATACAGTTTACAGTTTATTAGGGTTGGAAGGTGCCTTTAAAGGCCATCGGGTCCAACCCTCATGCTCAAGCAGGATACAAATTACTGAAAAGCATAACCGCCTAAAAAGCCTAAATCAGCTCCACAAAACCACATCCAGCCAGGTCTGAAACATCCCCCCAGAGAAGAAAACTCCACAACCTCCCTGGGCAGCCCCTTCCAACATTTAATAACCCTGACTGTAAAGAAGTTTTCCCTTGCATTGAGGTGAAACTTCCTGTGTTCAAGCTGGCATCCATTACCCCTTGTCCTGTCCGATCCCATTGAAAGGAGAGCATTCCTTTCTTCTTGACACCCAGCCCTCATGGATTTATAGACAGTGATTAGATCCCCTCGTAGCCTTCTTTTGTCCAAACTAGAAAGTCCCAATGTTCTCAATCTCTCTCCATAAGGCAGTTGTTCCAGACCCCCAATTATCCTTGTAGCTCTGCATTGAACTCTCCCAATTAATTCTCTATCCCTCTTGAATTGGGGAGACCAGAACTGGACCCAGGATTGCAGGTGCAGCCTCACCAAAGCAGAATAAAGATGTAGAAGAACTTCCCTTGATCTGCTAGACACAATCCTCTTGATCCAGCCCAACACCTTCTTGGCCTTCTTGACCACAAGAGCCTATCGCTGATCCATTTCTAGTTTGTTATCCACAAAAACTTCAAGATCCCTCTCTCCAGGGATGCTCTCTAGCTGGTCACTACCCAATCTGTATTGTTGCCTCCTATTATTCCTTCCCAAAGGAAGGCCTCTACATTTTTTTTTATTAAAACTCATTACATTCCTCTTAGCTCAGCTCTCCAGTTTGTCCAAATCCTTTTGAATAGTTGAACAGCCACTAGGTGGATCAGCCAATCCTCCCAGTTTGGTATCATCAGCAAACTTGCTGAGTAGACATTGGCATCCTAGTGTGTGAGCCATGCTTCATGGATGCTGTATGTTCACAGAGCACTTAGACTATGAACTTTAGATAGGTGCTTAGCCCAAGCACAGCTCACAGAGCTCAGCTGTTTATTCTTCACCTTATGCTATGGGGTTTATTAGAGAAGACCAAAAGGTGGCTTTCAACATGACAGTCCACGTTCTGATAAAGCTGGGCTTTTCCCTGAGCTTGCAAATCAACAAAGTCACTAAAGCAAAACACAACAGCTGTGGTGGATATCCATCAGTTTTCAGCGTCCCCAGACTTCCAGTGCAGTATATGTTCACTCTTTCTCCTGTTGGAGCACAAATACCTCAAGAAAAGTGAGGATCATCCCCCAGCTTCTGAGAGACCACTCACCTGAAGCACCAGATGCTTGTTGATGATGGTGGCATTAATGGGCTGACTCCTTCTTGAAGGCAGTGATGTCTTTCAAAGGCTGGAACAGTGTAGAACAAGCAAGGTCCCTTCTTTGCTTTTTAACTATGATGAATAACAACACTATGTAACTATTCAGTATCCTCGTTATGCTGATGACGTCACGGGTTTTAAATCAGTTACTAGAAATATGTAGCCTCTATTCAAACATTAATATGGGTCGTGTAGAGGAATTAATTGCTGTGTCCACAGTCCCTCTGCTGAAGTCACTCTTGATTTGCCTGCACTCACATTCTGAGATACCACTCACCCTCAAGGACAATACACAGGCACAAAGAACCTTATGGGAAAAAACCCCAGGCAGCCAAATATTGCAAAGATATAAGTAATTGCATAGATTTTCACCCTAATTTAGAAGAAAATAGATCCATTTTCCATCACAGGTAAAATTTACCACACAACAGTTGGTTTTGAATCAGAGGAAGCTGCTAGTTCCTGAAGAGATGCCTGTAGAAATCTTTTTTCTGACTGAAATACCACATAACAGGGCTATGAGTCCAGCTGGTCACATTCTCCTCTTTGCAGAGTGTGTTTGTTTCTTCAGACAACACATTCCCTCCAATTAATTCACTTCTGAGGTAAGAAAAGAGGCGGAAAGGTTACATGACTCACAGAGCCTGTCAGTGGCAGCACTCACCTTAGTACTTGAAAGAACACTGCGACACCACAACATCCATCATACTGACTGATATGACATCATCCATTGACATACATATGACATACATACTGACATCATCCATTGATATGCAGGCAGGCTTTGTTGATGCCGTGAATTGTAGTGGCTGGCATTATTTGATTTATAGCAGCACCTTTGTTGTTGTTTTTCTTGGATTTCTTCACTTTTTCCTTCTTTTGGTTAAAGTTTAAAGTCAATGTACAGGAGCTCGTTTCTCCTTACAAGATCATGTACATTTCTACCAACCTCAGTGATCTAAAGTCATTGGCACTGGATGGGCTGTTACTATCTGAAAATTAATAAGGAAATACTTTTCTGAATTTTTTTCTGAAATTCTCTTGTTGATGTTGACTCTTGATATCTAAGAGTCAACATGGACTCTCTTGTTCATATTTAGACCAGCTATATGGAGAAAGCCTATGTGACTGCAAAGCAAGATCCTTTGCTGTCAAGGACAGGCTGTAGTGGTAGTTTAGAGATCTCAGTTATCCCACTCTTCCAGCAAAGCTGTGTGTCCCTACCTCAACTGGCTGCTCCAAACTCTGGTATCCGCACAAAGACTTCCCCTCCTCTCAGTTTCAGATGTCAGAGCACACCTGTCAGGTGTGGCTGAGGTATGGGCTCATCTCATTCCACTGCCCTTCCATTGGCCACCTTCAGCCCAAAGATGAGTTCTCAGTGGCAATCAGAACTGTCAGAGCTCATCTGGCCAAACTCTGTGCTACAGAAAAAGTCAGTGAAGAGCAGGATACCAACAGATGAGCAACAGTGACATCAAAACTCAGCAATCCGTTAATCCAAGTCCCCGTGCTATGGACTGTGGAGCTGGTGGAAGTGGCTGACATGCAGCATAGACACCTGTGTGTGAGGAAGTGGGCAGGGTAGTAGGTGGCTGTTTCAAGCTGAGCCATTTCTGCTCATCAGAGTCCTGAAGTCACCCATGTCTTTACAACACTTTCAAGCCTGTCTGCAGTGTTTAAACAGCCCACACTAAGAAACCAGTTGTAGGAGGCTGTGTATAGATTTTGGGAGCAATACTGAGCTGAAATGTCCCACAACTTAATCGACTTCTGCTTGTGGTAGTAACTAACAGGAGGAGAAAACAAAACCTGAAATAGACCTTGGATACTCTGTGCTCTGTATTGTCAGGGCTTCTGAGGTTGGACTGCTCTTTGCACCTTCTGTCAGTGATAAGATTCCCAGTTTCAGTATAAAAGCAGTGATCCTTTTCCTTAAGACAGGAATAAATTACCCCTCCCGCCTCTCATGCCACCTCTGATGCCAGTTTGGAAAGGAAATTCCATGCAGGATGGGAAAGAGGAAGAATTTCTGATGGACCCTCATGCTTAGGTTTGGTTTTAGGAAGCACAAGCACTATGTATGAGAATGTATCCCTAGAATCACAGAATGTCCCTGGGTTGGAAGGGATCTCAGAGATCATCTAGTTCTGACCTCTATAGGCAGGGGCATCTTCTGCTAGAACAGGCTGCTCCAGTCTCCATCCAGCTTGGCCTTGAACACTTCCAGGGATGGATGGCACATCCACAACTTCTGTGGATGTGTGAAGGTAAATAGCTTGTTGCTTTATCCCATTTCCTCTGTGTGACAGACTTACCCTGGGTGCAATCCTACACACAGGCAGTAATTCAAGAGCAAGTCTTTGTCTTGGCAGATGTATCTTCTCCCCTCTCCCTTGGAGAAGAGCAGTCCTTTCTCAGCAGCGCACAATAGGTCTTTGCTTTGCAGTACATCCCTCTATGTGCATGTGTGACCCTGCACCGTGCAATGCACGACACCACATCTCCGTAACTAAGCAGCATCTTACATGGGATTCGCTTTACATAACCCACCGAGTCTGAGGAACTCTAGCAGGTTGCTCACTTCTTTATATGTTTGCAGGGTTTGAGGTCTGACATCCAAGACAGACAAACAGAAAAGTGCAGTAACTGCATCCAGCTGGAAATCTGTGGCCTTTGTGAGTGGAAAAGCGAGCTCAGTCACTATGTGCTCGGAACATTGACCCAGTGAAACAGATGGGATGAATTAACGCTTAACACTCGCTGCTTTGGGACACTTCCTGGGTGGCTATTAATAGTTCTCTGGTTTAGAGTAATGCACATGTGTCATGTAACACTGAATTATCTGTTGGAACGTGGCCTAGGCTCAGACTTGAAGTCTCAAAATAGTTGTTTTAACTCTCACCCTCGACCTCCTCTTGCTGTTGGGATGAGAACCTCAGGCACACAATCACAGAACCTCTTTGCTTGGAAGAGACCTTTAAGATCAAGTCCAACCATTTACCCAGCGTTACCTGGTCACAACTCAATTCAGTCCATCAACACCGGATCCACACGTTGCTTAAAGCCCTCCAGGGTCGGTGACTCCACCGCTGCCCTGGGCAGTCTCTTCCAGTGCCTAATGACCCTCTCAGGGAAGAAATTCTTCCTAATACCCAGCCTAAACCTTTCCCATCAGATTTACAGCTGTTTCCTTTAGTCCTATCACTTGTTCCATGCAAAACCGACCCCCACCTGGCTCCAACGTCCTGAATTTCAGAGCCAGAAGGTCTCCCCTGAGCCTCCTTTTCTCCAGTTAACCTCCCCAGTTGCTTCAGCCGCTCCTCACAGCACTTGTTACGGAGAGGCTGTCAGTAACGACCAAAGGATGGGTGGTACCCCATCCAGACATCTCCTAAATCCCCCTTTCGGCCAGCTATTAGGGCCAGTCGGCACCAAATGGGCTGCGACAGACCCAGCACCAGTGCACTACTCTGTCGCCCGCCCCGCCGTATACTTGCGAACAGCGGCCTCTGCGCTTGAAACGGGGCGGAGGCGGGCGAGCGCCAGGGGTGGGCGTTGGGCCGGCTGCGCCGCGCGGGTGCGCGCCTAGGCGAAGCATTACGGCTGCCGTCCGCGGCTCCTCAGCCCGGCGGCGCGGAGGAGCGGCCGCGCGGAGCCCCGTAGCGCGGCCATGGCCGAGCGCCGCGCCTTCGCCCAGAAAATCAGCAGGTACCGCGGGTGCGGCTGGTGGGGGGGTCCCGGCCCCGCTCCGCTGCGGAGGTGCGGAGAGGGACGGGCTTCGGGCCCGGCCGGCACGCAGGGAGAAGGCGGTGAGAGGGGACTGTGGGGGCTGCCGAGCCCCTGATGGGTGCGAGCGGGCCCGGCGCGGCCCTCCTGGCCCTGAGGCCACTGACAGGGCGGGTAGAGAGCCAAGCCGTGCCGTGCCGTGCCGAGCCGAGCCGCTGCTCTGGGCCTGTAGCGAGCCGCCCCCGGTCAGGGTCCGCCCAGGCCAGCGCCGCGGGGCTGCGGTTCCTCCCCGTCCTCCGCAACAAAGGGACGGTGGTAGTGGTGGGGAGATCCGGGCGGGGGGGGTGTGTGCGGTGCCGCTTCCCCTTTGGGAAGGCGCGGGGACAGAGGAAAAGCCAGGAAAAGAGCCGCTTGGTTCGGTTCCCGGCGAACAAAGGCCGGCGGGAGCCTTAGGCAGCCCCTCTCCTCGCACAATGGGCGCTGCCCGCTTCGCCTTCCTCCTCCTCCTGGTCCCTCGGGCCGGGGCTGTGCGGGCCCTGCACCCCGCACCTGGAGCGACGAGCCTGCCTGCAAAATGGAGAGAATAGTCCTTTTTGCGTGTGGTAACACCTGGCTGGTGTTAGGTTTAGCACAGCCTCTTGGGCAGCGAGATCTGTGGTGTTGAACGTTCTCCTATTTCACAATGTTTGGTTTTTTAATGGGAAGTGCTCTCCCCACAGCAGGTTTCTGCAGGTTTATATGCCAGGTTAGGGGTGTGTTCCCAGGTGGGAACCGCAGTTCTTCTGTCTGCAGCTCTGACCAGGTCACCTTTGGTGACCACAGAACCTGTCTTAGCAGCAGAGAGACAGCGAACACCATCGGTTTCAGTGGTACTTCTCTAGAGGCTGTGGACAGTGGTGAAAGAGTGTCATTCTCTTGCCATTGGATGGGAAAACTGTAGCTGCAAATAGTTGCAATTACAGAAGCTGCGATGGAGAAGCATTGCAGGAAAAGAAAAAGGAGGCTGAAGGAAAAAGGTGGGTAGAAAGCAATCCCACTCTGCTCAGTCAGGATCTGAAGGAAGGCGTGAAAACACTTCTCTCTCATGGTTCCCTGCAGCCCTTGGCGTACACCAGCCAGGGGTTAACACGACAGATCAAGGTCTCAGGAATGAGGAGAGAAGGATTTGCTGCCAGACCATTCTTCCTGATTTTTGATTGTAGTCATAGAAATAGTCACATGAGACAGGCACTAGAAGCAAGAACGTAACAGTTCCACAGGCCCAGCAGGAAGTTAAATAAAATGGCCGTGGGGTGACCACTATGGGTGCTCACAACATTCCTTCTCTCAACAGGCGCTAGCTTGGTGTGGAAAGCTCATCAAGCAGTAGCACACTTGTACCACCTTTGTTTACCTTGTGCTTTAATCCACCCACTGTGTTTTCAGACCCACCAAATGGCAGCTGTGTGTGTGTAGGCAGAGGTGGTCTTTTCAACACATTGGATTAATCAGTGGAGTTTACTGTTCACGTAGGCTGTTCCTGCCGGATAGACCCATGTGGTCTGGTCTGCAGGAAGGTCAGCTCTGCCTGGAGCAGGGCTGTTGCATCTCCAACTCATTCTTTTACATTTATTTATAAGGTTGCTGTATTACTCTCTGGGGTTTCCCATACTGTTGTCTTCAGAGAAATCTCAAGTTCCTCACTCATGGGTTGCACGTCCAGTGCATGTGAAGCAAAAACCTGCGGTACCCAGAGATGCCTGGGCTGAGCTGTAGTCCTCCACAAATTTCAGAGGATGAGAGATGCAAAGAGGCATGCGGAAGTCCCAGGAGCTGTGTTGGTGGCTGCTGGAAGCCCTCCCCCAGTTCCATTGTTTAAAGAAGAATAGATCCATCCCATTTTCACACTCTGCCCTCTGGTTTGGCTTACTCAGCCAGGCAGACATAGCATTTGTCTTATTCACAGGAAATAGCCATGCTGCTCTTGGTTTGCCCAGTATCCTGTCATTCTGAGGGGATGTAATTCTGATCCGTAGAGGTAAATTAAGACCCACCTACTGAACAGATACATGTTCTGAGGCTGGTTATCACAGCAGTGGTAGAAAAAGAAATGTGTGATGGGCTGTTCTGTTTCTTAGGCGGTCTTCACCTTTCTGTTTGGGAGACTGTCTGTAATGAGGTATGTTTCTGACAAGATTCTGCTGTTTTTCTCTTGAGAAGACTTTAAACTAGAACAGATTTTTAGCCTGAACTTTGTCCACTGTATGCACTTACTAGTTCTTGACTCCATCAGAAGAAGCTCCTGAGTTAAGCTTACTATGGTGGTTTAATAATACCTGAAATTCCTAATTTTTAATTAAAAAGATATTTGTGATAATGAAACTGCAACGGACTGTGCCCTTCTGCACCATCACTACACTTCCATAGCTGTAGGTATCCTGCTCTTTCTATCTTCATGTAAGATCATAGGATCATAGGATGTTAGGGGTTGGAAGGGACCCAAGAGATCATAGAGTCCAACCCCCCTGCCAGAGCAGGACAAAACTATCATCAGGCATCCTTCTGTGTAGTGTCCTGTTCAGCTCAGGTGGTATTTATGGGGATAGAGGAGAGTTAGCATGAGGCAGGTCCACAGCAGTAGGGATCAGGTACTAGAACGCCTAGCCATACTGAGAGAACATTAGTTCAGTACTGACCAAGCCAGGTGTCGTGTTGTGTGTGTCTGGCCCCTCTGCTGGGGTTGTACTGTGCTGTCCCTGCTGAGCACTAGTCCTTCCACCTGTGTAAGCTTCAGATTCCCAGCTGCATTAACCCATTGTATTTTCTGGGTGTGGGACTGCTTGGCAGGGAAGTGGGAGTTGGAAGTCTCACCACCAAGAGGATTATTTCCAAGCTCCTCAATGTCCTGTGTTGTATCCCAGGCATTAAATCTTTCTAGGGTGAGGTGGAGGCAGAGCTGTGCTGGGCTTTTTTTAGTTCAAATACAGGGGAAAAAGTCACCCTTGGAGCATCACACAACAAATGTGGTTCAGGCAATTTCATGGAGCCTTTCATGTGAGCCCCTGTATTGTTGCTCTCAAACCACGCTGAGATCGGGTTATCTAGGGAATCCATAACTGCTTTGTGCGTCAGTCGAGCACCATTTTGAAAGTCTTGTCTCAGAAATAATTTTGCTCCTCCTTTATTGCTCCCAAAGTTAAAGATGATCCTTCCGACCTGGATTAATATATACCTGTGTGCTTTACACTCTCTTCACTGTGCTTTTCAGCTGCAACCAAAGTCCAGAGTGTGATTTTTCACCAATACTGCTTATTTTCTTGCTGAGAATTTTCTCTTCATGTCCCCAGCTCTCAATAAGAGTCTGGAGAAAACTCTTTTCATCCTTGTGGTTCCAGCCTCTTGACGTGTGTTCTATGTGAATGGCAGCTTCGTAGTACTGTGAGGTTCTGCCGTCTGGGGCTGAGGGGGTTTTTGGCAGAGCGCTGTCTGAAAGGGGATGACCCTGCTCTCACAAGTTTGGAAATTATTATAGGATTATAAAATAATGGCTGGAAAGGACCTCTGGGATCATCAAGTCCAGCCCTCATCCCAACATCTCCATAACCCCTAGACCATGGCCTCAAGTGCTCTAGCTACTCATTTTTGAAACACCTCCAGGGACAGTGACTCCACCACCTCCCTGGGCAGTGCCACTCTCTCAGGAAAGAACTTCTTCCTAAGATCAAATCTAAACCTCCCCTGACACAACTTGTGCCTATTTCCCCTCATCCTATCATTAGTAATTTGGGAGAAGAGACCAGCACCAGCCTCACTGCAACCTCCTTTTAGGTAGTTGTAGTGAGCAGTAAGGTCTCATCTCAGCCTCTTCTTCTTTAGACTAAATAACCCCAGTTCCCTCAGTCGCTCTTCATAGGGCCTGTTTTCCAGATCTCACTATTCCCCATCATCCAGGGCTCTTATGTTGTGTATGGACAGATTTCTGGAGTTTGTTGTCTTTATGGTGTTTTTTTGAACACTTCTGTTTGCTGTGTTCAGAGCTAGCATCTTGTTCCTGCTGAATCTCCCTCTACACTGATGGGGTACTGCAAAAGGTGACTTGGGAAGACTAAATGTATGTTTGTGCCTATTTAGAGCCCTTTTGTGTTGTCTGAACAATGTGTCAGGGAGACTAACAGCTGCCTTTGCCCTGCCTCGAGGGTACGAGGATGGTGTGAAACCTGTGCCCACTGATGCCCATAGCAAACCTGTCACTGGCTTCCATGAGTGCCAAATGAGACCAGAAATGCAGTGGTTGCAGCAAGATACTCATTGCAGTTTGTTCATTTCCCACACAGAGATGCCTCTTGCATTGCCAAAACACAAGAGTTGTAGGTATTTGTAATAGGAACTCAAGAGGAGCTTTTTCCCCTTCTTCAAAAATAACAATTGTCTGTTCAGCTGCTGGCCTCATACAGGAGTCTGCAGTGCTGTGGGAATCAGCATCATTGAAGTCTGAAAAGACCTTGAAGATCATCAGGTCTGTTTACCCAGCTCTGCCAAGTCCACATCTACATTGTCCTTGTTTGCACAAGCATAGTGATTTTAACCCATGTACCAATTTCTGTCAGAGCCTCTCACCAGCAGGCTTGAGTGCTCCACAGTTTTCTCCGGTGCCAAGGGAGAACAAGAAGCAGCTTTGGTGTGGATTGGCACAGGTGTCTCACCGTAACAGGGTTCTTTCTTAAGAGGCGAAGGCTGGCTCAGTGCAGAGTCACTGCATGTGACGCACAAGAAGAAAAACAGGCTGGAGTAACAGTTTTGTAATTAGCAGGATGGGGAGAAGCAAACAATTTGCATTGCTCTTTCAAAATGGAAAAAAGGGTCCTGTGGTGCTGCAGAAAAGAGTGATTTCCTCAGGTCACTGCAGCAGATGACCTAGACAACTGTATCCTCACTTGCCTTTTCTAGGAGAGTGGAAGAGTTCTGAACCTTGCTGGACTTTTCTCAGGAAGGCAAAAAGAACAAATATTTCCATTATGCTGCTGAAGCTAAAAGAAGAAAACGAACATTTTCTGAATTCGACTAGGCAGGCTGCATCAAAACAGAACTGATTTTTGTGTTCAGTGAAGAAAGGTGGAAGCGCAAGCACAGGGTTTCGTTTTGTTATTTGCAGCTCAAAGTACTTTGAGGGTGACCAGTCTTGTTTTGCTCTAGAAGCTAGTTCCAAGGGGATTTTTTTCCCTCTCCTTTGTGAACCACATCCACACACAATAATTAACCAGCAGAGAAGGTCAGAAAGGAAGTGACTGGGTAAGATGTACTTTAAACAGACATTCATGAGGCTGTGGGCTGTAATTAACTGGAATGTTTGCCTAAGGATCCCAGGTTACATGTCTAATAGAAGATGGCTATTAAGCATGCAGGTTTTTATTTGCCCTCTTAATTATCAAGACCCTTAATGGCTCATTCGTTCTTTTAAATGATTTTTTTTTTTTTTCATTTGGAGACTACTTTGAGACTTAGTTGTCTTTTTCTGGTTGGGTTTGGTATCATAGAATCATTAGGGATTGGAAGGGACCCCAAAAGATCATCTAGTCGAATCCCCCTGCCACAGCAGGATCGCTTCTCAGTGAAGTTATGGAATCAGAGTCACTCGAGGTTGGAAGGGACCACCTGATCATGCAGTTCCAACCCCCCCAGCAGAGGCAGGGACACCCCACCCTAGACCAGGCTGGCCAGAGCCCCATCCAGCCTGGCCTTAAACACCTCCAGGGATGGGGCCCCAACCACCTTCCTGGGCAACCCATTCCAAGCCCTCACCACTCTCACAGTGAAGAACAACCTCCTCACATCCAGTGTAAATCTACCCATCCCCAGCTTTGCTCCATTCCCTTGAACACCAGTTGGTTAAGGAAGCAAAGCTCCTAGCTGGGAGTAGTGTGTAGGGTTACAATGTACCATGAAGTTACCAGTCAGGAATGTAGTGGACAAACAGCTCTTGGAAATGGAGGTGGAGGAGAAGGCAAGTGGCTTATCAGTTTTAGGGAAACTGTGAACCTCTGGACAAAGCTGTAAGAAAGTAATCTTTACAGTAGTCAGCTGAGGTCTTTCCTCCACTCCTTTGATTCTACTGGGTGATCAAGGGAGAATAAAGCCTCTTCTAGGGTCTGACCTTGCTTAGCCTTGCAATAGGACAGCTGGCAGGGGTATGACTAATTCTTCTCGGAGTAGGAAGGAGCTGAGTTCTTCCAGAGTCTATCACAAAGCATATCTTGGGTTCATAAGGAGCCTGTGAGTGCAGAAGGAGCAGCAGCGCTGAGTAACATGGCTGGACATCACCTGTGGTTTCACAGCCTAGGACAGGTTTCCATCTCGGGCTATATTTTCCATCTGGAAACAATGCATGTCTGTGGAAAATGGGGAAAGGTTTTTAGTTTTTCCTGTGTTGTACTGTAGGGCAGAATGTGGGTTCTGATTTTTGCTACCAGCAACGTGCTGAACACATCATGTCAAGTGCCACTGCACTTCACATACAGGACAACCAGGGGATCAGGCCCAGTCATCATGGGTTTATTAAAGGCAGGTCCTGCCTGAGAAACCTAATCTCCTTCTATGACAGGATGGCTCGACTCTTGGACGGGGGAAAGGCTCTGGATATTGTTTACCTGGACTTTTGAAAAGCCTCTGACAGTGTTCCCCACGGAATTCTCCTTGATAAGCTGGCTGCTCCTGGCTTGGACAAGCACACAATCTGCTGGATAAAACACTAGTTGAACAGACCGGCCCAAAGAGTGGTGGTTAATGGAGTTAAATCCAGCTGGTGGCCTGTCACCAGTGGTGTGCCCCAGGGCTCCATGTTGGGACCATCTCTGTTTAACATCTTTGTTGATGATATTGATAAGGACACAGAGTGGATCATTAGTAAGTTTGCAGATGACACCAAGTTAGGTGGGAGTGTTCGTCTGCCAGAGGGTAGGGAGGCTCTTCAGAGAGACTTGGATAGACTGGAGCAATGGGCCAATGCTAATGGCAGGAGCTTCAATAAGGCCAAGTGCCAGGTCCTGCACTTGGGCCACAACAACCCCGTGCAGCGCTACAGGCTTGGGGAGGTGTGGCTGGAGTGCTGTGTGGCAGAGAGGGACCTGGGGGTTCTAATTGACAGGAAGATGAATATGAGCCCAGCAGTGTGCTCAGGTGGCCAAGAAAGCCAATGGCATCCTGGCTTGTATTTTAGAGTGGCCAGCAGGAGTAGGAAGGTTATCATCCCCCTGTATTTGGCACTGGTGAGACAGCATCTTGAGTATTGTGTCCAATTTTGGGTACCTCAATACAAGAGAGATGTGGAGGTGCTGGAGCAGGTGCAGAGAAGGGCAACTAAGCTGATGAAGGGCCTGGAGAATAAGTCTTATGAGGAAAGACTCAAAGAGCTGGGGCGCTTTAGATTGAAGAAGAAGAGGCTGAGAGGAGACCTCATCACTCTCTACAACTACTTGAAAGGATGTTGTGGAGAGGCTGGTGCTGGTCTCTTCTCACAAGCAATAGAACAAGAGGTTCAAGTTACAACAGGATAGGTTTAGACTTGATATTGGGAAGAATTTTTTCACAGAAAGGGTGAGTCAGGCAATGGAATGGGCTTCCCAGAGAGGTGGTTGAGTTGCCGTCCATGAGTGTGTTTAAAGATTGTTTGAATGTGGTGTTGAGGGATATGGATTAGGGGTGAACTTGTGAGGTAGGGGAGATGGTTGAACTTGATGATCCCAGGGGTCTTTTCCAACCAGAAAGATTCTGTGAACTCTTCTGTGTGTCACCAGGAATTGCACAAAACACCGAGTAAGAAATTGAATTTAAAGCAGAGATTGTCTCCAACTTGGGGACAAGCTTTTAAATCTGGTCGTCCACAGACAAGTGGAAACTTTAATACACACACACATTCCAAATGTTCCTATCAATGCTAGTATCAGCATGCATGGTGATTCTGCTGTGGTGGTGGGGATTGGACTATGTGATCTTTTGAGGTGTCTTCCTCGATGATGAGCCTGCCTGATGAGACCACGTCTGGAATATTGTGTCCAGTTCTGGGCCCTTCAGTTCCAGAAGGATTCAGACCTGCATGAGAGAGTCCAATGCAGAGCCACACAGATGATGAAGGGAGTGGAGCATCTCCCTGATGAGGAAAGTCTGAGGGAGCTGGGTCTCATTGAGCTTGGAAAAAAGGAGACTGAGGGGTGACCACATTAATGTTTATAAATATGGAAAGGGTGAGTGTCAGGAAGATGGAGCCAGGCTCTGCCCAGGGGCACCAATGATAGGACAAGGAGCAATGGGTGTGAGCTGGAACAGAGAAGGTTCCACGTCAGTCTGTGAAGGAAATTCTTCCCAGTGAGGGTGACAGAGCACTGGAAAGGTCTGCCCATGGCATTTGTGGAGTCGCCCTCTCTGCAGATGTTTAAAACCCACCTGGCCTTGTTCCTGTACAACTGAATCTAGGGGGTCTTGCTGTGGTGGGAGGATTGGACTGGATGATCTTTTGAGGTCCATTTCAACCTCTTAACATTCTGTGATCTTTCACATGCCTGTGGTGGCATGTTTTTTTCCCAAGAGTGCTCAGTCTGAATGTTGCCTGTCCCCAGCAAGAGCTGCTTTCAGAAGCCACCCTCCAGAAGTGAAAATGTGTCTGCTGAGGATAAAGGCAAACATGAAACAAATGACTTCTTGCAGCTACAATAATGTTTTCCCCTGCTTTTGCAGTCCACTTTTCTAAAAGGCAAATTAATGCTTCCTCTAGCTAATGTTACTCCCATCCTCTGGCCTGAGGAAACATCTGCTCTCCGTGTCTCATGTCTCCATGGCTCAGTTGTCCCAGCTAGTTCCCTTTTAGTGTTCTCTTTGCTTCCATTGACAGCCATTACCTCCATGTGTCCCCATTCACACTCACCGGTGTTCACTGCCCCAGCAGTCCTGAAGCTGGTAGCCTGCCCTGATGTGTCAAGGTTTTGCTCAGGAGAGCAAAACCATCTTTGCCTGCCAGGATTTTAGCAGCTCATTCCCCTGAGTGAGTGAGATCGGGAGCGAATCTTTAGCCATGATGCTGTTCCCACAAAGATATGGGTAGAAAAACCCGACCTGGGTCCTTTCCTTCTCCTCTGTCTTATGATGGAATGATGGTTGGGAGTGGGTTTGTCACTGATGAATTGGATATTGACCCCTAGAGAAGAGCACTGTCATATTGATGAGGTCCTCTAGGGGGTAGGCAGCAGCTTTTCTGCAGGAGGTTCTTTCATGGAAAGAATCTGGGCCTTTGAGTTGCTTTAGAAATTGAACCATTTCCCCCAACCTTGAGAAGTTATCTGTGCCAGCTCTACTGCTGTGCTGAGCCCCAGCTTGCTGCTGGGGTACGAGAGGAGCACTGTGATGGTTGGTTGGAGTTTGCTCATAGCTCTTTATGAAGACATTTGTTGACTATTGGCATTTACCCTTCTGGTGTGCTCTCACTTTGCTGAGATGTTCCCTTGCTGGATTCAGCAAGCTGATGTGTTTTCAGGCTCACCAGTGATAGTGACAGAGAGGTGTAGTGTGGATTTTACCCTTCAAGTGTGGAAGGATTGACCCGATTTTTCCCTTTGAGAAAAAAATTGCCCAGTGGTGGCATTTCTCCCCGGCTTTGTGCTCTTCTAGCCCACATGTTACCTGTCCCCACTGCTAGTCACCACAGTCCCACCACTAGCTTTCCTGTGTGAAAGGAGAGACAGTTTTTGTTCTGACCTGGTCAGTTGTTTCCTGTGGATCCTTTCAGCCCACCCTGTTCGGGACTGCTTTTCTGCCCTGGAGCCTACGTGTTGAAGGGCTTGAATATAGGGTGGAAAGTGACTGCAACACCCCGAAATGGGCCTGAGGTGAAAATGAGACATGCTTTTTTAATCTAGCCAGGTCCGTAAGTATTTGCTTTAGTTCCAACAGCAGTGTAAAGATGTTTGAGCTATTGTCTTCAATGCCATTCTTTCACAGCGATAATGTTCTTCCTGTCTTGTTTCAGAACCGTCGCTGCAGAAGTCAGGAAACAGATCTCCGGGCAGTATGGAGGGTCTCCCCAGCTTCTCAAAAACCTCAATATTGGAGGCAGTGTCTCTCATCATACAACTGTAAGTAACATCTGGGGCATGGACGACTGAAGAAGGGATGCTTGTTATTTTTGATTACCATTTGAAAGGAAATTGCAGCGCTGACAGGTTGCTGACAGAAGATGACTCGGGAAAATAATTCCATGCTAAACCTGTTAATTTTGGAGGTCTCTATCTTACAAATCAGTTGGTGTGGTTGGGAATTGGTGTTTCTGAAGAATCTTTGTGAGACAAAGACTGACCAAATGTTAGGTCTTTTATCCCACAATGGCCTAGACTGGGTGTTAAATTCTATGTGCACTTGTGGTTCTCCCCACTAAGAGCTTTTTGTAAGCTCACACACTTCAGGTAGCTGTGTCCTTGTGTTCCTTGTTGCTCCTGAGGTTGGGACCACAGTGGTTCGTCTACTCTTCAGAGGTATTTTAAATGCTACTGTGCAAGTTGAAAGTGGTTGTTCCTCAAGGATGTGTATTTGCTTATAAGCTTACAGCCCACTTTCAGAGCAGCTGAAGCACAGGCTGTTTTCTCAGTCACCTTTTCTGAAGTTGGATTTTCTTTCATGGACTACCAGTAACCATAAAAATGTATCCAGCCTGCTGCTAGAAATTTAGAGTTAACAAACTTTTTCAGGCTGGAGCTGTGTTCTTGGAAGCATTCCTTTTGGTTTGGGTTGTTCCTTCGGGTTATAGCTATTTCCTTTGCAGCAATCAACTGAGAAAACAAATATTGTAGCATCTTGTTTTCTTCAAAGATGTTGATTAGGTCAGGCAGTGCTGGAATCATGGCCTGAATTTGGTAGTCTGTGCAAGTGTTCTGAGTTTACAAGATGACTTCTCTTGTTTTGGAGTAGAATTCTGAAGGATTTCCTTAGTTCATGCATTGCCCCTTGTCCAATGTAATGCATTCAATCTTTCCCATACTGTGCACAAATGCGTCCTTTGAGCTAATATCACCTCAAAAGAGATCTCCAAGATAAGTTGGTCCCTAGCTTAGAAGAATTACTTTGCTGCAGGCTCAAAATTAATCTTTAAGGAGATCTGGCTGTGCCAGAGTCACTGGGGACCGAAAAGGACTGGAATTCCTGTCATTGTCCTCTGCATCAGCTGTGTGAGTATGAGAAGACCAGAAGCCTGGTGCTGTCAGCCTGGTGCCCAGCCTTAATGGTGGGGGAGCACAAAGGAGGAGGGATAAAGCAGGAGAAGGGGTAAAGAGAGCTAAAGAGAGCTGTGTGTCCAAGACTAATGCTTTATCACAGCACTCTCTGTAAGGGTGTGGAATGACAATGCAAAGCCCTGACTTGGCAGTTCTCTGTGATCTTTTGCATAACCCAGCATTAGGCAATAGGGAGGGACCCCTGCTATTAGTGGCAAATGCTTGTGGATGAAGCACTCAGAGTCATTGAGTCTACTTCCCTGCAGCAGTGGATAGCTGAGGAGCAGACTCATTGGATATCTGTCCTACAAGCTTCTGTGCCTCACTTATCTCACATGCCATTTCATATTTGAACTAGTTGTCTGAATTGCCTTTCACAGAGTCATTGAATGGTTTGGGTTGGAAGGGGCCTAAGAGCTCACCCAGTTCCACGCCCCTGCTGTGGGCAGTGACACCTGTCACCGGACCAGGTCGCCCAGAGCTCCATCCAACCTGTCCTTGGATACTTCCATGGATGGAGCAGTCACAGCCTCCCTGGGCAACCTGTTCCAGTCCTTCAGAACCCTTACAAGGAGGAATTTCTTCCAAGATCTAATCTCAATCTCCCCTGTTTGTGTTTGAAACCATCCCCCTTGTCCTATCTCTAGAGTGCCTTGTGAAAACTCCCTCTCCAGCTTTCTTGTTAGCCCAGCACTCTTCAGGCACTGGAAGGCTGCTGTAAGGTCAGCCTTTCTGCTCCTGTTGCTTTCACGAAGCAGGATCTCTTCAGGGTACCTCTCCAAGCTGTTCCTCAGCCTGCCATATTTTTGATAACTTTTTGCCTTGTATCCTTTTACTCTAAATTGTCTTTTCCGTTTTGTGTTTTTAAGATTTTTTGGATTCTTCCATCTTCAATATGTTTGTTCAAATCTCAGGCCTGTTGGTCTTCATGTGGAATTCTTAATGTAGGGTCAGATTTGCTGGCCAGTGTTGTCAGCCTTCTGGTTCTGGTATCTCTCACTGGCCTGTTGCTGATGTGTTTTGTATTAAATATATGCATGAATCTAAACCAACCCTGGAAAAGGTCATGCTATCCAGAAGCAGGCTCCAAGCCTTTCCTATCAAACTGCATTGCCTAATGGTTGATGTGATACGCTCCGGCTTTGTCATATTAAATTATGTGCTGAGCAGAGATGCTCTTCAACATTAATATGGAGTGATAGTTTGCATGAGAGACTCTGTAAGAAAATACATTTACTTAAGTCATGAGACTGTATCTCGAGGCTGCATAATATGGTAGAGGTCCCCCTGCACTGAGTTTTGGGTTAATTTCTCTCCCTTAGGCATCCATCAGAGTCCACTGTGCCGGCCTGTGCTGCTTTGATAACAAACATTAAGCAGCAAGGCGTGAAGCTGAAAGAGCTGTTTGCTCCGGAAAAGTTCAGAAACTTGTATGTCGTTACATTTCTACAGAGGAGAAAGAGAAGGCTTTGACTCTGTATGGAGGTTTTGTGTAGCTATTCTGGTTTGAAAGCCTAGAGGAGGGCTCCCAGTGTGGGTTGAGATGGGGAATGGCTGCTAAAATGTGTGGATATGTTAATAATATTTTAATAATGCCTCATGATTGAGGTTCATGTGAGCGTCCCTATGATGGCAGCAAGCCGGAACTGGAGGAGTTGCGCTGATAATGCAGATGTGGCTCTCATATCCTACGTATCTTGCTCATCGTGTTGAGCATTTCCAGGGGTGGTTCTGAGCCAGAACACCACTCTGTTGGCAGTTGCTGCTTATGGTAATTCATCGGAGAGTCTTATCACTTGCAGTCCAACACAGCCTCTTTGATGGAGCAACCTGTGCTTTAGGGAATGAAGGGCCCTCAGCTCTGTGTTTGGTTGAGACTTTTGTTTCTCGTTGGCTGAAGCCAGTGCAGGGACTTTTCACTCTCACAGATTTGTGTGTGGTTGAACCAAGGATAATGTAAAAACCTGCTGGCTGAATTTTAGCAAGTCTTTTCCCTTTTGCTTCACGAGCAGCAGACAAAATGCTGCCAGAACACTTTCTAATTTAGTATCTGGTAATGCTGGGGAGAAGATGCTGCTTTTAAATGACTGTACAGGAGTTCGCTGTTTATTATTGTCAGCCTCCTCTCTCTTGCACTTTAGGAGCGGCTGATTTTAATTGCATATTCCTCAAACCACAGATCCAAACCCTTCAGAGGCTTTTCCTGTGTCACCCAAACGTGCTGAAGTGAGAGTCCTTGCAGGGCACAGTTCTTGTAGCATTGAGCTTTCATTCTGGAAATCTGGAACAGAAGGCACTGACTTTGTTACTGAGAAGTAGGAGCTGGTAAGGTCTGAGAGCTCAGTGGAGGAGATTTAATTTTTTGAATATACTTTCTCAAGGCTCTCAGAATCACTCCTAAATCAGGTGTTTGCACAGCTCAGGGTTGTCAGCCACCTGCTGTGCTCCGATTAGGTGCAGGGAGAGGTTCAGTGTGCCCTCCTGGGAGCCAGGGCTTTTCACCACCAAACTGGCTGATGGAATGTGCTGAAAGCAGAGAGCTTGCACTTCCTTTTCAAAGAATTCCGCAGCATCCTGCAGGGTCGGGGGTTTGCTTTGTTTGTTTGATGAACCAGCCTGTTTACTATGAGCTATTATAATCCCTCGTGACTAACCACTTTCCTTCCAAGTTTATATTTTCTCTTGAGCAACTCTTCGTGCTGTGAAGCTTGTTAACTCTGCTCGTCACTGCCTGCTGCAGTGGGATGGAGGCCTGGTTCCTCTCCCCGCATTTCCACAATAGTTTTAACTGGAGTTGTGTCTTTAGAGCTGAGCCTGAGTTGCTGCTGAAGGCACTCAAAGCTTTCTCTGATCTTGGTGTGTGCTGTTTAATGACTCCTTGCCAGGCCGCTTTAGTGCGGGAAGAGCAGAGTTTTGCTTGTCTCCAGTTTTAGTTGTCCCCCATCTGCCCTGTTATGAGGGTAGATGATGTTACCAAAGGACAGAAAATAATCACTACCTATCTGTTCCTCTCTTCAGTTGCAGCTCAGCTGTGTGTCTGCCTTGTTTGTTGTACATGCATCAGCTGTTATTGTTTGATGATCACATAAATTAGTTTGGAAGGGACCTTAAGGAATATCTGGTTCCAAACCCCTGCTAAACCAGGTTGCTTCCAGCCCTTTCCAACCTGGCTTTGAACATAGGGCAATCTATGCCAGTGTTTCACCACCCTCACAGTGAAGAATTTCTTCCTTATAGTCAATCTAAATCAAACCTCTTTCTGTTTGAAAAACTCTTGGATTTCTGAGTGCTTCAATTTTTCAGTGCCAGAGATAGTAATGAAAATGTTTTTTGTTGTCCACAAATTGGTTCATTTTTTCCCCTTTGAAAAGTTATTTTCTTAATAAAATTAAGAAAACAAATCTTTTAGAGGTATTTTTTAATTCAAAGAGCAGCATTGCACAGATCCATGAGAATGATGGTTTTTATTCTCCTTCCATGAGAGTAAATGTGTAAAGGGGTCTGGATTCTTGGATATGATGTGATGTGAGCACTCTCATTTTCTCCATGTAAAGGAAAAAAAAGGTGCTGACATTTACATGTCTTTGTATAGCGCTGCTGGGTTTAGGTGCATTATCTGAGATAATTGAAGCTTTGTCTTGGATTTGTTGGATGTCAGGCTTTGGCTGTGTGTTCAAAGATAGCATCTAATTATTCAGTAACAGACTGTAGGTTCTTTTTTATATTTTCCTTGTTTATTTTAGCATCATTTAAAGGAAGAAGAAAGGTAATTTGTGCAAATGAATGGAAAACACTGCAAGGTAAAACATGACAGTGTCCTATGTGGCATAGAAATGGGTGTTTTGAAGTGTTCAGAGCCAAGTAATTTTATCACCCAAATCACTAAAATGAAGAGGAAAAACGAGCCAAGTCTTCATGCTCTTTCAAAGCTGATTAAGGCTTAAAAGTGACTGTCATTATCTGTATTTCCTGGAGGTTTTGCTCTGCCTTGCTCAGTAGTCTCTCCTCATCAGACAGGGGAGGATGGGAGAGGCATCCACATCCTCTTCCCTGCCTCCTCCCATTAGGGATTACTCACAGTGAACTTTGTTCTGGTGTGGGTGCTTTCTTCAGTAAATTAAAACTGCCACGTACTGTTTCTATAGTCAGTAGGGAATCCCGTGGCAGAGGTCACCAGCATTTTGTATGTTAAATTGGTGAGTTTGGTACCTGCTGAAGGCTGCTGAGGCTCATTTATCTGGGAGTTTATATGTTAGCAGAGATAACTGATGTTAACTCAGTGTTATTATACCAAGTAAATGCAGTCATTTAAATGAAGAATATGTGACAGGCCTGTTAATGAATAATCAGAACCTAAAAATGCCATTAAATCCTACTCTTTGTTATTGAAGTTAGTTTGACACACAGAATCATAAAACTGTAGAATGGTTTGGGTTGGAAGGGACCTTCACAGCTCATCCAGTCTAACCCCTTGCAGTGAGCAAGAATATCTACAGCTTGATCAGGTTGCTGAGACCCCTAAGGTCCAAACTGACCCAGGATAGGGCTTCTCCCTATCTTGCTCTGTGACGGCTGTGTCGCTGCAGTGAGCTGTGTGCTGGGGCTCAGCACAATGCTGAGACATCAGGACTGTGCCTGAAGTTGGCTTAGATTTGCAGGGTTTGTTAGGCAGAACTTTGCTTCCCTTGAGTGTGGCACATACAGTCATTTCTTTGCCTGAACATGTATGTCAACCACTTCACCCCTCCTGGTGCTGCTCCTGAGCTAATAGCACAGGCAGCTCCACACGACACTAGCTTTGCTGTGTGCCTGATGGCTAATCCATACCCTGGATAAATTGTCCACTGATAATTGAGACCTGACTGTGCCAACTGTTTTCCACTCAGAAGAGCATGCGTGTTTGTGGTTTCCACAGCGCGGCCTGTTCAGCTCAGAGCCACCGTTCCTTGCCTGTGTTAATCCAGATGGTCTGGAGGGATCCATCTCTGCTGATCTGAAAGAGTTTCTGCCAAAAGCAGGGGGTGGCTGTGATTTTTCTCTGGTTAAACCGTTGGGTTTTTTCATGTCTTTGATAATGGAACTTTGTTTTCTTTGTCTCACTCATGGAATTTTGGTGCAGTTTATCAGAGAGCAGCTGCTTCAGGTCAGCCTTGGCACTTATGTCTTTTCTGTCTAAGTCTGTGTGTTCTTTAAATACTCTCTTGGTGAAATTACATGGCACATACTTTTCAAAGATACAGTCTTGCTACTTACCCATCCTTGGAGGCATAACTCATGCCCTTCTGGGTTTGGTAAGAGACAACTTTATTACTCTCAGAGAACTAATTAATCTCTGAGTATTATTCATGTTTCTATACCCGAATGGCTTCTTACATTAGCAACCAGTTAGGGTGGCAAATAACCCAGCAATGTTTGTACAGAAAACATCTTGCTGGCTTTGTAACTGGCAGTTATTCATTATACTGACATAAAGAAGAATCCTACAGACATTTACATATCTTCCACTTCATTAGGAGCTTTCTCCTTTTCAATCATGATACTATTGTTTTGCCACATTACAAACCGTTGGGCTTGTTTATAAAAATCCAGAACTAACTATTCTGAGATCACAGAATCACAGAGTTGTGTGGGCTGTAAAAGACCTCTGAGCTCATCCAGCCCAGCCCATGACCTACCATCACCACATTCACCCTAGACCATGGCACTAAGTGCCACATCCGGTCAGTCCTTAAACATCTCCAGGGATGGGGACTTCACCACTGCCCTGGGCAGTCCATTCCAGTGTCAGATCACCCTTTCCCCGAGGAAGGGCTTCCTGACATCCAACCTAACCCTGCTTTCTTATCCTGGTGCTGGTTGCCTGAGAGAAAAGCCTGACCCCTGACCTGACTGCAGCCTCCCTTCAGGGAGTTGGAGAGGGAGAAGGATCCCCCTGAGTCTACTTTTCACCAGGCTAAATGCCCCTAGGGTCCCTCAGCCTCTCCTCATCAGCCTTTCCCTCCAGTCCTTTCCCCAGCCTCATTGCTCCTCCGGAAAGTAGAGACTTCAGACTACTTCTAAACTACTTTTTTTTTCTCTTACCAGAGAATGCTTGTGGAGATTTTTGAGGCACACTTACAGTTTTCAGTGGAGGACTTCTACCAGCTCTTCCCTCTAGTAATTACATCTTTGAAAACACCATGCGAAAGAATTAGTAAGGGCTGCAGCAAAGCAGATCTGGAACTGCATTCCAGAGGCAGTACGCATGGATGGGGAGGTAATGACTGCGCTTTATGGCAAGGCGGTACTATCCTTGGTGAGGCTCTGTGGTTGATGAAAAGCAGAGATTGCCTAGGAATCTCCTTGGTTCATTTAAATATTTCCATGCATTATAAATGCAGCCAAAAATTAACTGCAGTCCTCTGCTCACTAACCATCAGGCTTAGGAAATTAGGGGGATGGCTTATGTGAAAAGCAGTAGTGGCAGCAGATGAATATGTGACCCATAGAATCTGGATCCAGTGATGACTGGTTTTGGAGTACATGTGTGAAACAAATGTAACTGCTTGGCCTGTAGTTCACACTGAAAAATGTCTGTGATGCCTCTCTTTAGCAAATACATTTCTTTAAACCATTATGTTCTTTACCTAAAGTTGGATTATTCACTAAAAATATAGAGTATTTACTAAAGTATTTTATTATTTACTAAAACATTTTATTTTTAGTGCATCGCATTTCCTTTATTCTCAGCTTCATGCTGAGTCCTTCCTCCCATTCATCGGCTTTGACTCCTGTTGCAGTTCCTTGAGATGCCAGTGTCTCTTTAAGGGTGACAGGATTTTGCCTCAGCGAGAAGAAGCCATCTGCATTCCTGAATGCTCAGCAAGGGAAGTGGCTGTTTGCCCTGGAGACCTAGCAGATAGCTTAGAGAACTCTGGGGCTCAGCTTTGAAATGTTAATCTGCTGCTTCTGCCCTTCCAGGATTTTTGCCCAGGGAGGCAGTGGGTGGGAAGTTGGTATTAATTTAGAATGTGAAGCTTTTGGTGCAATCTGTTACAGTTTTAGCACATTATAAAATGGATTAATATTTAAGGGGGTATCAAAGTTAAGATGGAACTTTGTCCTACTTTCAAAATCAGTGAGAAACATCACCCTGTTTTTGTGGAAGTGCCTGTCTGCAAAGTAAAAAATAGTAGTGAGGAGCCTCCCTGTGATGAGATGCTCTGCAAGTTTAATTTTGCAAGGTCCCTTATCATATCCTTGCCGGGAATTTTATTGTCACACAGGGGGCAGGAGGTACAACCTCCCAGTCCTTGCCATTGTTATTTTGACAGGGCCCCAAATTGGACTGTGATTCTCCCAGAGACCGAGTCTGTGCCCCGGGAGCTGTGCTAAGATAAAAGGAGATTTGGTCTTGGATTGGGCCACAAACCCTTGTTCACCCAGATGCATCCTGCCAAGCCATGGTGTCATAACCATTTAAAATAGTTCTGTGGCTCTCTGTAAGATTAAGCATCTTGGGAGGGCAGAGGTGAGGGAGGGAGAAGGAAATGCACGGGGCACAGTGCTTTTCATATTCAAGCTGGAAGAGGCTGCAAAACCATGTGAGATCCCAGTGTCTTGCTTAGAGTGTGTCCCAAGAGACTACTCACCTGTGCTCAATACAACACGTGTGAGGTCTGCAACAGGATCGAGAAATAGCTGCTCTGCCCTGCTGTTTGTGTATGTCCTCCTGGCAAAGATCTGAACATCCGTGGATGTCAGGGCTCAGATGCACAGGACTTGTGCTTGAGTCAGTGACTGTGAGGTGGACATTTCTCCCCTGAGCTTCTGTACAGTGCCTGGGAGAGCAGGCACCTTGTCCTGAGTACGTGTGCTGGCTGAGCTCCCTATGAGCATGGCGGCTGCTGCTGCCTGCCAGTCAGTGGTGCATGACAAACCCCTGGTCTCTGGGACATGAGAGAAGTCCCATTTGTCAGAGCTGTCTACTCCCTGCACAGCAGACCAGGACTGATAACACATTTGGTCTTTGTGCTTTATTTTTTTCCTCTTGGTGAGATGGAATAACCCATGAGCTTTGCAGGATGGTCCTCCTAGTGTAGCGTTTCCTCCCTGTTGGCCTTTTGCTCCTTGAGGTCCCTGGTGAGATGGCTGGGTGAAGTAAATGTGGGTTTATGTCGCCCTCCATGGAATTTTGTCACGTCCCCTAGCACAGGCTTCTGCCCCTGTCACCAGATATGTGCAGATGCTTCTCCTGTTATTGATGATGATGCCGATTCGTGCTCAAAAGCATGAGGAGCAAGCAGGAGGAGTTAGAAATCTGTTTCCAGTCAGGCAATTATGATTTGGTGACAATTACAGAGACATGGTGGGACAGCTCCCGTGACTGGATTGTGGTCATGGAGGGCTATGTTCTTTTCAGGAAAGATAGGTCAGCAAGGCAGGGTGGTGGAGTTGCTCTCTATGTGAGAGAGCAGCTGGAGTGTATTGAGTTCTGTCCAAGAGTGGATGAAGAAAGAGCTGAGAATTTGTGAGTGTGGATTAAGGGGTAGGCTGGCATGGGTGACACGGTTGTGGTGTCTATTACAGGCCACCAGATAGGAATGAGGAAGTTGATGAGGTCTTCTACAGGCAGCTGACAGCAGCCTCACAGCTACAGGCCCCGGTTCTCATGGGGGATTTTAACTACCCAGATATTTGCTGGAAGACCCACTCAGCCAGCCACCCACAATCCAGGAGGTTCCTTCAGTGCATTGGTGACAATTTCCTGATGCAAATGGTGGAGGAGACCACTAGAAGAGGAACGCTGCTGGATCTTGTACTCACCAACAAGGCACCTCTGGTTGAAACTGTGAAGGTTGAGGGTTGCCTTGGTTGCAGTGACCATGAGATGGTGGAGTTGAGGGTCTCATGTGGTAGGAACAGAATAGCTACCAGAACCACAACCCTGGACTTCAGGAGGGCCAACTTTGGCCTTTTCAAGCAATTGCTAGGGGACATCCCATGGGACAGGGTACTGGCAGGTAAAGGGGCCCGAGATAGCTGGTCAACATTCAAAGATGACTTCTCTGAAGCACAAGACAAAAGCATTCCAACAGGCAGGAAGTCAAGAAATGGAGCCAGAAGACCTGTGTGGTTAAACTGGTTGCTGCTGGACAAACTCAAGAGGAAGAAGAAAGTCTATAGGTCTTGGAAGGAGGGGATGGGCACTTGGAGTGATTATAAGGCTCTGGTGAGAGAATGTAGGAACACAAGTGGGAAAGCCAAGGCCTCCTTGGAATTAAACCTTGCAAGAGAGGTCAATGGCAACAGCAAGGGCTTCTTCAAATACACTGCAGGTAAAACTAAAACTAGAGGCAACGTAGGGCCCCTGCTGAAGGAGGTGGGTGCCCTGGAGACAGAGGATACAGAGAAAGCAGAGATGCTGAACGCCTTCTTTGCCTCTGTCTGTACTTCTGGGGGCCGTCCTGATATCGAGCCCCAGAGGAAGTTGAGACAAGAGAGGATTTTGCCCTGGTTGATGAGGACTGGGTTAGGGATAAGTTGATCAAACTGGATGTGCACAAATCCATGGGCCCTGATAGGATGCACCTGTAAGTGCTAAGGGAGACAGCAGAAGTGATTGCTAGGCCACTGTCCACCAACTTTTCTGAGTCTTGGGGGTCAGGAGAGGTGCCTAGGGACTGGAGGATAACAAATGTCACTCCAATCTTCAAAAAGAGTAAGAAGGAGGACCCAAGTAACTATAGACCAGTCAGCCTGATGTCCATCCCAGGAAAGGTGATGGAACAATTTATCGTTTTAGTTTTTTTTTTTCTTTGCCCTCAGGCTATGAAATACAACTTCCTCTCCACCTGTCTGGAGGATCAGCAGTGGATAATAGTCAGCTGATCTCACCTACGATAGGGGTCAGCTCTGCATATTGAACCCTCACTCCCTTTCAGGAGTGAGTCTCCAATAACTACAACCCTTCTCTTCTTTGTGGAAGAGGTTGTGATATTACTGGAAGACCTCACGGATTTATGCAACCTTGTTAGGACCTCCAGTATGGGTTCCCTGTCCTCCATATCCTTATTAGACTGGCTGTCTTCGAGTAGGGGCTTGTATCCATTACTCAGTGGCAACTGGGAAGGTGAAGCAGGCAAGGGTTGTGCTTGCCTTCTACCGTGGCCCTGCACTTTGCTCCACTCACCCCTTCTACTTGGGCTTCTGTCCTCCATCTGAGGCATGCAGGATACAGAGGCCCCTTGAATCTGGCTCTTATTTGGCTGTTGTCCAGACTGCTGAGCCTGGCTCCACCAGCCTACCTCTATTTTAGCCTCTAATTCTCATGAGCCTTTCTAGTTCAGCTTGTAGCTTTTCGACCTCATCTGGCAGCTGGTGCTGCTCAGCTCAGCTGATAATCTACCTGCTCACACCCTACACAACCAGGAAAACGCAAGCGAATGTTACATTCCTGGCAGCCTGTCACCTGCACAGCCTCATCGTGTTGGTGGGGGCCTGTGTTTGGGTGCCCACACCCACATACGGTTGTGACCCTAGCTTGGTCTTCCTCTGCTGCTGTGTTGTCACCATTTTTTTTTGCCCCCTGGCTGCTAAAGTGGCTAATGCTGTTGCTGCTCTAACTTCCAGTCGCGCCACCTTTTAAGGCTGCTGGGTCTGCCCACCCTCGTGCTGCTTTCCAGCTTTTCCTGCGAGACGTTATGACCCTCAGTGACTCCTGCTTGGCTCCCCTGAGATTTCCCATTCAGGGGATCCCCAGATCACCCAGAAACCTCAATAAGTAGCGATCAGTTGTCCATCAGAGTGATGCATGAGGATAAGTGTAACCAGGGGGGCCTCCGAGGGGCTAGCCG
>VXBP01001415.1:0-76881 GCA_013400115.1 Rhinopomastus cyanomelas | reverse complement strand
GTTCTCTAGTTAAGACAATGTCTTCAACCTCCTCAAAATCAAAAAGCCTGATCCCCAAAATCCAGTGCTCCAAACCTGTTCTCCAAGGGCAGATGAAAAGGTGGCATCTGGAAAGGCATAAGGGGGCAGGAGAGGGTTCTGTCTCCCCCACAAATGGGAACCCATCCCCATTCCTCATCATCAGGGAGAACCCTACCTTCTTCCTTGTGGGGCAAAGCCTCAATCTCTTCCAGTTCCTGATTCCACATTTTATCATCCCTATACCTCAGATTGCAACACCTCAACTAAAGTAGAAAACATCAAGATGCAACTGGTCAAAATCACCTCCACTGTTAGGGTGACCTTGCCCTCCCCTATGACATGACAAGCCAGGGCATCCCTTAAAGCAGGATCATTACTAGCAATGAGCTCAATGTTCTGCAAGGAATACAAAACGAAGCGAAAGAAATGATGGGACAAAGACAAATGACAATCAGACCCTATTTGGTTGCTCTGTCTTTCAGATTATGTCATTCCAATTCTTTGACAGCAATTTACTGTGAGAAGTTCAGAACAGCTTGTATCTCCTACATCTACCATCAAAAACATGAGGGCAAATGCTTGCAAATCAGTAGGCTTTTTATTATTTTATTTGGACAATTTTCTGAAAGATAATTAAATCCTAACATCAATACCATTGGTAAAACTCCCCCACAAATGACACAGGACTTGCAATGTTTCTCCATTAGCAGTCAAGGATTAGCTCTTCCAGATGAAAAGAGAAAGTTTATCCAGAAATTCTGAATAATGATGACCTCACACTGAACAGAAGAATATTATTTGTCTATTATTTCACTCACAACATTCACCTGCCAAGGTTGCTATCCTTTGCACTTATCTTTTTACAATTACTCAGTTGCCTGAGTGACCAGGAATAGTCAGGCAGTCTGCAATGCCCACTGTGAATCACCTTTAGCAGGACAATCAAGAAACTACTGAATTCATCTCTTGCAGACTAAACCTTATGGAGGCATGACTGGGTTCTTAAAAACACTTAACAAATTCTGTAGGCCTAGCCCAAAGCGCTGGGAGCTTTTAGTTCAATTGCACTCTGCACGTACACACAAGAGCATTTACATTTCCACAAACTCCTGGCTATCTGTTTTTCGTACGTCCAGTTCAATTAGGTTTAAAGTCTGGCAGAACATGGAGTTGGAAAAGGTCTTCCACTAGAAAGTGCACTACCATTCTAAGGAAGCTTTGTCTCAGCACAAGCACAACAGGTCAGGCATCTCCCTGAGAAACTAAACCAAATGTGATCTGAATTTAAGCAAAAAGGATGGCTCAAGGGTTGAAGTAGAAGTGCTGAACATTGTTTTCTGCTCCATCCTCACTTCCAAAATGCCAAAAGCCAGCCAAAACAGTGCAACAGGAGCATCCACCAGTCCAAAATTCAGGTCCACACACCGCACTCTTTCCCGGATAGAAAGATGAGTACAGACAAGTTTTCTTTGTATGTTGTCCAGAGCATCTCTCAGTTTGCCATGTTTTTTTCACAGCTGCCACATATCACCACAGAAATTTCTCCACTGTGATGCTGCGTAAAGAGAGACATCAACGTGCTGATACATTTTAATTAACTTGTGAAAAAAATGCCTCTTTTTATTTTTAAATAAATTGTGCTTTAGAGCAAGAGAGATTCTTCACAGTGAGGGGGACAGAGCACTGGAATGGGTTGCCCAGGGGGCTTGTGGAGTCTCCTTCTCTGGAGACGTTTCAAACCCACCTGGATGTGATCCTGTGCCACTAGGTGGTCCTGCTGTGGTGGGGGGGACTGGACTAGATGATCTTTGGAGGTCCCTTCCAATTCCTCATGTACCATGGTATTTTTATATTCACTTCTTTAAATGGAACTAAAAAGTCATACACATAATAAAACCTAAAATCAAAGGGAAAAATCCTCTGACATTAATCTCCTCTTAGGTACCTGCACTTCAGCATTTTCTGTACCACATCACTCTGTGGAGCTTTAACACCTATGCTTTTATACACTAAAACCAATCCTTGCTATTTCGCTTGAAAGAAAACCTGCAGGCTGCGGAAAGAAGGCTGTAATCAAATTATTTGTTTCATGAAAAACTCTGTCCCTAAATTCTTTACGCTGTAAACTGGATTATCAAACTGATGGTTATCATATATGCAATTGTTTCCAGAAATGAATTTTTAAAAGAGGGATACTGGACAGACCACTCGGGTGAATAGCTTACTTGATGTTTTTAAAAATAATGGTTACAGTAAAAATGTTGGTCTCAAGAGGAAGAAACAATTTCGGCTTCTACTGCTAATAGGTTTCAAGATTGTATTAGGACAATTGTTTATGGACAGCATGAATCAGGAGTCATACAGCTGTAGGTCAGAGTAATTATGTGCATTTAGATGCAAGTCCATCATTTCTGCATATGATTTTTCTTTGTAGGTTAATAATGGTTTTATGGTGACTAGTATATAATTTATATCTTGGTATATAATTTATACCTTAATCTCCAATGAAAGTGTATTTCTTCCTATTTTTAGATCCTTTACACATACACAATTCATTCTGGGAACTTCTGAAATTCAGCACGGCAGGATGGATTTAGAAAAGTAAATTGTTCTCAGTTTGATGCTGTCTTACTGATCATTAACTACCACACAGTTGGCAATGAAATCAACCCCCAAATTGTCTTTCAAATGCAATAAACACATAACTGGGTCATGTTATTGCTGCAAATAATCTCTAGCCACTTTTACATCATGTAATTTGATATCCATTTGTAGAAGAGCTGACACTACCACTCTATTCTTGTTCAATATTGGAAAATTTAATTGGCTACCTATTTGACTGCAGGCAAACAGTGATATAAGGCAGACAATCTCTCACCTCTTGACCCTATTAACTGACCAAATGAAACATACCGTTGGTGTTGTGAAAGTCATGTGAGCATTCGGTTAGAGTGATTCTGTATCCCTGGGAGCGAACAGTGAACTCTGCTGGTATCATGAGAAAAACGTATGTTTTAAAAAGTCCAAGTTGACCGATTACTAGTAAATCTAATGCTTTTTTTTCCTCCCAGAGCCTCATCTTCAGGTAGAACATTTGCTCCTAAAAAGTGAGACTGACTGCAAAGAACAGCATTTGGACTTAAGAGACCAAAAGTTGTAGGGCCAGTCATGACTGTCCAGATATATTTATGACAGAGCAAGAGAAATGAAGCAGAAAGAGAATAGAAAGGGAGAGAAACAGATAATTTTTAATAAAACTACCCTGAATCCAGGCAGAAGGGATGAATAATCACTCTGCAGACAGCTCACATCGGTGGACTGTTTACCTAACTTCCATAGACATTGATATTGCGAGAAAACAGGAAACCTTGGGTACCTGAGGCTTCTTCCCACATATCCTGATTTACAAAGAGTCTGTCAACCTGTTCAGAATTATGCAGCCCACAAACTGCATGGCAAAGATAACTAACTTCATATGAAACATGTAAGATCTGTGTTGAACCAGAAGCATCATGGGAAGGATAATCACAAGAGGGAGAGGATTAGGAGAAAGGTGTTCATCTTCAGGTAGCAAGATATGGGTAACCTGAGGTGCACCTCTTGCCAAGGTGGCTGTTGGTTTCTGTATCTGCCTCTTCTTGCACTGAGCTCAAGTCCTTTAGGCCTTGCGAGACCCTTACCACACTCCCACAGAGGATCCGTCAGAACCCACAGAGCATAAATGCCAGCACAAAAACCTAGGCTTTTACCTTGGAAACTCTACCAATGGTACCCCACAAAGTGTTCATCCCACTGCTAGCAAAGAGCACTGCTGAATTCCTCTAATTTAGTCTGCTAAAAGTGGAATAAAATGGATTTTTTTTCCCACTAAAGTATGAAAAGTAGCACTTGAAGAAGTTCTTAGATAACTTTAGAGCTTTGTTTTGATGTATTTATTTTTGTTGCCTGAAGAGAGGGCTGCACTGTTAAAGGAAAGAAGCACAAACTTTAGAGAAGGGCTTTTTGCCCAGTGTCTCTTGGCATGCGTCCCTAGGTTTTAGATTGCTTTGTATAGTGAGGCATTACGGAGTAAGATAACACTGTGTTATCTAGGCACTAGGCAGGGCTTTGCACTAAAGAAATTGAGCCAAAATTTCTTTTCAAGGAGAGCAGAGAGTGCATTTGAATAAGCACTAAATTCAGCAGGGGAATAACTAATATGATTGGTTTTAAAGACACATAAATGAATATTTTGCTGTATTATGAATGTTAAGAGTGAATTTTGAAGTGCCAATGGAAGAACATACATGCTTTCTACTCCCAGTTTCAGCCAAGATGCTGTTTCAATTTTATAAATCGGAAAGTAAGCAAATTATTGTGATTTTATTTTTTAACAGCTACTCTCACAAAATACCTTTGGCTCATTTGTTCTGGCAATATGTGCCTTAATGATATTTTGCATCATAGCCAGGCAAACATTTTTGCAGCATATTTTGTAAAAGCAATGAAGATTTTTAACAGCCTGCTCTCCGACAAATTAAGCGCTGATCCTGCAGACAGTTTATTTGTTTCCAGCTAAGGAATGTGTGTAGATTTTCATGTCTGTAGTAAAAACAGGCACACGCTCAGAGAATGCAGTCTCCAGAATCGCTGGTCCAGTTTCTGACGGCTGCTGGACTGCAGTCATCTGGACGCAAATGAATCAGTGCATAGCTGTCATCTGGGCTGCTCTTCAGGAGTGGGGCATTTATTCCCTGACACCCTTTCACCTGCTATATTTAGAGCAACTGTTGTATTTTTAAAAGAAAGCAATGCAATGGATGTAGACTGAAAGGAAAACTAGCTTAGAAGGAACAAACAGCACTTTCTGCAAAGCCAAGCACTAGACAAAGCACCCATCGACATCACCATAACAGCCCTTGATAGGTTGGTTTCCAGCCAGCCCCATGCAGTGATACAGTACAAACTTATTAAAAATTTAGATATGAAGTTTTTCAGAGCTTCTGTGTCCCAAGGGACTTCAGGAAAGGCTGATCATACTTGTGCTCCAAACAGGAATGTCACCCTTACCCAGACAGGTGCAGCTTCCTACCAAGCTGAGAAAGAGCAGGATCCTCTTACACTAGAATTGATGTTTGCTCACAGTTTTCCATCATACAGTATTTCATGGTCTTCATTTTCATTTATTAAAATAGGAGAGTATCCAAAAAGTGGAGGGGAAGAAGGGGTCAAGGAGTTTATTCCTATCTCAGAAGTGGCAGCTAAAGCTGTTGAGCAACATGTGTTTCTCATTTAAAACCTATCACTCATTCTTAAAAACAGTAATACGTACCATATCTTGCAGCCATTCATAATTGAAAATATTTGACTGTGGAAACCCACTGAGTATGGACGTGCAGATCAAGAAATGCTGGGGCCAGCAATGGCTGTCTCCGGGCACAAACTGGCACTCTGGAAGTGCCATTCATTAAGTGATTGCAAAGCGTCAGCATCTTCTCATGGCAAAAATTGAACTTTTTCTTCTGTGCTTATTAGTGAGGTCACCATTTTCAACAAATATTGATCCAATGTTTTCTTCTCTTGCTATTAATGTACTTTCAAATAAGTAATTCTTGTTATCTGATACAACACTGGCCAGTTTCAGCTTTAGTTGAGCTTTGGTGTTTTGTTTTTTCTTTCTGCACACACGACCCACAGCTCTGTTCTCACAGAATTGTAGCATGTTTTGGGTCGGAAAGGACTTTAAAGATCATCTAGTTCCAATTCACCTTTCACCTAGGACATGTTGCTCACAGCTCCATTCAATCTGACCTTGAACACTGCCAGGAAGGGAGAATCCACAGCTTTTCTGGGTGACCTGTTCCAGAGTCTTACCACTCTCATAGTGAGGAACTTCATCCTTGCAAGTAATCTAAAACTAACCTCTTTCAGTTTAAAGCCATTAACTCTTGTGTCATCACTATATTTCCTTGTAAAATTATCCTCTTCAGCTTTTTTGTAAGCTCCCTTTAGGTATTAGAAGGCTGCTATGAGGTCTCTCTGAAGCTTTCTTCTTGTTGTCACAGGACTTGATACCATTGTCAAACTCAAGATTATCTGATCCATAAAGCAGACACTTGAAGAGGCTAAGGTCTGTCCTCCTGAAGTTCAGGGCAGTGAGCTTGCTCTGTGCCCTCATCATTGCTCTAAGGATCCATAAACTCCACCATCTCATGATCACTGCAGACAAGGCTGCCTTTGAGTTTCACATTCTCCACAAGCCCCTCCCTATTAGCGAGAAAAATGGTCCAGCATAGTACCTCCTCTCTTCATCACCTCTATTGCTTGGAGAACGAAGTTATCAACACATTCGAGGAAACTCCTGGATTGTTTATGCCCAGCTGTAGTGGTTGCCTTCGATATTGTGTGCTGGAAGTCCCCCGTAAGGACTTGGGCTTGTTAACATGAGGCTGATTCTACCACAGTGGCCTGTAGTAGACCCTCACTATAATGTCACCTGTCACTGCACTGTCTTTAATCCTGACCCATAAGTTGTTAGTTGGCATTCTACCCATCTTCGACAGAGCTCCATGCGCTCCCCTTAGTCATTGACACAGAACTTTACATTCCCTCCTTGTCAGCCCCACCTGTCCTTCCTAAAAAGCCTGTATCCTTCCATTCCAACAGTCCAGAGCTTAAAGCCATCCTACTCTTCATTGTATCATGAAAATAAGTCTGAACTACTGTTTCATACACTCTAGAACTGGATTCAGACTTTGACAGACATTTAATTTTGTCTCTGAGATGATATGAGAGGACAGTGGTGTTCTCTTTGAGAAAGAAATTAGTTTCCTTCACACAAGAAATATCTTTCCCTGTTATCATCTTAGCACTACAAATTTATCTACTTACAGCTCTGAAGGCCTACACTCACTCTAATAGCCAAGGCTGCACTGATTTCATTGCTGCTCAGTTTCACTCTCTGGGCCCAAATTCCCTCCAAGCTAATGAGAAAACCCTCCAGTGTTTCAGTGGGTTCTCAAAAGCATGTGCCCAAAGACAACTCCTGCACCTTTATTTGGCCTGTTTAACAACAAAAACTCAAACTTCAAACCAACCCACAATTTAAGACTTTAATTCAACTTAAACGTGACAATTGAACCAAGACTTATTTATAACGGATTCCGTTTGAAACACTAACTTTTTGTTTTCGAAGTGCCAGCCGCAGAAGGTAGAATTGTCACTTTATGATAATTACTAATATCCTCCCTCACCAGAGTCATCTGGAACATACTGAATAATTGACTTCATTGAAAATGTACACAGCACATGTTCAGTCTTCTGAGCGAGCTTTTACATGGACAAAAGCCCATTTGTTTCTTCTTCGAAAATGCAGCCTCGGCACCTAAAGTGCCCCCCAGATTAGGCTTCTTTTATACATATATATGTATATATAGCATACATAAATGTAAACAAGCATACTGATAGTTGTTCAAGCACTTAAGCACAGGGCTAGGCATCAACAGGAAAAGCCCTAGTGAAAGCAGAGGCACAATCGTGCCTCCTACAGATACTCACACTGTAAATCTATTCCTGCACTACAGCTTGTACCTCTGCATGTCACCTCTCAGTCCCTCTCAAAGCCCACATGTATTGCAGGCAATCCTTGCACACACACTTCACCACGTCAAATGCGTGATGATACTCAGCATCATGTTTTCCCTGCTACATTTGAATAGCTGATGCCTCCATGATTTCAGCATTATACTGAATACTGACTAACAGCCTTTCCTTGTTCAGACACTGCCAACCAGAGTAAAAATACCCAAAGCAGCAATAGGATGCAAACACTATTATATTCAAAGCAGTGCTAATTTCAGCCTGTGATAAGAGAAAGACCACCAGTAGTGATATAGTGTGATTGTATATCAAAGAAAGACACTCCTTTCTGCTCTCCCAAACCAGTCCAGAATGTCAGAGTCATTTATCTTATAATTTCAATATTCTGTGCCAACACTTACAAATAAAAAATAATCTCTATTATTAACAAATAAAAAACCATCTGCATTGTTTCTTGCATTTTTTGT
This sequence comes from Rhinopomastus cyanomelas, assembly GCA_013400115.1. NCBI lineage: Eukaryota > Metazoa > Chordata > Aves > Bucerotiformes > Rhinopomastidae > Rhinopomastus > Rhinopomastus cyanomelas. The sequence continues at coordinate 68,815 of VXBP01001415.1, read as the reverse complement.
TCTCCTTTGGGTCAGCTTTTCAAACCTGAATTTGCATTTGCTACACGAATTTGATATCCTCCCATCCCTTCCGTTCTGCTGCTGAAACATGGAGCTGTCTTTTAAGGTTGCATTCAAAAAAACACTTAAATGCACAATTTGCTGTTTTAAATAGTAACATAGGTGGAAGAGTTCCAGAGTGGTTCATATATAGATATTAAAGGCAGGTTTCCAGGGGAGCTTAGCTTTCATTAGGGCACCTAAATATAATGGTCTAATTTTCTGAACTCTACAAAGAGCAATAGCTCCTGTTCTGTTTGGCAGAACCATTACTTTGCAAATCTGAACATCTGAGGTTGTGGAAGCTTTCAGGTGCATGAGTGTGCATCTGTGTGGTCCTGCAAGCCTTTGCAAGAGCTTAAATTGAAAAATGTGTGATTATTAATTTTTAAAGCGAAAAGGACAAAGGCCTGATGCTGCTTCTCCTGGGATAAAAAAAAAGGACTCAGATGGATTACACAGAGATGTGCTACCCCAGCCTCTGCTGAACTAGCATGTGCTCTCCAGCAAAGGACAAGACAATACTTTCACTCAGACACTGTTCAACACACACACACGAGAGAAAAAAACCCCAGAGAATTAATGAGGTGCTGCTGAATAATACCTTCACAGAAGCAGAGAAAGAAACCAGGTAGATGTCATCTGCAAGGTAAATTAAAATTATACATCTCTAAGGATTATCAGTGAAAATTGAGATCTGGAAGGAAATTTGCTTTTGATATTGGAAGGGATAAATACCCAGTGTAAATCCTTTTTATGCGGGCCTGTAAAGCGGAACAGAGAAATTAAAGATAAACGAGATTAAGGCATTTTTAAAACTATATTAGACATATTTAAGTTACCCATGAAGGGGGAAAAGATTCTGTAGAAGAAGATTAGTTTAGACCCTCAGCAATACATTCATCTGGGAAATCAATTCAAATAAATACTTTCTAATCTGAATTGGTCGTCTCCGCCCTCCCCCCACCAGACCCACACCCAAACCCCCTCAGGAACATTTCTGAATAGCCTGGCGACCAGCCCAGGTATGTGCCATGTTATTTTTTGGTGACGTCTGGGATAGGAAACCTGTAGGCATAAGCTGATTTTTCTTTTCCACCCTAAAAGATGCCTTGGGGAAGGGCCCTTTGGCTTCGCTTCCCACAAATCCTCCTCCTATTTAATTCCTCTTGGAAACCGAGACAGAAGCTAACCAAAATCAAATGCTATGCAGTCTGTGTTTCTGTCTCCTTTGCCTGAGTTGAAGGCACACACAACTACTGAGGTTTCATGTAGGTCTATATTGTTATTAAAAGTTGACTGGAAATTCTCTTAGCAGGGGAAGTGGAGGAAATGAGTAAAAAGCAATATGTACAGATGCACTTGGCTCTCTTCCTGGGAGCCCTTTTAATATAAAGAAACTCTGCAAAGACGTATTTTTAGATCTGGAAAGATATGTTTTCTTATTCTACACACTAAAGGGATTTGCCTTAATAGGCTCAAATTTTCCCCTTCCCTCCTCTTCCCTCATGTGCTAGACAAAATGAACGTCAATCCTCAACTTAACCACTGGATCCACATATTCTGTTCTCCCCACTGGCCTGAATAAAAACCAATAACTGTATTTCATTTCTTTTGTGGATTTATAATAGCACCTGGAAAGGATGGTCTTAATCTCCTTACACTGCTTGCATCAATGAAAGAAACCTCTCCAGCTCTTCTTGCAAGAGAAATGAAAGGATAGTAGGAATAAAATCTGGAAACACAAATATTATCTCCACGAAGATCCACTACGAAATGTATGAAATCCATATCTGTGTCTCCAGAGGGTGCTTGGCATAATATCATTGATTTAGACAATAGGTTATTAAAGATGGAAAGAAATATATTCCTCTTAATGACAACAGAGACAGTTGGGAAGTATGAAGTCCCATTTTAGGCAGAAAATTGCTGGCAAATATCTAGTAGGAAAACTGTTGGAAAGAGATGGTAAATATAGCTTGGTACAAATTACCTGAATTAAGGGGTTTCTTCCTCTTGGTACTCCAGACAAGCATGTTTGCAGGGGTTTGGCTGCTAAGTTTTGTCAACTTCTTTGATACACAAACATAACTATTTCAGATGATAGAAAGATGCTCTCCTATTGGATGTAGAAGCATCAGCCACCAAGGTGAGAGGACCGTAGCACATTCATCTGCTAAGGAACTCGACCATCCTACTTTCTGCCTAGCATCGATTACAATTTCCTTGTTAGTTGAAACAATATGAGTTATTTACTTGGCTTGAAATTGGTGCAACCAAGATGAAATTCTCAAAAAAAGCTAATGACTTCAGATAGCCTCAGGTTGCCAGGAACCTGACTCAAAGTATGCTGACACTGAAATAAAGTTTCCCTGAAAATTAATGACCTTTGATTCAGACTCAAAGGCCAGAGGCATTCAGGCAGCAGATTGAAAGATTTTACGCAACTTTCAGTTTAAATGGCTAAAACCAAACCAACAATACACACTTTTCACACTAAAAATGCAGCTACTGTGGGACGAAACTAGAAATAAATATTGCTCAGTAGTCACACAAGGAATTAAGTTATTGCCTTATATTTGTAATCTTCATAAAATGAAGTTACACTAGTCATCAGTTTTCCACCATCAGCTTCCATAATAAACCAATTACAGAGGCCCAAAGGAGACACAACAGGGCCTGACATCAAGAAAAAAACATTCAATGTGAGAAACACAGAACATAGCTATGGTAAAGCCTTTCACGGAGTCGTAGAATCATTTAGATAGGAAAAAACCTTTAGGATCATCAGGTCCAACTGTTAAGCTAACACTACTAAGGCCATCACTCAGCCCCTCGGCCTACATTGAAGCCTCAGGTTTCTCGGCCTGAGGCACTGCTCTGGCAACTTGTGAAATGCTTTCAGCTCTGCAAAAAACCACAACCAGGGGTTTGGAGCTTACAGTTTCAGGGTTTCAGTTCCTCCTTCTTCACCTTCGTTCTGTTGTCCAGAGAGAGACGCAGGGGGCTGTACTGAACACAGCAGCCATCTTGTCTGCGAGCACAGTGAACAGAGGTGGGGGGGGGTACTTCACACATCAGAGGGAGGAAAGTTTTGTCTGAATTCCACTGTTGGCTGAAACGGAGAGCAATTTCCCCTCGTTTGTAGCCACAGGAATCAGCACACCAGCAATGGAAGATGGTTTGGAATCCTGTTAAAATGCCTGCTGATGCCGAGGACCTGTGCGTGGACTGAACGGACTCCACATTTCCACAAGGCCCAAGAACTGCTGGCAGTCCCTTCCCTTTGAGGGGCTGGAGAGGCAGTGTGGTCCAGTTATGTAAAAACATGTGATTAACCTCTGCCTGTCTGTGGGTGTTTTTATGTGGGGTGAATTACATGGCCTGTTGTTTTTTCCTCAAATTGAATTAGTTTCGTTTTCTGCCTGTGATTCCTGTTTCTGAACCCTCTTTTTTTTGTTGTTTTTGGTTCAGCCCATTAGCACATTAGCTAAATTAATTGGCTCATTTCGTCTTGGGAAACCCTTGACGGCACCATATGTACACGACTCTTAAACGTGTTCAGGAATGGCAATTTAACCACCTCCTTGGGCAGCCTATTCCAGTGACAGATGATCCTTCCAATAAAGAAGTTTTTCCCAATAAAGAAAGGACCCTTCCCTGGCACAACTTGAGGCCATTTCCTCTAGTCCTACAGCTTGTTACTTGGAAGAAGAGACCAAAACCTGCCTCCTCACGAACTTCTTTCAAGAACAGGCAGGCACTTTCAGGTAGACAGTGACAAGGTCTCCTCTCAGCCTCTTTTTCTTCAGACTAAATAGCCCCAGCTCCTTTAGCTGTTCCTCATAAGGTTTGATCTCCAGACCCTTTGCCAACCTTGTTGTTCTTGTTTGTAAACACTCCAGTACCTCAATAACTTTCTCATACTGAGGTGCTTTAACCTGAGCAGTGCTTTAGGTGTGGTCTCACCAGAGCTGAGTACAGGAGGATAATTACTTCTCTGCTTCTGCTTGCCACATCATTTCTAATACAAGCCAAGATACTGTTTGCCTTCTTGGCCACCTGAGCACACTGTTGGCTCACATTAATCCATTCATCAGCCAATACTCCCAGGTCTTTTTCTGCTGGGCAGCTTTCCAGTCACGCTCCCCCTAGTCCATAGCATTGGACTGTTGTGACCCAAGTATGTGATACAGCAGTTGGTGCTGAAGCTCATACAATTGGCCTTGACCCATCAGTTCAGCCTGTCTAGATCTCTCTGTAGGGCTTCTCCACCCTCAAACAGATCAACACACTTGCCCAACTTGGTGTTACCTGCTAATTTACTGAGGGTGCACACTCGATCCCCTCATACAAATCAAAAAGATATTNTCCAGGTGTGGTCTAAGCGGTGCCGAATACAGGGGAAGGACAACCTCCCTTGACCTGCTATTAAACAGAAGTGGCCCAAAAATGGAGCCTTGGGCAACACCACTTGTGACAGATCACCAACTGGATTTAACTCCATTCATCACCACTCTTTGGGTCCTGCTGTCCAGCTAGTGTTTAACCCAACAAAGCGTAGCCTGTCCGAGCCACGGGCAGTCAGTTTTCCCACAGGAAAACAGTGTCAAAGGCTTTACTGAAATCTGGGAAAACAATGTCCACAGCCTTTCCCTTACCCACTAGGTGGGTGACCTTGTCGCAGAGGATCATGAACCTCTGCTGACTGGGCCTGGTTGCCCGGTCATCCTGCAAATGGTGCAAACTGGTGCTCAAGATTTCAAGCTTAGTTTTCTACAACGCAAAATCTGTGAACGTGAGGTGATGGTGGAGATAGAGATGTGAATTTTGCCTCTCTTGGTGTACCACAGAAACCTTTGTGTATTTTCTATAATCAAAGAAACAAACCTTTCCCCAGCTGTACTGCTCTGAAACCATTACATTCCTGTTAAACTACTGTTGTGCTTTCCATGCTCCCCCCACACACACACTTACGTCTGTGAATTCTATTCTTAAAAACCTGTCACTGGTACCCATTCAAATGTCCACCTACTTAACTGTTAATTGGGAGGGGAAAAGCTAATTTTCCTTAATGACATCTACACCAGAATGCTCAAACTTCCACATCAGAAGAATCATGTTAATCCTGCTGTTTCTCTCACCTACATACCATGTGTTCAAGATCTTCAAAATCAAAAGGAAAAGGAAGTTCTGAATTTGTCTGAAGAAGAAGAGAAGTAAATAAAAACAGACATTTCTCACCCTCTGACTTGGTATTCAAGCCTCAGGGATTTCATTTGTACTGTGTGCAGCTCAGCACATGGTGCTAAAAGGATGCCTGTCGGTAGAGCACGCTCCTGGTTGCTCTGCTCGTAGTTCATCATGTAATGGGTTAGTTCAGCCTTCAGTTAAAACAGACCATTTTGTAATGTTGCAAAGAAGTATTTTTCTTTGGAGTGAAAAATGAGAAGTCTGGACACAATGAAATTCTTATAAAAAGGCTGAGAAAAAGCAGTATCCAGGGGTGCAGGGCATTCGTCTGTTTACTTGTGAGCAAATTCAACTGTCACCCACCACCTCCTTCAACACTCTGACTTTCACTCACTGTGCTTGAGTTAATGGTTGAACTTAACAATCTTAAAAGTCTTCTCCAACCTAAACAATTATATGATTCTATAATCTTCCACAACTACAACACTTGTAGATGTCCACCGTGAATGTCAGACTTCGTCTTAAGGCTTACCTCACTTCCATGATTAATTAGGAGTTCAATTTTAAAATACAATGGGCAGAGACTCAAGATTCATATGACTTACTCACTGCAATGACTCTTCTGTCACAACCTGTTCAGCTGGTAAGACACCAAGTTATTTTTCAAAGTAATATTAGTACACGTCCATCAAATTATGTCCTTACTGACTTTGATGGCAAATGTGCAATAAAACACCCGATGATCAGCTGACAAGCTCATAAATGCCCAGGCTATAACAAACTCCAATTCTTCCCCTGCAGGGTTTCAGATCTAATACAATTAAGCAGAAACACTGTGGTGACTTTTCTGACAAAGATGCGTGACTGAAAGCTACATAAGAGTACAACTTGTTGTACATGGAGGCACGACTTTCAGAACCAACACGTGGTGTAAAGACCAAATGCACCAGTGAATAGAGACATATCAATATTTTAAGCCTGAGACTGGGAAGTGATGAGTCAGTTCAGGAGCAGGTCAGCTAAACAGCCAGAAGAGAGAAACAGGAACAGAACAAAGATTGCTTTTCACAGAAGGGCTCGTACCGGCACAAGCGGGAGGCATGACGTGTCCCACAAACTAGAGGTCCTTTCACTACAAGAAGGAAACTGAGGTGCTGGAGCATGTCTGAAGAAGGGCCACAGAGCTGGCGAAGGGCTTACAGCACAAATCACATGAGGAGCAGCTGAGAGAACTGGAGTGGTTTAGCCTGGAGTAAGTGAGGCTGAGGGGAGACCTTACTACTTTCTACAGCTATCTAAAAGGAGTCTGGAGCAAGGTCAGGGCTGGTCTCTTCTTCCAGGTTAACTAGTGATAGGACAAGAGGAAACAGACTCAATCTGTGGCAGAGGAGGTTAAAGTTTGATATCTGGAAAAAAAATATTTACAAAAAGGGCTGTAAAGTATTGGAACAGGCTACTAAAGGAAGTGGTGGAGTCACTACCTTGGGAGGTATTTAAAAGACAGACAGCCAGGGTGGTTAGGAACACAATCCAGTGGTGATTTGGCAGTGCTGGATCACCCATTTGGCTTGATGAATGATCTCTTCCAACCAAGATGACTCTGATTCTACTCTATGATTCTATGAAAGGAAATTATGGATGAAGCAGATGGTGGTGGTCTTCACACCGCGGAGCTCGCCTAACATTTATCTAACTTCTCACAAGGAAAACTGGTGCTTCTGCTGACAGCAGACCTTGGTATCAGGATGCGTAATAGGCACATGAACTTGAATCACCTTGTTCCTTTAACTTAAACCAAACTCACGTCAGATTCACAACTGAAACACGAGGCTGGTAAGAGCAGTAACACGTTGTTTGCTTCTGCCTGTGCAAAGAAAGAACAAGCAAAGCCGGGAATTTCAGCCAATACAAAAAAGGGAGGGTTTGGATGCAGCGCCCAGGAAATCGCACGCCTTGGAAGAAAGGCAATTTGTCAGCGGGATTCAAAGCACAGATTCTTTGCTGAGAAACAATCATAAAGGGCAGTTTGGTTTAGCAGAGGGGTTTTTTGTTGTGGTTTTGTTTATTTTATTTTAAAAATTATTACTCCTAGTCCAGGCATACAAATAATTGAACTGAATAAAAGCAAGGACACTTGGCTGCAAGGGGGGAATTCACTCTTTACTCATAGAATCCGAGGAACATTAGGGATTGGAAGGGACCTCGAAAGATCATCTAGTCCAATCCCCCTGCCACAGCTTTACTCATCACTAAAAGGCCAACAGCCAGATTTAACCCTCTTGCTTGTCGTTTTCACTGCGGGTCCAGGAGAAGAAATTCTCTTGGGAAAAAATAAACAAAACCAAAGCAAAAATTCCGAGCAAATGAAAACTGGGGAAGTTCCAAGTCTGTTTGTTTAACAAAACACAGCTCAGCACTCAGTGGGCAAACAGTGGTTTTCAACCAATAGGGAAGGTGGCAAGAAAACACACACAGGGAGGCCACAGAATGGTTTTCCAGCACTTGAGAAATAATTAAGATCCTTATTCTTGGGGAAGTGGGCTCATTAAATTATTTTCAGATTGCAGTTTTCTCCCAGCTTCCCTCCTCTCTTTCCCTTTCCACCAGCAATCTTGGAGCAATGAAAATACCGGTTTGCTTTCTAGCGCTTGTGTTCTCTTAAAAATGTCGTTATTCAATTATCTGACTATTTGCTGGCCCTAAGGCCCAGTGGAGCAGATATTGTGAGCCTCCATTTAATGTTTTTAACTACACTTCAGTCCACTTGTGATACAATAAAACGGTATTGAATTCTGTTCCCACATCACATTTGCCATCTCTCACTTTTATTGATATGTGAGCCCATCTACTCTTCTGTCAGCGATAAAAGGAATATTTCTAGAAAAGAAATGACCTTTCCTTCCATCAAGACAGTAATTAGGAAATGTAATTTCAGGTTTGGTGTTTAAAAAGAAAGAAATCTTGAGATAAGCAATACTCAAGTGTTGTTTTCCTTCCCCTTGTTAGCATTAAAGAAGCAGAAATACCTCTGTAAACAATAAAGATATTTGGTGCCTTCATTACATCTATTATCCTGTTTACCCAGAAGAACAGAAAGGAAGGAAAATTCATTCTTCCTCAGAAGCCACAAGCATTTTTCCCTTGCAGAAACAGCCATTTGATTAGAACTTGCCAGTATTAAAAGCTGAAGGAAGACTCGTCTCCTGGGTGTGATGAAAGTTATCATCACAGTGGAATATGCCAAGCCTGAGGCACCTGTTTTGCTCCTTTCCTGCTCCTGCCATCCTTTTCATCAGTGCAGCAATGGGCTTGTCCCTGCTAAGCCCCCACCCTTTTTCCACTTTGCCTTGCCTGGTACCTTAAATTTTTCAAGACTCTATTAAAACGCAGAATGTTTCTGAAGAACAACAGCGTGCAAGTTACTCTGTGAACTCCAAAAACTAGAACCTGGGGGAATGGAGAGCTCAAGAAAAACTATTGGTAAATTTGATCCAGCTCATTAAATCCTCTTTCTAACACCACGTTGGACTCTCGGGAGCCTGACTGGTTGTCTCTAGGGGAAAATGGACAGGAAAAAACGTCTCCACACTTGCAGGTCAAACCTGTTTCAAAACTGAGATTAAATATAAATGCAAAGAATCCCTAAATGTCAGGCAAAGCTGGCTGCTGACATGTTGGAAAATCTCCCCCTGTTCTGAGCTGGGGTGTCACCCACAAAGGGCAGCACCACTGCTGTGGCCCACGGAGTACACAGGCTTGGGGGAGCAAAGGGAATGATGCTTGTTAGCCTCAAATGGGTTCTTTCTCTTTGTCCATCTCAGAAATACAGGCAAGACTATTGAAACAGGGATGGTTCGAGCTGTAAAATGTTATGTGCCCACAAAGGTTGTACTTGCACAGGGAAAACCAACACAACGGTTCAGATCAATCGGATTATCAATAGAAAATCGGATTGCTCCCAATGACAACTAGCTCAGCAGCTCTCCCACCACACTGGTCTGCAGATTTGGGCTCCCTTGCTTATCTCATGTAGAGCATTTGACAAACTGCTACGCCTGTGCTTACATTGCTGGCTCATGAGTAAACTGGGAAGCCCTTTAGCAAGCTATCAGGGCGAAATAAGAAAAATCACACTCCTGGATGTGCTGGCACCTCGACAACAGGACTGCACAAGCACCAGCAGAAGATATTAAAGTGTTTCTGCAATAAGAGTGTACACCTAGTGTCACAAAACCACGTGAACCACTGCTGTTCCCACTGCCCATTTAACACTTCTCCAAAAAGAGAGAAAGGGAGACAGAAGGGATGGACGAAGAAACAGAGAGTACTGCATCAAAGGGACCCTCGCCAAGCGAGCTCTCACACTTAGGCTGTGTCACACGGTGTGTAAAGGCAGTTTCAAACAACATTTGCAACATGCCCCGTGTCCACAGTTCCGAGAACAGTAAACTGCCATTATACAAACTGGCTACTAAATCATGAAAATGAAGAGAGGACCGGGCTATCTGTGTAATCATCTGCTGTCTTCCCGACATGTTGAGAGTAACAGCAGCCTCACGAAACTCTCCTTGTCAGGGGTCTCTCTAGTGAACACCCAGGAATGTGGTGTAAAGAGTAATTTATATAAAGGATGTTTCAAAACATATGAGCTTCTGAAGGTCATTTTCTTTCTCTGTTTCTCCCCCACCAGAAAGGAAAGGGAGATGCTCTGCTTTCTCTTGAAACATGTGAGTTAGTAATGGATGAGTTAAAAGAGAAAAAAATTCAGGCTACTCAATGGAGTTTTAAACCTCCCATAATTTTTCTCCGAGGGAGCATATACACTGGCACTATATTAAGCACAAGCACCTAAGGTCAGTCCTAATAACATCTGTGAAAGATGACTCCTAAATGCTGCTCTCTTGAGACACACATATGTTCCCTTCTGCTGCTGAGCCAGCGCTTGGGTAAACTCTCTGTCCATGCATAAGGAATCGCAGAATGGTTAGGCTGAAAGGGACTTTGGAGAGCATCTAGTTCCAAACCCCTCTCCCATGGGGCAGGGACACCTCTCACTAGGAACAGATTGTCCAGAGCCCCATCCAACCTGGCCATGAACACTTCCAGGGAAGAGGCATCCACAGGCTCCCTGGGCAACTGCCTCACTACTCTCATACAGAGGAAATTCTTCCTAAGATCTAATCTAAATCTACCTTCTTTTAGCTAGAAACCATCTCCTCCTTGTCCTATCACTAGAAACCTTGGTTTCTCTCCAGCTTTCCTGTAGCTCCCCTCAGGTACTGGAAGGCTAATATAAGGTCTTCCAGAGCTGAACAGCCCCAATTCCCTCAGCCTGTTTTCACAGGAGAGGTGCCCCAGCCCTCTGATCATAATTTGAAACTGTAAGGAGTAACAGGTTCAATCAGATGAAATAAGGTGGAACTGCACACAAACGTCTACTGAAATATTAATTCCTTTTTTAAGCAACTGCTGTGTTTTTTTAGGAGATGAAGACATGGCAGACATCACTGTTCACGAAGGGAACAAGACAGCTACCGAGGAAATGCCTGCGGCTCAGGAAGGGTTTTTCCCAGCAGTGACCAGCACCAAAGAGCATATTCCCTTCCTCCAGCAAAGCATCATACAAGGTGGCTGGGTGAGGGTAGCAATGCTAAGAAAGCTGAATCTCAAAGGACTTGGGCAACAGCTGGAAGTTGGCTAGAGGGGCTGAAGCATGAGGGGTTGGTGACAAGAACCCACGGGGACCAACTGTCCCACAGTAAAATGCAGAAGCATTACCAAGGGCATTCAGGGGGAAACAGGTTTCATCCCCCAGGTGTGGTTTTGGTCCAGCCACAAGTTTGCTGACCAACCTGCACAGAGTTGACACCTTCCCCACTGTTTGGGTGGCTTTTACATGTAGGACATTCCTGGGACACTGGAGAAAAATATCTGAAAAGCTGAGCTGGCCATTTGCAGAAGGAAGAAACAGCGATGGTAACAAAGCCAGGCAGAAACTGAAGTAGGAGAAAAACTAAAGGAGTCCCACGTTACCTACTCCACACCTGCAGATGAAGCAACAGTATGTCTGAACGCAGTGTACTTCCCTGGTGCTGCACAGTGTATGAAGATTTGACCCCAAAACACCTAGGCAATGGAGACCCACAAGCCAAAGGGACGAAATTCTATTCTGCGATGTGATTTCTCTTTGTTTTCACAGTGTCTCCCCCAGCCTCCACTCACTGAGGTTCATGAAGAAGCGAAGGAAACAGCCATCAAAGCTGCTAACTTAATTGCAAAGGCAGCGTGCCTTCTTGTCCTTGTTTTCCTCCCCACATTCAGATCATTAAAACGCACTCAATCCCCGCTGTATATTTGGTACTGAGCAACCTCTCACAAGAGTTATTTTACATCTTGTACACAGGGCCAATTAACACCTCGGGGCATAATATTCACATATTACCTTTCTCACAAGGCGCTACTATTCCTCTTTGTTTTGCACACAACAAAGGCTACAGAGGGGCACTAAGTAATGACTATTGCTTTCCCGGCCCAGTCTCAGGAGGGAACAGCAAACCTCCCACAAATCACCAATTGCAAGGAAACACAACCTGCTACGAGAAGTAAAAAACCAGTCTCCCCTTGCCCTCCCCATGCAGTGTCATTCGTAACATGAAAGACCTCATTGAGAGCAGAATAACGCCAAACTGGTAATTTGGTATGAACTCAGCAGAGCAGACCCAAAGCCCTTGATGTCACCCTTTCCAGGGGTTTAATAGCTCACCCCATAAAAAAATATTCCACCACAGCATTTAGAAGCTTCACATTTCTGTTCAGAAAAACCCGTGTGGACATGCCAAGGGCTCTGGAAGTAGAGAGTCAGAGTCCTTGAAAAGAATGGCCCCTCTCCTCAGAGGTGCATCCCCCACCTTGTAGCTTCCCAAAAAACAGAACCTCACGCAGCCTTTTCCCACATCGGTGTCAGGTGGGTAACTTCCTCCTGCATAAGGGACAGGGACCGCCCGAGGGGTTGTAAGGCCATGGCCATACCTGCTTTATTATTTTGACAGATGTGCTCTAAGCTTTGGTCTTCTCAAACTGAAAACCTAGATCTAGTGCTGCTATTCACTGCAAAGAGTGCACTCCTAGCAGTGCTGTGGTTATTTCATTTCTGAGGTACGCCACTTTGGACAGCAGAGCTGTAACTGCATCTAAAACACCTGCTTTGAACTGAAAGCAGAGTCTGAGGTATGCTTAACTTTACAGAGCTCTGACATTTCCTGGTCAGCATGAACTGCTGTAATCTCAGAACAAGGAGCTTCTACCTCCAAAAATTCAGGCTCAGTGGCTTGTCTGGAATTTGCCTTCACGTGTTTGTTAACTTATAAATCAGTGTTTTCTACCATCAAACATCAGCTTGCCCAAAACTTACCTTTCTACCTACTTGGCAATAAAATACTGCATTTAAGGCACTTACTAATTGACTGATTCATGTCCAGTTACATGGGCGGAGGTCAGCTGAAGTGCACTGCTATACAATTACTAGCATAAAACTCTTGAGGGAGAAGCTATAAACTAGCAATAGTGCCTCATTCTTCTGGTCTGCTTTCCCTAGTGGGGCTTCCCAAGTGTTTTCCAACGGGTGATACGTCACTGTTACACGGTACCAACAAGGAAAACATGGAGCACTAGTAAAGTATTTTTAACCTAAGCACAAACTTTGCACAGAGGACAATCTTTCATATCTTATCAGCTCTGTCTTAAATGACGTACGCTGTTTGTCACTAGGCATTTACCTGCCTGCAGGCAACAACAGACAAGGTCAAGGCTGGCCCAGCCTCCACAACAAATCAGATCTCTATTAAAAAAGGCAATGCAAATATATCAAGATACATACTGTAAGGGACACATTCATACTGCACTTCCAGGTACTTGTATGTCCCAGGGCAAGGGTCTGGAAACACATCAGGGCCAGCGACAACCGCACATTGGGTCCGATTACTGCATCTGAAAAGCAAGAACAAGAGAGAGTCAAAAAAGAGTCCAGACAGAAGGAGAGGTCAAGAGTCTGAGCGGCCCTGCCAGCATCAACAAGAGTGAAGATGCAGAAGCCGGGGCTTCAGCAGCAGGTGGGGAAGCTTGCCCCAGAGTGTGCAAAAGCTCCTGGCAAACACAAATGACTTCATCAGCTTATTGTGTGTGTGATGGCACAACCCCTTCTCCTCCAAGCAATTCTTAGAGCACCAAGGGGTATTTCTTTAATACCAAACAGAAAGGAATCTTTAAGCATCAACAATACAGGTACATGGTCCTCTAATTCTGGAAATCCAAACACCACAACAGTGACCTCAACGAACTTTAAACACTGGCACCCTCACTGACTGAAACAGAAAGACGCGAAGCCACAACACCCGTGGTAAAAATAATCACTGTGTATTTCAGAGCAGGCACAACAAATGCATTACAAAATATTTATAAAGTATTCCCACAAAACCAGTCATCTTGAATAATGCTGTTTAATGAAAGGACTGGAAACAGCAACGCTCCAGTGGAATGAAAACCAATCATCAAATAAGCTGTCTAAAACCCGAACCAGCAGTTTTTCCACACGCAGCCAACACACTTGCATTAGTTGTAATGGCTACGCTTTATTTAATCATCCTGCCTGTTCTGCATCCCCCGAGATGATGGATTTGTTTCCAGAAGTAAACATTGTTCTCACTGAAGACTCTGCTACAGCGAAGATCCTGCCTGCTGCAGAGTGTTTTTCAGGTTAAGAGCCTCCCCCGCAGAGGTTCGACCCTGCAAGACGCTTTCCCTGTGGCACACGACAGATTTCCTAAGTGTCTGATCTGTGCACGCACGGACACTCACGTCTCCTCTACTTCCACGACACAAGCACCTCTAGGTACAACCTCTGTGGATTTGGAGAGTGCAGAAACACTCAGCAAACAGCGGTTCTACACAGAAAAACCCTCTGCTTGTTGGTTTGACGAGAGAGAAATATAATTAGTCTTTCATTGTTATGCATTTGCGTGCCAGCAAGAGAACTCCTAAGGGCTAGACCACTACTTTTACTTTCACGAAGATGCTGCTTCCTCTGATGTGACGTGGGACCCCTGACCTTCCTGCTCTCCTGGCAGAAGCAGTGACATCCAGTATAGAACTCATTTAGGTCTGCAGTGGAAATGCTTCATGTTTACCCGAGGCTATAGTTTGTCAGCCTTAATGAAGATTTTATTCGAGCCCATAAATTAAAATTGATTCATTAGTGAGTGCCTTAAGCTCCATAATTTCTTTAATTTTACAGAAGGATTAATAAGAGCTGATATGCTTGCTCATCGGGCTGTTCTGCTGGAGAACGGATAATCCAGAGGGCTGGAATGTTTTCATGTTTTCCAGTTGAAAGATAGCAGTTATCACAGCCAGCCACTGTTTTTATCACATACACAGAATAATGATTTTATTAATAAAAACTACACTGTCCTCAGCTTTGCTGCTCACAGACAGGTGGCTCTGCTGGGATATCACGGGTAGCTTGGACCACGCAAGTGGGCAGTGTTCTAGGACAGGTTTCAAGCACCACATTCAACAAAACCCCTTGCTCCGTGTGCCTTCCAAAATACAATGGCACTGACCTAGTAACTAGTATCTCTGGCTGCAGGGACAGCCCTGCCCATCTTACGGAGTAAAAGAAATGGATCAAAGAGACATTTCAAACCAGTGATCCTGTGATCACAGTTGTGAGGAACTGGAACTAGCAGTAGGGGGTGGGGAAACAGATTCAGGGTTCATCTCCGCATGCTTTCTTTCATTCTGCCTGTGTTTTCATTCAGCAGCCACGTGTTCCCTTTGCGGCAAATCTCTTCTTTCAACTGAAGAACTTGGACACAAACCCCAGAAGCAATAATATGCACCCTAGAAAGCTCTAGGTTCATACCTAGTCTTTCCAAAACTGGTTTGGGAATCAAAGGCAATGAACACCAGCTTTAACTCCCTAAATGCATCCTGGTCCTGCCCTCTGGAGTTTCACCAAAGAGAGCAAAAGTACAGGGGGATGAGTGGGGAATGCAGGGTGCTAGTATGTGCTTTTCCTGAAGTCCCTTACACATCCCTAAACTGGGGGATGGCAAAGCACTGAGCCTAGCAAGCACAGAAATGTCCATGAAAGGCAAGAGCGATTTGTAGGTGTCCCCTTGAGATGGAAGCAACAGAAAACTGGACGTCCCTTCCAATCCCTAATGTTCCGTTATTCTGAGAAAACCAAATTAAAACCTCCCAAATAAAAGCTTGAATGTTACAGTGTCAGTTCTTCACACAACGTGCATGCAAGAGCTTATAAAAATAGGTACCAAAACCAGAAAAACTCAACCCCCACCTCTCTTTCTCCCTCATTTCCTATGAGCAGCAAAACTGTGGCCAGCACTTGGCATTTCAAGTTTCCTTTTATCACCCCAGGGTGAAACATGCAGGTTCCCCTTCCAACACACCTACGGGATGAAGACAATTTGGACTAAAAACCTTATAAAAACCCTAGTACTTGTTCAACCAACTATTGCTGTCAGACATCAGGCTGCAAAGGTTTTAAGGGGAGAACGACGCAAAACACACTCCTCATTAAAGCTGTGTTTGCTATACTTCTGCTCACACTTGTTTCCCACTTCCACAACAGCTGCTTGGTCCTTCCAGTTTCATCATGCCTCTTTCCAGGCAGACTAAAGGCCCAGGTGACACTACATGTCACACAAGAGCTGACACAGAAGAGGAAAAGTGCAAAAGAATGTGCAGCTGTAGCCTTGAGAAGTGAGATAAAAACCACCAAGCAATCCTATCTGACTCCATTCCCAACAAACCAGCCCATGAGCTCTTAGAGCCATTCAGGTTGGTCCTGCAAGTTGTGACACTCAGTACATCAAGCATCCCTTGTTTATATTTTGTGTGTTCAGGGGGTTTCTTTTGGTTTGGGGTTTTGTTTTTAATTTAGAGAAAATTTTTTTTCTTCCTTTTTATTTGTGTTTGGTTGGGTTTTTTTTTTCTTTTTTCTTGAAGGAAGACCTTTACTAACTAGTGTCCTCCTGACACCCACCCTTCACATATTTATAGACATTAATGAGGTCACTCCTCAGTCTCCTCCAAGCTAAACATACCCAGCTCCCTCAGCCTCTCCTCATCAGGGAGGTGCTCCACTTCCTTCATCATCCTTGTTGATCTACACTGGACTCCAGCAGCTCTATGTCCTTTTTGAACTGAGAGGCCCACAACTGGACACAATAATCCAGATGTGGTCTCACCAGGGCAGAGTAGAAGGGGAGAAGAACCTCTCTCGATCTGCTAACCACCCCCTTCTAATCCATCCCAGGATGCTGTTGGCCCTCTTGGCCACAAAAGCACATATCCCTCTCTAGTTCTCCTGTAGCCCCCTTCAGATACTTGAAGGCTGCCATAAGATCCCCCACCAAAGCCTTCTCTTCTCCAGGCTGAACAGCCCCAAAATTCCCTCAGCCTACTCTCACAGCAGAGGTGCTCGAGCCCTCTGATCACTCTTGTGGGCCTGTTCTGGACTCACTCCAGCAGCTCCATGTTCTTCTTTTATTGGGGGTTCCAATACATTTTTGTATGTTTAGGAAAGGATAATAACCCTAACTCCCCTAAAATAAGAGTCTGTGGCTCTCAGTGGCCTTTAAACACATGGCATGTCATAAAAAGAAGTAGATGCTGTTCTCGTACACGTTTTGGAAAGGAAAACTGCTTTCTGGGAAACGAGCTTTCTTGTCCCAGTCACAAGGAACAATAAAAAGAACAAAGAAAATGAGGGCTCTTTATTCATTCTTTCCAGCTACCATTATTCCCACTTGTTAAGGTACCTGTTTTGTCTTCCAGATGTGGGAAAATATTTATCCTAGACGAGAGGTGTCAATCCAGCGTAAGACACGCACTGTAATAGAAAACGTGGGATTGTTTTTTCAGAACCTCTCCCAGTTCCAGGTGAAAAGGACCTAAAGTGAAACCATAGTAATTCCTGTGGCCTTTGTCTTTGCACTTTTAGCAGTGGGGCTCAAGGATGCATTTCAGTTCAGAACCAGCTGCAGGGCTCAACTCTGCTTTGCAGAAGTTCTGCCTCTAAAATACAAACAAAGCCCCACCAAAATTTCATTTCCCTTTAGCAGAGTTCCGTTCCTTCTCCCCGGCAATGATTTTGTGATTTTCAAGTGACAAGGTTGTCTTTGTCAGTGAGGTAGAAACACTTTAAGATGTAAACAGCTGCGTATTCCTGCTCTGACATCCTTTCTGTTTTCCAGTGCTGACACTGTTGATGTATTTACAAAGAGAAAGAAAGGAAAAAAATCACCTTTTGGTAGGGGACGTTTATTTTAGGCCTTTGCAGAATCTTTACTAGCACAGACATGTCAACAGCATCAGGCTGGACAAGTCTGGAGCAATGTGTTGCCAGAACAGAAAAGCAAAGGCAGCACAAAATAAAAGGTCGATCTCACATGAAAGCCTTTCAGCATTCACCACCAGAAGCGAAACATGAGGAAATCCTCCAGCTCCCCATCCACGTGGGGACCATTTGCCCCAGACAAGAAAACCAGGTGCCAAACTATGGGGGCAGGTGCCCACTATACTAGGGATGCCAGGAGGAGAGCAACCAGGTACCTGCACACAGGTTCACTGGAACAGGCTGCCCAGGGTGGTTGTGGAGTCTCTTTCTCTGGAGACGTTTAAGACCCACCTGGATGTGTTCCTGTGCAACTTGGTCTAGGTGATCCTGCTGTGTTGCGGGGGATTGGACTAGATGACCTTTCGAGGTCCCATCCAATCCCTAATGATTCTATGATTTTGTGATTCTGTGAAGTCATCTTCTTTCTGCTGGTCCTCACCTGCTACAGACGAGCCCTGCTAAGGTGGCGCAATGCTTTTTGTGACACTGTGGCTGGGAGATCCTGCAAACGGGACATACTGGGAACCACTACAAGTGGGGAAGCCACCCGCTCTCTCTGAATGTGCAATCACACAGGCAGAGTCCAGAGACAGGATCATAAACACCCTAAAGATAAGAAAATTTCTGGCTATGTGACTATGAGATTAGACTCGCACAGAAAGCACTGAGCTGCCATATTCAACTCTTGATCACGGCTGCTGGTACCCTGCACCTACAGCAACTTGTAACGAGACTTCTTAATGCCCAAATGTGCCAGCCAACCGGGCCCATCTGTGTTTACTAGTGCTGGTTGCCAAAACTCAAAGATACACATAAAGATACGTGTCCCCTTCTCCCTCAACAGAAGCACCTACTTTACAAAGACTTTGCTTGCTTTCTGCCAAGACAATACAGCCATCAGGTGCCTAGGCACACTAATATAGCCAAGACACCAAGACCTAAGCTTCTTCTCAAGGTCTATTATACTTTTCTAATGGTTTTACAGTAAGAGACAGGCTCAATTCATTATTCTTCATGGCAACACTGCAAGACATCTCTTTCCCTTTCTGGAACGTAACAACCCTCTCTGGGTGACTGCTTTAAGAGAAAAGCTGTCACAGCAAATAAGTCCGACAGGAGTGCATTCTCCCTTGTCAGTATGTGGCATTTCCAAACCAACATCTAGGAAGGGCTGAGAGGGAAAAAAAATGCCCTAGACAAAGCAAACAAGAAGCAAAGAGAAATTTCACTCATAAGTGAAGTTAATCACAGAACATCAGGGATCGGAAGGGACCTCGAAAGATCATCTAGTCCAATCCCCCTGTCACAGCAGGATCACTTCGATTCAGTCACACAGGAACATATCCAGGCGGGTTTTAAACGTCTCCAGAGAAGGAGACTCCACAACCCTGCTGTGTAGCCCGTTCCAGTGCTCTGTCACCCTCACTGTGAAGAAGTTCCTTCCCATAATGTGATAGCTTGCAAATAAGGGAGAAAGAAAAAACAACCTAGCAGAGAAAGGAGGCAGCACAAGGGTGGAGAAGGCAGACCAGAACTGCACAACCTAAGTCCTTGCTTCACCACGTTTGCACAAAACCAAAGCTGAAATTCCTCCACCTGTTCAGCTCCCAGAAACAAAGAATTCCTCAACAGAAACTCTTTCCGCCTCTACAAAATCTTAAAAGCAACAGATCTAATGACAGGGAGATGAAAATTCCGTTTCTCTAACATTTTCTTCATTATGAATGGGCCTTTTTATTGATCTTGCAGAGCGCAGAGAAGCTGGCTTCCCAGCCTCTGCCGCGATATAATTATCCGCAGTGTTTAATGCTAGCACAGCCGAGCCCCGCTGCACACCACATTTTGTTGTTTCATTGACAGGTTTTAATTATCTATCCAGGTGTTAGAGCTGTCAGATAAGCCGCTTCTTATATGATCAAGCTAATATGGGAGAGGCAGAGCGCTCTAATTGCAGCCTCATCAGGCGCCGGTGTGGAGCCATGCCAGCAAGATACAGTTAAACTGCTATAGGTCTCGTAAAACCTTACGACATTTGATGGTAGAAGAGAGGCCTTTTCCTACAGCCTCGACCCATTTCATTCCTCTGATTGTTATTTTTTATTGAGCAAAGCAAAACTGAAGAAAAAACAAACCACTAAAACCACAGCAAAATCCTGGCCAGCCAAATGGCAGAAAAACCCCGAAGAGCCAAACCAAACGCAAGCTGTAAAGGTCATCAAGGGAACCACCTTGATATATAATGGAGAGCCTGGGAGCAAGATGGAAAACAGGTCCTGGAAATAATTTACATGCCAGTTTAATGTAGGAAAAGAGAAGAAGTAATTACACTGTTTCAACCTATTGATAAGGCCCTTAAAATTTAACAAGAAGCATTTAACAGCAAATTCACAAGCCTGAACATATCTAATGGCAGTTTGAGGCACCTCCTGCACATAGTGCATCTGTTCTGCTGCCAGTGACTCTGCAACCTGGGAATGTGGAGCCAGTAGGGATGCTGCGGTTCACCCCCCCACTCCAGAGCAGCGTTTCCCTCCAAGCCACTGGGTGTGTTTGGACAAAAGGTTCAGGTCAGATCTGTGGAAAACAAATCTGCACCAAGCCTGTCTTAGAGTAGTCACGGTGTCGCTCTATCTGCAAGGAGATAAGGACACCTGCACAGCCAGTTTTGCAATGTAGACGACCCTCTTTCCTTGGATGCTAGTCTGTAGGGCTGAAAGGCAAACAAGGCAAGCCTTAAGGCTTTACTGCTCTTCCTTTAAAAGAACCATATCTGCTCTTTTACAGGTACTCTGCTTCTTCTAACTCCATAAACTTCTGTAGCACCCTAATAAAAGTGCACTTTACAAAATGCTGACAGGGTTTCTGGAGAGGAGAGTAAACACCTAAAACAAACCAACCGATAAAAGGCTCTGTGGCTTCGCCAGAGTTAACACTAGTTAAAATAACTGTGAACATAAAAAAGATGTGGCTTTTAATTTGGGTTAGGAGGTCAAATTAAAGGCTAGAGGAGGTCTGGGCTGCATTTCAGCTGGCACATTACTTTGTCTTCATTGCCATTTTAACACAAGTCAATGTGAATTAGAGCCCTTATTCAGTGCAGGTACCCAGACCCGGGTACCTTGCCTGAGCAAGTGGCAACGGACTATTTTCTCTACAGCAGCTTTGAAGCACTTTCAGACGCTCAGTCTACCACTGCCTGCCTGACTACCGAGCCGTGAGCACAGGGAGCAGATGCTGTGCTGGGCACAGAGGCACTGCAGCCCTGTAGCACCACAAGGTACAAACCTGCTGCTCAGTACTGGCTGAGCAAACCCCAAATTTCAATGTGAACATTTAGAAACCTTTTAAATATATTCACAAAAAAGGATAAAAAAAGATCTTTTGCCCTGTTGTTAAAAGAAGATCTGATATGGCTTCTACTGCATCCCCCTTCACTAATTGTCACGTTCTCTTGAGGTACAAGGAATTACACGGCGTGTAATGACCACAGTGCTGCCATTTACTGTCACCACCCGATGCCTCCATCCAGCCACTGACTAAAGCTTGCAAAAGGAAGCACCGAGATTGAAGAACACTGTCTCTAAATGTGCTGCAGTAATATGTAGTCATGGTCTGGTAGGTTCAGTGTGTTGGTATACTCTTGCTTAACTTCTGCAAACAGGGTTAAAGAAAGGTTTGGGGCTACAATAAGTTGCACAGTACTCCATCTCAAACTGTACAGCATAACTGAACGACAGAAACGCACACATCCAACATGAGGTCCGAGCCGGGCACTCCCTGATGAACTCGGGAGCAAACCAAAGGCGTCTATGCAATGCCTTGCCTAAAGCCCAGAGCAACCTTTCTCTTTATCACTGCTGCCAATGGCAAGACACCAAGGTGGTTCTGAAGTAAAGGTCCATAGATTTCAGTTAAGGAAGCAATCACCCCTCAGCCTCTTGAGGGGGAAAGCTACCCAACCAAGTGGATCAACGCGTGACAGGTTATTCCTTTAGTATCATGGCTGAATCAGCTCAGACAAAAAGCTGTTAGTGTGTAAAACAACCAGCCTGTCAGGGTCATGTGCTATTAACACAGCATTTCTTAATGGTGCCCTATTTTGTACAGCACCTTGTGCAAGACAGTCTTGGCTCTGAGACACATAACGAGAAAACAAAACAAACTTGCTGAAAAAATAATCCTGAAATGAGCTAAATAGGGTTTTGACATTCAAAAGGGATTTTTTTTTATTCCAGCATAGCCAACTCTGCCTCTTTGATCTTCAGCCCAAAGCTTGAATAAAGGCAGCCTACACTTTTGATTCTAAGCTCAAGAGAAAGCACAGCATCACAAAACCTTCACACACTTCCCAGTCTAGTGTTGCCCAGCCAAAGCATATATGGCAGCAAACAGTAAGAAAAAACTCAAAGATGTTAGGCCTATTACTTGAAACTGCCAGTGTGAAGTTCCTTAAGATGTCTAAACATAGCACTGAGCTTCCTGTCGCTGCATGCAGCAACATGGGAGAGGATGAAGGGATGCATTTTGGAGAACATCTGTCCAGCAGCTCCAGTGAGGCTTTCTCACGCTGCGCTCAGTACCATGCAGGGCAAAGTCAGGCATCACATCCCCCTACCCTCCCACCACCCCATTCCTTCCTCACTTGTCCTTCCTGGGGCAGTTTTCAACATTATCTATCTAGGTATCTAGGTATCTACCTGTGTATCTATCTATCTAACTTCCATCTACCTACCTATCCATCCATCTATCCATCTACCTACCTATCTGCCTCAATGTTAAACTATATATTCCCATCAGCTTTTGTGCCTTGCCCTATCAGGTCACCATCACTACTTGCTCATTATATACCTTATCTGCCTTTAAAAGACATCATTGATATACACACAGAGATTTGGCCAAAAAGACTATCCTGAGAAACAGCAGAACAGCCTCTGAACATCTGCTAAACAACATCTGCTAGAAACAGAACAGTGGGGATTCGGCAAAACCTCAAGCCTTCTTTGTGAAGATGTGGAAAGACTTTGTTAGTGGGGAACAGACTATTTCATACCACAGAGCCTGCCTAATCCTGTACTCACAGAATTACACTCACTGTACGTAAGAAAGCTTCCTTTGAGACAGCTACATTCAAAGACCAATGTCCCAGAAAGCCTCTGCCTCCAACCAGCGCTGAATTTTTCGAAAGAGGTTTTGTTCCTTCTTTGAGGAGTTACAGAAAGACTCCGCTGTCTGAGCACAAGCTGAGACCCCTCGGTTCTCATGGAGAAGAGCAAAGCTGCTGGCCATTAAGCATTTTTAGGCAGCAGGCTGAGTCATGGAGTACCTAACCACTTTGGTAATCCAACCCATACAGCTTTGTGGAAAAACCCCTGCCTGCCCTTGACTGAACATCGCACGCAGGCGTAGGTGGGGCAGAAACTTGGAAATCCACATTCCAGAGCATGGAGCACGTCTTCTGCAAGTCAGCTTTAAAATATGTGACTGATGCTGCTCAGACATACTAGCTGAAATCCAGGGAGATAAATGAAAGGGCAAAGATGCAGGATAAAATCATCAGATGTCTCCATAAATCATTTGTGTAGCTCACACTCGTTTTCTGTCTTTCGGAGGTTGCATTTCGAAAACCACCAGGTGCCTCAGTGCAGCGGATTAATTAAAAGGAAAACACGTTTAAAGACCCCTCTTTGTCACTTCTTCAAATGCTCTAGCTTTCTTCTGAATGCTAACAGCAAGCACTACACAAAACACACTGCCTTAAAACAGCCACTGGGGCTGGAAACAAAAGCAGAGTCCTGCCGCAGCCTAGAAATTTGCAGTCCTGGTCCACCCCACAACTGGCATAAAAGATCTTATTTCTGGCCCTAGTGCTTCGGTAACTTTGCCACTGAATCCTGTCATTGCTTTTGCACAGATTCTCTCACTCTGGGGCACAATTTCATACTCGAGAAGAGGATGAAATATTTCTGGAGACTGGCAGTTTGGAAAAGAATCCGAGCTGTGTGACAGCTGTTGGGAGATGTGGGATGCCAGAGGGGTCCCGACGGAGCACACAGCATTACACACACGCACGGGAAATCATTAAGGGTTTTGTCTCTAAAGTTTCATATTTAATGAAAGAAAGAGAGGGAGATAGCTGAAGAATTCTTGGGTCACATGAACCGCTAATGATATTCCCCTTGCCAAGCGTGCAGCCCTGGAAAGCTCACTGACAAACCACGGCGGGTCCAGGCGACCTGCCGAGGGGAAGCAGGGGGAGTCGCCCTTCCCTTTCTCCCTGCCATGTCCCCAGGGCGGTCAGGAATTGAGCAGCGAGCCTGCTGTTGCTTGGCTGGCGCTGTTCTACGACAGAAGCAAGGACCTTTCTAACAGAGTTTAATCCGCAGCAGGTTAAACAAAACAAATGACCGCACAAGTGAGCAATTAAAAAGCATTCCACAGCCAGCACTTGGAAAGCCTCGCCATTGATTAATTAGGTTGAAAGGGCCAAGGGTAACCTCACAGTCCCCAGAGAAAGAGACCACTTAGCCCCTTTAAATTAAAAAAAAAAAATAAAATAAAAAAATGAAAAGTTTCAACGTTCTTATTCAACACTCAGGCATTACTTAAGCAGCTGTTGAAGCAGTGAAACAATTACTTGGGACTGACCTACATTCAGCTGTACTGCTTTATTACATTCAGGAGAAACTTAATTAAGCTTCTGTTACTTAATAAAAGCAAATAAAATCCTCCATTTCATGACAAGGAGCCGCACTGCTGGAGCCATGTGAAGTTTTGTAATGTGGCCGCAGGGTTTCCCAAGAGAGTGTGGCTCCCACCGGTGCCTCCCACCATCACGCTGCTCCTTGTTGCGTTTGAGGGGTAAGAGGATACGGGGTGTTTCAATGCGTTGATGCTCCTCAAGGCAGTCTACCTTGCTCTGGGCTAGCTACCAGCAAGCTGCAGAGCCTCTGACACCTCCCCTGTGATCTTAGGAAACCTACTGTATGGTCTGTTCCCAACCACATTGTGGGCTGCATCATGAGTACTTCAGCCCTTCCAGGAGGAAGGTGTTAACTGTTCGCTTCACTGCAAGAAGTGAAAAGCTCCTGTTCCTAGGAAAAACAAATAAATCTACATACTGCTGGCTGTATCGTTGCCCTTCTCCATGGGCCTGACCCTCACCCCTGTGCAATCAGCAGGTGAACAGTCGTTTCTCACAGCACTGACTGTTAACAGATCTGAGGTGGGTTGCAGCAGTGCATGCTCAAGCCTACTCCCATATTAAGAATTTAGAGTCTCCCCTGTTTATGTAACTAAAGAGACTCCCCAAACCACCCATCCACAGCCTCCCTTGAATACTATTTTAAAATACTATTCATAAACAAGACTAAGACCCACCTGGATCTGTTCCTGTGTGACTTGGTCTAGGTGATGCTGCTGTTGCAGGGGGATTGGACTAGATGATCTTTTGAGGTCCCTTCCAATCCCTAATGATTCTATGATTCTAACCCATATATGTGACCCACATCAGCTACAATCACCAATTGTAACTGTGCCCATGCTCTCCACAGGACTATCAGCCACATGCTACATCCTTAAAATGCTTCTCTTGCCCTCCTCCTGCCCTCCCACAAGCAGCTCTCTTGCTCTGACTTACCAAAACATCCACTTTGGGAGACAAAATCTGTCCCCAGCCTTGTACAAGTCATGAAAGCAGGCACTTGAGCTGCAAACAGCCAGACAAAAATACTCACCAGCTGCCCAGACCCTCTGGACTTTCGCTGAACTTACCACAGATGTTCAGACAAACCCTGGGAGCTTTGGCGATGTCACGGGAAAACTACCCTTCTGTGAGGGGTAAAACCCAAAACACATCCCTTGCCAGGAAGAGGCTGTGGTTTGGCAGCCCTTTAGTTGTGTCACCACAGTTAGAAAACTACTTCTGAACACGCACCGGCTCCTCCTGTGTTTCCCAGCCAAGTGTGAACTTGCCAGCTGGATTTTGGTCCCACTGAACTCTGTGCTGGGGGCTTGAGACCATGAAGATGCTTTGAGACTTCTTGCCACATCCAGGTCTAGGTGTGTCCTGTTGACACCTATATTTATAATGCTCCTTATTCTCTCACAAGGAGATAAAGACCTGGGTGCAGAGGCGAGAGCATGCTCCCCGGGAGCCACCAAGGAGCGAGTCTTCCAGCCTCATGACACAGGGACTATTGTGTCAGCTCAACAACTGACAAAAATTAACTGCTAATCATCCTGTGACATCTCCCAGGCTCAAAAATCACAAGGAGCTCTGACGTTCTGCACCCCATGAGGACCATCCACGCTGAGCACACTGGTCTGATGATGTCTTGTCCCTTGAACTTGCTTTGTTATTGCTCTTTGCAGGAGTTGAGCACCAAATATTTTGATCAGGATATGAAAGAGTTCTATTTAGTTCCACAGGTGGCCTTTAACCCTCTGTTCCATCCTCTAGCACAACTCCCTTACGGTCCAACTTCTCTCTGCAACTGACTCACTTTTTCTGAGTAACTGAGGAAACATTTTGGTAGGGGCTAGAAATAGCATCCTAAATGTCTAGTGTTTGTTGGGCTGCTGTCTGGCTTGGTGAACATCTGACCAACCAATGCACAGGCAAGAGTGTCAACAAACAACAATGACACACTCAGTTCCATGCAATTAGAGTTCCCATTAACATTGTGATGACTTCAAATCCTGCAATACAAAAGTAGTCCATTCTGCAGCCTGGTGGTAATGAGGACCCATGGTGAATGATATCTTGGAGAGTAAGCAGTCAGCAGTGAGGACATCTTGGTTGCATTTTGGGGATAAAGAAACTCTCCATATAGTCACTGCTACTACCGCTGAAGGCAGTAAACGCAAGAGGTGACTGACAGCTCTTATTTTCTTTGCTAGTAAAAGCGTAATGAGCCTCTTAAGTCATAGGGAGCATTCAAAGCATAGAATCATAGAATCATTAGGGATTGGAAGGGACCTCACAAGAAGCCACAGCCAGTAATTCAGCAACACAGACACACACTTGTAACAGTGTTGAACAACCATCACAAACAGTAGAGGGTTGAAGGATGAACCTGGACATGCAGCACATTTTCATATCAAAGCCTCCATACAATCATTAGGGATTAGAAAGGACCTCGAAAGATCATCTAGTCCAATCCCCCTGCCGCAGCAGGATCACCTATTCCAAGGCACACAGGAACACATCCAGGCAGGTTTTAAACATCTCCAGAGAAGGAGACTCCACAACCCCCTTGGGCAGCCCCTTACAGTGCTCTGTCACCCTCACCGTGAAGAAGTTCCTTCTCATATTGATGTGGAACCTCCTATGTTTGAGCTCACACCCACTGCCCCTTGTCCTATCACCAGGTGATATTGAGAAGAGCCTGGCTCCATCCTCCTGACAGCCACCCCTCATATATTTATAGACATTAATGAGGTCACCCCTCAGTCTCAGTTCTTTTCGATATTTATATGGAACCTTCTAATGCTTCCTTCCTTTTCTCAGTGCATCTGTGAGGTCAATTTCATATTCACTCCCGGAAGATAAGGCTTTTCCTTTTGCCATCAAGTGCCTTGAACAGCACCCATCTCACTCCAGGCTTGCTGAAGTGCTGTGTATAAATAGCCAGTGGCCCTCAGTATGCTGAATTAGCCAGCACAGGCATACGGACAGTGCTGAGAAACAGTTTCGTGCTAACAGATTGAGAGGCAAACTCTAAAATATTGACCAAGTGGGAAATACCTTCTGTCTTAACCAGCATCATCCCATCCGTCACTCCTCAAAATCGTGCAGCCTGGGGCATAGACAGTAGTTTTCTGATGGCTATTTAGCCGCAAGCACTAAGAACTCAGGCCTGATCCCGCAGCCTCCGCCTTTAAAAATACTCCAGCAACTCTCTCAACAAGCCCACGAGCCTCATCTCACTCCAACATGACTGAGTAAATAAAAAATGCTATTTATGCACTGCACACCATTTGTCAGTTCCAATTTTCATTGCTCATGCAGTAAAACTACACGGGGTTTTATTTAAACGTCTTTGCAGGTGTGATGAATGCTTGGTTCATACAGCAGCATTTAATCTCGTGGAACTGTTACTATGCGTGTGCACAGGCCTTTGAGTCTCCACGTGGTATAAGCAGAAAGCGTAAGGAGAGATGAAAACTACAGGCAGGAATTAAAGCCAAGGAAGGAATCACGCCTGGTTTAGATTAAACTGGGGAATGTGTGCAGAAGCCCATCACCAGGCACAGTGAAAAATATGGACCTGTTCTGAAAGACCTTCTTATCGGTCAGGGTGGCTCTGTGAATACCCACTTGGCTTAGCAGAGCACCCATGACATCAGTACCTGCTGCGAGACCTGGCCAGGCTGGAGAGCTGGGCAGGGAGAAGTTTAAAGAACTATAACAAGGGCAGCGTAGAGTCTGGCATCTGGGCAACAACAACCCCAGATACCAGTAGAGGTTGGGGACGGACATGTTGGAGAGTAGTGTAGGAGAGAGGGACCTGGGGGTCCTGGTGGACAGCAGGATGGCCATGAGCCAGTAATGTGCCCTTTTGGCTAAGGCCAATGGCATTCTGGGGCAGATCAGAATGGGGGGCGGTTAGCAGATCGAGAAAGGTTCTTCTCCCCCTCTACTTTGCCCTGGTGAGACCACATCTGGACTACCATATCCAGTTCTGATCCTTCAGTTCAAGAAGGACATAGAACTGCTGGAGAGAGTCCAGTGCAGAGCCATAAAGATGATTAAGGGAGTAGAACACCTCTCCTATGACTAAAGGCTGCGGGAGCTGGGTCTCTTTAACTTGGAAAAAAGGAGACTGAGGGGTGACCTCATTATTGTTGATAAATATGTGAAGGGTGGGTGTCAGAAGCATGGAGCCAGGCTCTTCCCAGTGTCATCTAATGCTAGGACAAGGGGCCATGGGTGTGAGCTGGAACAAAGAAGGTTCCACATCAATCTGAGAAGGAACTTCTTCCCAGTGAGGGTGACAGAGCACTGGAAGGGGCTGCCCACGGGATTGTGGAGTCTCCTTCTTTGGAGATGTTTAAAACCCGCCTGCATATGTTCCTGTGAGACTTGATCTAGGTGAGCCTGCTGTGGCAGGGGGATTGGACTAGATGGTCTGTCGAGGTCCATTCCAGTCCCTAATGTTCTATGATTCTACCTGCAGCAAGCACATTATTTCCAGGCAAAGCATCTCCCATTGACTTCCCCTGACTGGAATTCTGGCTTCTCCTTTGCATCCCAGTCACTACAGCAGGGTTTGCATTTCATGCATTCATGCCATGGAGCACACCAAATGCTTCCCTGACTTACCGGAGCCTCATAACTATTTGACTCAGCCCTGAACTGATCCCTCTGTGTCTTGGAAGAAACTTCCTCAGCAGTCTTTATCCTGAGGGGAAAATCTCATCGGCTCCAGAACGATCATCTTGGCAACTCCTAGTTGTTTCAGATAAATCTGTCAGAGCTCTCATAAATTCTCATGAGTAATGAAAAGGTGTGAGAAACACCTACGGATCAATTTCGGATACTCTGATGTCAAACCTCCCTCTTCTTCTGCTGATTTTGTTTTAGATTTCAAGGGAGATTAATAAAATAACTTGGTAAAGAGCCATCAGACTCATGTTTATTGTCTAAGCAAGAAAAGATTAGAACTGACAAATGGAGAGGTTTTTGGAGACACAGATGCTTACAATCATTTTAATATAATTTGGATTTCCAAATCAGTAATTACTCTATCACATATTTATAATTTTGTAGATGCTACTAGAAATGCTGATGTCTTTTTCTATGCATAGTAATGAGCAACAACAAGGGCTGTTAATATAAAGCCTGTAATGTTTGCATTCATATGTAAATAGGTTATGTAAACGTTTCAGACATTTCTCACTAAAATGCTGAGTTCTACTCTAAGTGGCTCCATTCCTAAACTAGAAAATCGCACCCTGCATGGAAATTGTTTGCTAGTTTGTTCTAGCAAAGCCACTGGAGCAGGAGGCTGAATTTCTAGGAGGACTGACATCTCGCCATTAGAGTAACTGGCAGCCCGTCCATGGCCAGAGACATGTGCGGGCTGGTATTTAGACAGTTGCTTGCACGCGCCTTCGGCACACACGCGCCTCCTGTGCACACCCATCTCTTCTGGGAGACTGCCTGAGGAATGCAGTACTGTTTGATTTAATTAAACTAATTTTGTTAATCTCACACAATCCCTGGTTAAGAGTGACAGAATCACTTTAGTTTCTACCTGGCCCTAATTGACTTAAGATAAAACTGAGGAAGACACATTAAAATACCAACACATGTGTCTCCAAGCAGAAGTAAGCTACACAAAATTATAAAACCCCAACCTCAGATGACTCCAAATGGTGCTAGAGGTGGAACAGGAAAAGAATAAGGACAGAGCAGGCTAAAATGCCCTAGAGCAGCCTTCACATGTCCCATGTGCTGCACAGAGATCCCAGGGGAGTGGCCTTTGGGGCTTACACAGGCCATTCCTAGTTCAGCTGGAGTGTGACTGCACCACCACAGTCCTGTCCTTTACAAGACCCAATGGACATACCAAAGCAAAACTCCATGTCTTTCCCCTTTGTCAACAGCATGCAACTTCATGTTTTAACTTCAGTGAGAGCAGTTCTCGACTCTGTGATACAGACAATTCGCATCTGGAGACTTTTCCCTTGGTGTCTCTAACAAATCACATCAAGCCTCATCCCTTTCTCTTTCTCTTGGATGTATGTATTTGCAAAGATGATTTAGTGCTGGTGAAGGCTTTGGAAAGACAGCTCAGAGACCCCCACGGCACCACTATCGCACATGAATGACTCCCACTTGTACAGGAGACAATAGATGTCTTCACTTCATCAGCAAAAATGAAATGGAAATGACAACAAGGAAGCAAACATCCTGCTGTTGCTCCAGCAACTTTCAGCATCTTCTACCATCTAGGGATAGCATTTTCAAGATCTGTTCAGTCCTTCACTGTTGATGAGGGTGCCAAAAGCTGCCAGGGGTAGTCACTAGCATTTTGACCTTGCTCTCTTCTGCTTCTCTGCTCCTTTTCTCTCCCTGCTTTGCCTCTGCTCCACCGCAAAACACAGCCATGGTACTCCTGACAGGGCATTAGCACCTAAGGAGCCAAGGTACGTCTACATCTTGTGCAATCGTACCTTTACTCATCTTGTCCTCTAAACCACTGCCTTCAAATGAACCCAGTAACATCGGTCCCGCCGCAAAGCAGCGGGACGAGCAAAGCCCAGCATCTGTACCCGAGTAGCTGAATTAGTACCATTTCACTGGTGAGCTGCAGTGATCTAGGATGGCCTGTGACAAACAAGGCAGTTTCCACTGGAAACAGGAGGGAAAACACCAACACCAGGCAGATGGCCACAAATGTCTCCAGGCCACAGCTGTAGACCCTATTACGTCCCCGCCAAGAACAGTTACTCACATGAGTAAAATTAAGAGGACTACCGACAGTAGGTGAGTAAATCCATGCCCATTTTGTTTGCAAGGAAAGACACTGGCCCCAACGAGGGTCTGTTTGTACCCTGGAACAGCAGCATGGATTCTGGCAGTTAGACCAGCCCCCAGTGCAGGAACACTGCACTGAATCAAACCCACTCTAGTTTGCCCCTGTGACTGCCTTCGTGCCAAGCAGCACTGGTTTGTCCGGTTAAGAAATTGGGTCATAAGCTGCTTTAGGTTTTTACTCCCTTTTAAAAGGAACACTCTTGATGTGGTAAATGGGTCTTGTGATGAGGTAAGTGTTAAAACCTGGTTGCATCTGAAAAGAAGCCATGGGAGTGGAAGTCATTTCGCTTGTTCACCTGGAACCTGTTACATCAAGTGAAACAGCAGACAAGCACTCCCAGCAAAATTAAAGCTCTTTGCTCCTGTTTGGTGAACCTTCACCCATAAATTTTGGGAGGAAAAAGTAAATAATGGGCCAGACGGCACATTTGCTCAGCAGCGCTGGTGGTCTGACATCACTGTCACTTTATTAGTCATACGCATCAAATCTGACCCAGATTTTTCATTGCCCAACCTTTTCCAACAAGGACAATTATTTTTACTACATCAACCCAATGAGAGACCCCTACTGTGGGACTCAAGTCCCACCTTGGTTAGGAAACACAACCCCCAACCTGATGAGTTTGCAGCCCAGCCTGAATACTCTGCAGTAGCCTTGATGCTCAAAATGATGCTCTGAAATCAGGGCAGCACAGAGGTCCCCTGTGTCATCTGAGAGACAGGATGAAGCAGTCTCTGTCTGAGGTGGGCACATGGAACAAAGTCAGCAACTCTTTCCCTGTTAAGAGTATCACAAAGATGAAGACTAATGTTTAGAACTTGCATTTAATAAAAATAATGCTTCATAAAAAACCCCTTTCTGGCATAGCCACACGTAAACTAAACCAACTCAACAACATCACGAATTAAACAAAGCTGATGAGAAGAGGGGTTTGATGGCAGAGCTTTTCTCATCTTCTCTGTTAAACTGGCAAAACATGTATGACTTGCTAATAAGCCTGTGCTCCAATTGTGAGTCACAGAATCATAAAATCATTCGGAATTGGAAGAGACCTTGAAAGATCATCCAGTCCAATCCCCCTGCCACAGCAGGATCACCTAGACCAAGTCACACAGGAACACGTCCAGGCAGGTTTTAAACGTCTCCAGAGAATGAGACTCCACAACCCCCCTGGGCAGCCTGTTCCAGTGCTCCATCACCCTCACTGGGAAGAAGTTCCTTCTGATATTTATATGGAACCTCCTATGTTTGAGCTCACACCCATTGCCCCTTGTCCTATCACCAGATGACATTAAGAAGAGCCTGGCTCCATCCTCCTGACACCCACCCCTCATATATTTATAGACATTAATGAGGTCACCCCTCAGTCTCCTCTTCTCTAAGCTCAAGAGGAGCTCCAGCTCCCTCAGCCTTTCCTCATAAAGGAGGTGTTCCACTTCCTTCATCATCCTCATTGCTCTACGCTGGACTCCCTCCAGCAGCTCCATGTCCTCCTGCCCACTCTACTAAACAACAGCATTGGCAAAGCGGTGCAGTGCAGACCAGCCAGCAGATCCGCATCCAGTGCTATTTTCTAAGGCTTCCCCCTCATGCCAGCAAAATCCCATCAGACTTCGATTCCAACACATACCCTTAAACACTTGCTCTCCAGACTATCCCTCTGCATTATTTCACAGCATAACTAGAAGAGCACGGAGTAGGAGTCTCCCTCAGCACCCACTCCAAATCCTCTCTCGCTGCTTGCCTTTTCCCACATCACCCTCTATGTCAGGCAAACCCCGATTTCAGCAGCGCGAAGGGAATGGGTCACCTTTGCTCAGACGCAGCCCGAACCTCAGCTACAACGCAGAGACCAAGTGCCCGTATTTGCCAAGGCCTCTGCTTGTTTGGTTTCTCTTTCTATTGACGTTACCAGGGAGCTAAAAGTTCTATAACTATGTCACCATTTAACAATTGCAGTGCTCTACTGCAAAAGCTACTAAGAGACTCTATTGTCTCCCTCTTTCTCGCACAACTGCTACATTTTCTTGCACAAAAGACACTGCTCCAAAAGATGTTTAGGTTCCCACTGATTCATCCTAAACCCATTTGGCTGTGGGTGAGAGAGAAAGCAGGAATGAAAACTGAAGAAGGAAAAGGTCCAGCGTTTTGCACCATGCTTCAGAGGACCGTGAGGATCATTTGTCTTGTCAACCCCTCTCTTTAATCAAAGAATTTTAATCAAAGTGCAGTTCTAGAAACCACAGGTTGACGTGGACAAATGATCCATTAATTAAACCACTCAAATAATCTGCAGCACGTCTGTCATCCGCTCCTAAGTATGCTGGAGCTTTCAGATAGTTTTATCTTGTGTATTTAGTAAGGCGGATCCTCAGCAGGTCTCAGTCAAGAACGATCCCATGGAGCTATCACTTATCCCTGATGAATGCAGAGCTGGTAGTTCCAAACCCTGAGCTGCTCCCTTCTCCACACTTCTTTATTTATTCTTTTTTTAAGTAGATGATCATAGAATCAGAGAACCATCCAAGTTGGAAAAGGCCTTGAAGATCATCCAGTCCAACCATCTGCCATACAAACCCCAACCACTACCCCAGCTCCTCAAACCCCCTGGCTGCCTGGCTATTGAATCACTATAGGGACAGTGCCTCCACCCCTTCCTTGGGCAGCTCTTGTTCCAAGGCCTCCCCACTCTTGCTGCGAAGAAGTTTTTTCTCAGGTCTCACCCGACCATCCCCTGGCACCACCTGACTCCATATCCTCTGCTCCTAATTCCAGTCCCTAGAGAGAACAGGCCAACCCCTGCCTCACTGCACCCACCCTTCAGGTAGCTGTAGAGAGCAGTGAGGTCTCCCCTCAGCCTCTTCTTCTCCAGGCTGTACAGTCCCAGCTCCCTCAGCATCTCCTCACAAGACCTGATCCCACAAACCCAATGTCTGGAGAACAATGTCTCTCCCTCTAAACACTCACGCGTGGCCACAGAAACAACTGCCATGTAGTTTCTTATCAGCACAGCAGAATCCAAAGTGTTGGCACAGCCAGATATTTTTGAGAGACTGTACTGCCTCAGAAAATACCGACTCACAATGTTGTGTGGGAACATGTTGGTTGAGATCGTCGCTTAGGAAAAAGCCATCCAGCTTAACATGCACTTTATGTGTGCTTGTTCGAATGGATTACACAGCTGTGACAAGCCCAATACTTCGATTCAATTGGGACTTTTCTTTCAGTGAACAGTTTTCCACGTTGATTCCGAATTGTTTGACACGGTCACCATGGTGGCAGAACTTCCTGCAGCACAAACCAATCGCTCTCGAGATCGCTGCAAGTGTTACTTCTCTTTCTTCACATCTTTTCACTGAATATATAGCTGCTCTCCAGCAGCTGAGTGAGCCCTCCTTCGCCAGCTTACAAGCTACTTCAGATTGACCTGAGATCACTACATGGGGTCCCTCAGAATACACATACTCTTTTTTTTTTTCTCTTTGAGTTACTGCAGAGCCACTGATCTACAGCCGAAGCACCACTTTGGCTAGCCAAGGCCCACTCCTGGTCCCTAACTCTAGATATTTAGAGTATTTCAGGATTCACAGAGCAGATTTGTGGGCACTAAACTGAAAAAACAAGCCGCATGAGATACAGATTACACCAAAGCCCTAGGAGAAGCTGTGAAACAAGGAACAACGCAACGGTTTTCACAGAATCACAGAGTATTAAAGATTGGAAGGGACCTTGAAAGATTATCCAGTCCAATCCCCTTGCCACAGCAGTATCACCTAGAACAAGTTGCACAGGAATATGGCCAGGTGGGTTTTAAATGTCTCCAGAGAAGGAGACTCCACAACCCTTCTGGGCAGCACCTTCCAGTGCTGTCACCCTCCCCGTGAAGAAGTTCCTTCTCATATTGATGTGGAACCTCCCATGTTCCAGCTCACATCCCTTGTCCTGTCACTAGATGACATTGAGCAGAGCCTGGCTCCATCCTCCTGACACCCTCCCTTCACAAATTTGTAAACATTAATAAGGTCTTCTGTAGGAAGCAGGCTCACAAGAAGGTTTCAGATTGGTCAGCTGCATCATAAAGTCTTTTAAAGTGGGCACTCTGTAAAGAACCATGTGTTTGGCTCTCATACTATCACCCTTGTTTTGAAATGATATATTTTATGGAGTGATTTTCCTCCTCACCCAGAGGAGCTGGCACCCCTCAGCTGCAGAAGTAGCAGGACATCCAGCAAGCCCTGGGACAACTGTTGCTGTTCAGACCTTGTTTGCGTTGCTATTGCAATAGACACTTCTGAGGTTCATCCTGCCTCTGCCACTGCCTGTCAGCATCGCTGACCTTTGTCTGGCTGCTTTTCGAGGGAGGCCCTGCAAGCAGAACACAGCACTTGAATCCTGCAGGCCTGAAGGGAACTGAATATTTGTCTGAGAGCAGGAAAAGGAACAGGAGCAAAAGGAGCTCCTTCTTACACTGCAAAGGATCTGAACCTATACATGCTCCTCAGGGTGAGGGAGAATGGAGAAGTCCAAGCTTCAGGACATTGCTTACTGTGCAGGAGGGGCTGCTCATAAAGGGAAATCTATGAGGAAGGGTAAAGCACGACTGCTGAGCAGCAAACCCTACACAACTATTGCAAAGGGGAAAAAAGCTAAACTGTTGTTGCTCACAAGAATTTCCCAGCATGGCCAAAGACTGTTTGGAAAACTGACCAGCAGCCACAGGAAAGGTAAGAGGACAGCCAAGACCATTTCTCCTACACCATGAAGAGCAAGAACTGTACCGGCAGAAGATTCAGTCTGAAATCTCCCGGTAACTCAGAAGATCCACGGAGGATGGAGTTGTCCCCTTTGGGGTGTAGGAGGGCTGCAGCAGCCACAAGAGGAAAAGGAAATCATTTTTTTGTCCAAAACCACAGCCATAAGTAATCCCATGGGCATTTTAGTTCATGTCTTTGAGCAAGAGGACTATGAATCAGCAGGGAAAACAAAGCACAACCACAGGAAGGCTGCAACCTCTTTAAGAGTGACTGCTACGACTCTCCGGTTACAACGGGAGTAATCTTTGCATTTTTGTCTCTCGTTTACCCTTTACTCATCCTTATGAATTGGAAATATGCTGCCAGGACCAATCTAACATGGTGCAATGGCTACTGCTGTGCATTATGAGATGCTAGCGCGATGTTTACTCAAACGCCCATGAAGAGCGGTTTCACTCCCGACCTTAGACGGCTTGTTCGGGTACACGCTACAAAATTACACAGAGAAACATAAACTTCCATCTGTTTTGTCCTTATGTTTGATCACTGAAGATCAGATAAATCAAAGCATTGGGTTTTTTTTTTCCTTTCATGTGCTCTTACACATTTTCTCCTGTACATTGTTTTCACTTGGGTTGGGAGATGGCTGTAAAATACATGAGACATTTGCTTCTGCAGCCTTGGAAGGGGATTTAATAATCCGTACATGAATGAGGCTTAAAGAAACAGAAAGCTTCCTAATGCAAATGCAGCTGTGACTGATAAGGAGGACAATGGACAGAAATCCTTGACTTGATTAACTTAGTGACCTAGAAAGAGGGATGTGTCTCATTCCAGCAGCACAGAACAGAGAAACACTCATTAACTGTTCCTTTCGCCTGAAAGGATCCTCAGCGCTCACTTCCGCACCCAAAGGAGCCATTCACCAGAAACTTGGACACACTGGGGAAGCCTTTCTTTCAGTTTCTGGCTGTACAAAGTCAAACAGAGGGACAGACTTCACATAAATAAGTGTCTTTCCCCCCTCTCCCTCTCTGCTTTGGCTTTTCAGAGGGTTCAGCTGGTCCTAAATCACATACAGTAAGAAAGAATATTTCAAAAGGACTTAATTCACTTTGATGTTTTAATGGGATGTCTTTTCTATGGACACATTAGAACCTTTAACTATGTGATATCTGCACACGCGCTGCACGCATCCGCATGGCGGTTGTATGGAAAAGAGAGCAAAACTCAGCAAGGCTAATCTTCGCTCTACCTGCAAAAGTATTTCACACCTACCTTACTCTTCAAAGCCTTCTAGACAGCAGCTAATTAAATCTCTCACCACTGTTCTGATACTGATGGGTTAACAGTGGTTATCTCTGTTTTGCAGGTGGAAGGAAAGAAACAACATGAAGTGCTGCAGCATGTACAGAGGTAGCTCTACGTCCATTTGCTCGTCCAACTCACGGCTCTAAGTGCTCGCTCCAAAACCCCACAAAGCAATCCAGCTGTGTGGGCAGAAGGGGTCACAGACTACTCCGGGGGAGTTTGGGCACTGTAAAAGAGGACATGAACTCAGAGCCAGTCTTCTGACCCCAAGGACTCGTGCCACAGAGCAACAATGCCCAGCAGAACTGACGCTTGTACGCAGAGAGAAATGGAGCACAGAGGCCTCATAAAGAATCAATTAGATATTGCAAGAGAATGCCAAATAAAGGCAGGGGACACAGGCATGGAATATCAAGTGCAGAGGAGAAAAGCAGAGGCATTTTCTCTCAGGGCTAGCTCATGTCCCTGCTCCAGCTATGGCAGGGCTGACTGGCACATGAGAGAATGGGAATCCAGAAGAGTAACAGAGCCTGATAAGAAGCCAGATCTTTCTTATCTCGCCATTGTGGTCCCATTCCTCCAAACAACAGAGGTTTGGGAAATTAATTAACATTCTGAAAGGAAAACCTGACCATAAGTGCAAATTCCTAATTAGCTACAGATAGAGGCAGGAGGCTGCTTAGCAGTCAGGGCTGATTGCACTGCCTGCACACAGGATGCGGGGGCCCTGACCAAGTGAAAAGCAGGCAAACCTGGAGACTGTGGTTAATGGGCAACAGGGCAAAAAGCACATTTTAACACTGGCTTCTAAAACAGTGGGCTTGCAGAGTGTAGGTGATCCTGATGTGGCAGGGGGATTGAACTGGATGATCTTTTGAGGTCCCTTCCAATCTCTAATGATTCTGTGATCTCTCCACTAATTCTAACAGCGCTAGGAACGAAGACCCACACGTTGCTGAAGGGCTGTTTGAGCCTCACGCATTCTCCTTCCTTCTCTCCTTTCAAAGCAGCTGTGTTCAAAGCCAGCACACATAGCCATGAGAACGTACCTGAGCCTCAGCTCTGTCTGGATGGTATCACTAACCATAACCAACTCACGTGACGTGGCTAACAACTGCACAAGAGGTGGGGTAAAGGCATGGGAAGGCAGTGGCAATGCTGGGACTCTTCAACACAGACTGTTGAAGCTCTTCCACAGTCCCAGGATGGTAGAGTGGGAGCTGAATAATTTATGATCGAAAGGGCAACACAGTCCTTCAGGAGTGGCACTACTGCGCCTAGCTCTGAGCGCTGGCTGTGACTGCCAAAGTCATTCTAAACTCCCCACTCCTGCCAGCACCACAGACCTCTTCCCTCCAGATACTTCTCATGATGGGAGACTTCTCTTTTAAGGGGGGTTTCAGATTTCCCCCTGATGCTCAAATGCATTTTTTCCAACCATATCTGAATCAGAAAAACATTCGTAAGAAGTGAGGGCATAGGAGAGATTTAATGGCAAACTGGGGCAGGAAATAAGAGTCAGGCAATAAATAGGAAAAGGCACTGAGAAGCAGAGAAACTGAAGACCACCTAAGTAGGGCTCAGTGCAGTTAGCAGGGAAGGAACATCTCAGCTGCTGGGCAGGAGGATGCACCTAGGGCAGAATGAGGTGTGCAAGGGAGCCAGCCAGCTCTGCAGAGCTCAGGGCACACAAAAAGCAGCCCTGAGTCCTGGCAGAAATGAAGGAATGGCCTGAAAGTGGGATCCCTGGGAGGAGGGGGAGAGAGGGACGGAGGGAGTGCCAGCTTCTCCTGACAGCTTCTGCAGCTGGCACAAGGTGATGATGGGGGACATGCGAGATGCATAAAGGAAAGGAACTGCGATGAGGAGGAAGAGCCAGCTAATTTACCCACAAGCAACTAAGCCAAATGCGCTACGGTCAGGAGCCAGACAAAAATCAGGAGCTTTGACTTCACAGGAAGATGCTCGACAAAGAGACAAAGCCAACCCAGTTTTTACACAAAACAACTGTGTAAATGAGGAGGACACAAGGAGTCATCAAAAAAAAGCAAAACCCAAACTCCCAAGCAGAAAAACCAACAAGGTGTAAGAAGAAAGGAAGCAGTGAAGGAAAGCTGATCTAGAAAGAGAGCAGGAAGCCTAACATGAATTTGAAAGGATGAGCTAGTCAGCGGCAAGAGAAAGAGGGAGATTTATTGATTTTGGAACAAATTGCTTAATTACAAATGGGATGAATAAAGCCTTAGCCTAAAATCTACCTCTGAATGCAACTCCCAGACAGTTTGGTGTGTGCCTGCTGATAAGGGCTGAGTTTTAAATAACAGGAAAGCACAAATCTCTGAGTGCTGCTGCCTGGTGTGACTTCAGGCAGCCAGGACCAAGCGCCATGTGTTTAGCAGACAGAACAGGCAGGCTGGACACCAGTAGGAGCAGGGCTCTAATGCGGGGTAAGCAGCTGACCAGGGCACACGGAGGCAAACACCCAAATGCACTAGCTTCTTATCTACAAGAAGTGGCCTCTGCGTAAGCTCAAATTAGGGGCACAGGACATGTCTGATTTAAAAAGAAATTAAAGTCTACTAGAGCATGAAACTAAAACAAGTGTTTTTCCCCACTGTAGTGCCCCAAAATAAAGCTTCACTGCTGTTTAATTCCAAGAAATGACTGCAAAACTGCAGGAACCTCTATCATCCCATCACTGACACCTTATTTTTCAGCAACTTTAGTTAGTTGTTTTTTTTCCCCAGCAGGAAGAGAGAAAAGATTTTTATTAATTGAATTAATAAAATCCCTTGTTGACTCCTGTGCATCCTGGATGATAACAAGTCCTTTCCAGATGGATTGCAATTTCTATTTAATCTTTTATTCCTTTGTTGATCATCAACCCACAGGGCATGAGAATTCATTTCTGGCCATCATTGCCTTGGGTGCTAGATGGTCAGACTTAACTGTAACAGCCCTTTAAATGGCTTTCACCCATTTTGAGATGACAATCAAAATGAGTTTCCTTTAGTATCCTTACACTGAAGAAGCAATGAATTGGGCTCCAGCCTTCAGTTGTATGTAAAGACCTCTCTTCCCAAAACTCACTTCAAAATAAGCAGGATCCACTAACATAAATTCAACTCACAGATTGCAACATAGCAGGTTCCATATGAATCTGAGAAGGAACTTCTTCCCAGTGAGGGTGACGGAGCATTGGAAGGGGCTGCCCAGGGGGGTTGTGGAGTCTCCTTCTCTGGAGATGTTTAAGACCTGCCTGGATGTGTTCCTGTGTGACTTGGTCTAGGTGATCCTGCTCTGGCAGGGGGATTGGACTAGATGGTCTTTTGAGGTCCCTTCCAATCCCTAATGATTCTATGAAGGCTTTTATATGAAAATGTGCTGCCCGTCCAGGTTCATTCTACAGCTTGTGGTGGTTGTTCAACACTGTCACGAGTATATGTCTGTGGTGGTGAATGACTGGCTGTGGCTGCTTTTAGGAAGCTGTATTAACAGTATGAGTGAAGCACGCAGGAAGCAAGTACAAAGTGCCACCCTCCTCAGAATGTAAAAAATAAATAAATAGAAAATGCTGTGGAAAACTAAGAGCAGAAAACCTTATTTTAGTGATGCAGCTGCGTGTGCACAGATCATTAATGAACCTCTTTGTACATCACAGAACTCTGCCCTTCAACTGAGCCATCACTCAAGCTCCAAAAACAACACTAGCAGCTCTCTCCCCTCTTTTATCTCTCTCTCTGCTTTTCCTTGCCCCTCATCACAGGGCAGCTGCGATGAAGATCCTCATGCCCAAAGACAGAGTGAACACTCCTCCTAAGGCCATCACGGGTAAGGAAAGGTGGAAAGAGCAATAGAGAGAGCAGCTTTTCTCAGCTGCTTCTATGCAATATATTCTTTTATCACTAATGCTTCCCGTGAAAGAAGCAGCTCCTTTCGTATTCAGTGACAGTCAAGGGATGAAAACAGCACTCTCTCACTGTAAGCAACTGTCACACACCATGCAAATTCCCCAACCTGAAGTAAACCCAAGGAGGACACTTCTTCATGAATAAACAATGAGTTGGAGTTGGGGGGTGTTCAAAATCCCAGCCAGTACAGAATCGCAAAGCCATTTGGTTGCTGAAAACAAAGTCATAGAATTACAGAATCATTAGGGATTGGAAGGAACCTTGAAAGACCATCTAGTCCAACCCCCCTGCCACAGCAGGATCACCTAGACCAAGTCGCACAGGAACACATCCAGGTGGGTTTTAAGTCACAACAACCTCTCGATTCACATGAGGGAACAAGCTCTCAAACTTCAGCCTGAATTTCCAAAAGCTAAGAAGGGACTCCAAAGTCCTGATGGCACGGCCTGGAGATGGGACCCCGGAGCAGTTCAGGCTGGACGTCCTGGCCTCTTGGCCACCCTCAAAGGCAGAGAGTTTAGCAAAATGACAGCAAAGACGTCTCAAAGGCTGATGCAAACAGCTAAAAGAGAGGCACGACGACTGCCTTAAAACTTTCACTCTGCACAAGCTGGCCACTGCACAGTCTGCTTTCTGCAGTCACATCTCGAGTGCACGTGGGCTTGCAACGACGCAAAGGATCTGATGAACTCACAAGCCCAAGCTAAGTTCTATTTCATTAGACTTAGGTCTACATTTTCATCCAAGAAGAAAACCTGCTGTTCAGTTAAGTCCAAAAGAGAAACAGTCTCCTTCCACTCTGCAGAATCATTTCAGAACAAGTCCAGTGCCAGTGACTTACTTGTGTGTAACTGC
The DNA here is from genome assembly GCA_013400115.1 of Rhinopomastus cyanomelas. Taxonomy (NCBI): domain Eukaryota; kingdom Metazoa; phylum Chordata; class Aves; order Bucerotiformes; family Rhinopomastidae; genus Rhinopomastus; species Rhinopomastus cyanomelas. The sequence goes on along the minus strand of VXBP01001415.1, from coordinate 26,787 downwards.
CACGTGCACATAAAAGCAAGGTACAGCAGTGATGGAAGTTCCAAACAAACCGGCATGTTAAATGACTTCTGACTCCTCTCTGTAGTGGTCACTTAACTCTGCAGTAAGCAAATGAAAATAATGCTTATTTTAAGGACTAATAAAGAATACCCTTGATAACACAAATCAGGTCTATTTTCCCTAATGATTTTTCCTGTTTCTTCTAATTACTTGCCCATACCTCCTGAAACACCATTCCCAAGCACCTGGGGTAGATGGTTAATGACTTGCATAGGCTCAAGGCTTCAACCACTATGTTCAGATGTTAATCACATCTGTATCAGAGCACATTCCTAATCACAGACTTTAATTCTGCACATGGTCACACAATGCAATAGGTACAGCACGTGCTAAGTTTCTAGTTTCAAGCATAAGACACACGTACCTAGATGAGCCCTTCTTGAGGCAGAGTGGCTGGAGAGCTGCTGGGTAGAAAAGGACCTGAGAGTGCGGACTGACAGCTGGCTGAACATGAGCCAGCAGTGTGCCCAGGTGACTAACAAGACCAACAGCATCCTGGTCTACATCAGTGGCCAACGGGACTGGAGAAGTAATCATCTCCCGGTACTTACTACTAGCGAGGCCTACTGTACGGATGACTGAAGACTGTCCGTGCATCTGCAACACTGAACACAGGGATGTCTGGACTTCTGGTAGCTGAAACTACTGTTACATAGATACACAGAACAGTAGGGGTTGCAAGGGATCTTCAGAGGTCACCAAGTCCAACCCCACTGCTTGAGCGGGTCATGGAACCTAAGACAAGTTACACAGAAACACATCCAGACAGGTCTTAAAAGTCTCCAGAGAAGTAGACTCCACGACCTCCCTGGCAGCCCATTCCAATGCTATGTAACCCTTAAAGAAGTTTTTCCTCATATCAAGATGGAACTTCCTGTGCTCCAGCTTACACCCATCAGACCCCTGTCCTATCACAGAGCACAAGTGAAAAGAGGTTGTCTCTTTCTTCTTGACATCCAATCTTCATGTATTTATAGACAGTGATTAAGTCCCCTCGTAATCTTCTCATCGCCAAGCTGAAAAGCTCCAGGTCTCTCAATTTCTCCTGTTATGTTTGGCCGGTTATATCCAAGCATCTTGGCTACGCACACTGTCCAGGCACAGGTGAAATTGCACAGCACATGCACAAAGGGTGCAGTGATGTAGAAAAATGTTGGGCTTAAGATGCAGCAACGAGGCAACTCACGTATATTTAAATGTTCACTTCCACTGAGCACCCAGCTGGTTTTCCCAGCACGAAGACAGTCACTGACATGAAGCTGGACAATTCCTACACTGTGTGATGGAAGCACTGCTTCAAAGACACCTTGGACACAAACACAGTACCTCCACAATTCAAGGTGAGGAAATCCTTGATGCTACATCTACTGACATTTGTCTTCATTTTCATTCCATGCCAAAAAAATCTCACCTTTGGTTAAAAATGAAAATAAATCCCAATCCATCAGTAGGTTTTGACTAGATCTTAGGAAGAAGTTCTTCAGTACAAGGGCAGAGAGACTCTGGAATAGACTGCTGGAGAGGCTGCAGATGTCCTCACAGTTTGGAGGTGTTCAAGGTCAGACTGGATGGGGCTCTGTGCAGCCTGGTCTAGCAAGAGATGTCCCTGCCTGTGGCAGAGAGGTTGGAGCAGATGATCTGTAAGGTCCTTTCCAACTTGAGCCATTCTATGAATCTACATATTTCATATATTTTTGTGAATAAAGAACAGATCTACAGACCTGAATTCAAATCAAACACAACAGTAGGACATTTCTGATGCAAACCTTCTGAAGAGACCGCACTACAAGCAAAACATGCCACACATTTCTGAACTGCGGGAAAACAACAGCTAAGAGAACTTTGACAAGCTCCTCGTATTGGACATTCTGTGCAAAGCAGCTCTCATCTCCCTCTCCTCCTTTGCCTGTCAAAATGAAGAATGGGGAAGCATTTATCTAAAGACTGGCAGAGTCTGTCAAAGATTTAGCAGTGTAATTGATGGGAAATCTAGTGTGTTTAGACAGCACTGGCTGAAATCAGCTCTACAGAACGGCATGCCAAAGCTCTCATGGCGTTGCACAACGTGTCCAACAAAAGTAGTTCAAGTTTTGGCAGCCTGTAATGGCAGCTTGCTTGGATATGACCAAACACAGCTCTGGCCAAAAGATGGAGAGCACAGACTTAACTCTACGAACTACTAAAAATGGCTGCGCGGGCCAGTAATGTGTAAACGGCACAGAAGATGTAGATGTTAAACATCAGAGACACACAGACAGTGGTATTACTGCCACCACAAACAAGTGCAGAATATCATGTTCTTCAGGTGGAAAAACGTTCCCCACAGAGATAGAATTAATGATTCTAATTTACAACAACAACAGATGTCAGATTATTAATATTTTTACTTAGACATCTTCGAGGAGAAGCCTGGAGTCTGTGAGTAAAGCAACAAGCAGCCGAGAGAGACCAGGTTCAAACAGCAAGGTGAGTTTAAATATGGACTTCTACCCAATGGCAGTTTACTCAGGCAACACAAAGCTTATCAGAAACATCTAGCAAAGCACCACTTTACACAAAGGCATCTGGCACTGCTCTCTTGCAGAGTACTGCCCGTGTGCATTACTCAAACTGGGTTTACCAACTCTACTAACCAATTCCTCAGGGTTCAGTAGCTCTAACTAACATGATGCAGCAGTTTCCTGAGAAGTATGAACTAACACCATCACCATTTAGTAGGAAGGATTCAAAATGAATCACAAAATCATTAGGGATTGGAAGGGACCTCGAAAGATCATCCAGTCCAATTCTACCAACACAGCAGGATCCCCTAGACCAAGTCACACAGGAACACATCCAGGCAGGTCTTAAACATCTCCAGAGAAGGAGACTCCACAACCCCAATGGGGAGCCTGTTCCAGTGCTCTGTCACCCTCACTGGGAAGAAGTTCCTCCTGATACTTACATGGAACCTCCTGTGTTCCAACCTGTGAACATATCCAGGTGGGCATTCACTAACACAACAGGCTACTGGCACGGGCAACACATCAAACGTGTTGTCAGCATGTGCTTGTGATACTGTCTAGAAATGCTGAGGTTGTATTTCCTGCAAGGCCCATTTTTCTGTGGCATTTATGCAGTTTAACATAGACGCTCAGCTCCTGCATGCCACGCTGTTATTTTCTTGCTGTTTTCTTGCTTGGTGGTGGTTTTTTTAAAGACATCTCTGGGCAGACAAAAGGTTGACAACTCCAAGCTCCCCAGAAGGCAGCTGAGAGCATCTATTGGGAGATGAGCTTTCAAAGATCAAAGAAAACAATCGTCCTTCCCTGAAAACCAGAGATATAAATGGTCTAGTGTACTCTGTCTCCTTTGTGGCTGGCATACTTAGAAAGCGCAGTACAATCAAACTCCTCTCTCCCTCTGTCAAGTCCTCATCTAGAACTAAAGCTGCATAATGTCAATGCGACGTGACGTAGTGCAACGCAGCGTGCAGCAGCAGCGAGACGATAAGCTGGCATGGTGCAAAGGATATAAAGCAAAGCAAAGTCTTTTATCAAATTTACTTGACCAGCTGTTCAGAGTCATAATCTCCAAAAACCAACAACAAAAAGCCAATGCAAAAAAGAAAAACCCACAAAGGAAAGCTGCAAAGACAGTTGAAGCATTGGTGTCATCCACATAATCCCATGTGCCTAGACTTGTACTGTGACGGGATAAAGACAGTCGGATTAATTAACAATGAATCACAGAATCACAGAACATTAGGGATTGGAAGGGACCTCAAAAGATCATCTAGTTCAATCCCCCACCACAGCAGGATCACCTAGACCAAGTCATACAGGAACACATGCAGGTGGGTTTTAAACATCTCCAGAGAAGGAGATTCCACAACCCCCCCCAGAGAGCCCATTCCAGTGCTCCATCACCCTCACTGGGAAGAAGTTCCTTCTGATATTTATATGGAACCTCCTCTGTTGTAGCTTACAGCCATTGCCCCTTGTCCTATCATTAGATGACACTGAGAAGAGCCTGGCTCTATTCTCCTGACAGCCACCCTTCACATTTATAAGCATGAATGAGGTCACCTCTCAGTCTTCTTTTCTCTAAGCTGAAGAGACCCAGCTCCCTCAGCCTTTCCTCATCAGGGAGGTGTTCTAAACTCTTCATCAACTTTGTGGCTCTGCGCTGGACTCTCTCTAGCAGTTCTATGTCCTTCTGGAACTGAGGGACCCAGAACTGGACATAATATTCCAGATGCGTCTAACCAGGGCAGAGTAGGCAGGGAGGAGAACCTCTTTGGATCCAGCCATCCCACCCTCTGATCCACCCCAGGATGCTGTTGTCCTTCTTCGCCACAAGGGCACACTGCTGGCTCATGGTCATCCTGCTGTGCGCCAGGACCCCCAGGTCCCTTTCTCCTACACTTATCTCCAATAGGTCAGTCCCCAGCTTTTTCCAATGTCTGCCTTACCCGAGAGGAGAAAGCAAACTTCACAGGTTTAGCATTTAAATAGGATACTGGTTTATAGAAATGTATTTCCTGATAACTCAGTTCTGCATTATTTTTCAATATGAATGTTTAAAATTATTAATTTTCAATTAATAATACTATTGATGATAATTACTACTATTAATATTTAATGATAATTATTAATTTTTTCAATATAAATGGAACCATGGAGTTCTTTTCCTCAAGAAGAACCCATGCTGACTGCTGAATAGTACTGCCCAATGCAGCCGCTTATAGCATCAGCCATCAATACCTTTTACAGCACAACACTGATGTAAGGAAAAAAACTCCACATAAAGTAGGAATATTCTCCTGACAATTTCAGTCTAAATCCCTCAACTGAAAGTATTTTCCACTAGCCAGCATGAAAATGCAGTTTAAAGAACAAAAGTGGTCAAATACTATTACATGCCTTCATCAGCGAGAGATCACGGAGAATAAACACCCAGTTTGCTAAAGGCGAGAACAAATCCACCAACACTGGAAACTTTGGAAAACTGCTCCAGGGTTTCTCTCCTCTCTGCAAAACTGAGATATCATTAAAGCTGGGAAAGACCAGTTGTCCTCATAGAAGAAAATTATGGCCTTGATCCTGCAAACAGCTTGAAAGTGTCCCCAGGACTAGGGTGGAGGAACGGAAATCATTTCCTTTCATCTGTATCGCACACAGCAGACAATCCATGGCAGGCAGGCAAACATTGGCTACTCCTGGGGTTTGCAAGCCGAGCCTGTTATTTATCATTAACAACTGCAGTGATCACTCTGCAAATGGCCACCTGCTCAAACTACTCAGGTATTTGTGCTCCTGTCAGGCTACAGGGAAACGTCAGCACGTGGGGTTTTCAAGAGGGAGCCCATAGTTCAACAATGGAGCTTGATCTTATTAAAAAGAAAAACCCCATGCGGACTGAGGAGCAACCGTGCACAGACACTGCTGCCACAGATGCGCTCACTGAGCAGGGCTGTATCCTACATACTGCTCAGCGGGGCAACAGCCAGATTAAGTGACTTAACTCCTGATCGCCCTTCTGCCTCCCACCCCTGGTGGCTGTCCTCAACGCTTGGCACATCTGCCTTAATTCACAGTTGCTCCTCAGCGTGCTCTGAAAACGGTAGATTGAGGTGAAGGGTGGGTGTCAGAAGGACGGAGCCAGGCTCTTCTTTCTCAGTGTCATCTAATGATAGAAAAAGGGGCAATGGGTGTGAGCTGGAACATAGGAGGTTCCACATCAATATGAGAAGGAACTTCTTCCCAGTGACTGAGCTCTGGAACAGGCTGCCAAGGGCAGTTGTGGAGTCTCCTTCTCTGGAGACGTTTAAGACCCACCTGGATGTGTTCACATGAGACTTGACCTAGAGGATCCTGTTGTGTCAGGGGGATTGGACTGGATGATCTTTCAAGGTTCCTTCCAATCTGTGGTTGTGTGAATATCATTTTGCTCCATGTTTCCTTGTCACAGTGCACTCAGGATGTACCCACTCCACTACTGCTCTCAAAAAGACACTGTCAGATTTTGTGCAGACTTTGTGTGACTTGGACAACAGGTCACCTCTGGCTTCTGGAAAGTGATTCTAGGAATCATAGAGTCATTAGGGATTGGAAGGGACTTCGAAAGATCATCTAGTCCAATCCCCTTCTCAGTGTTATATAGTGATAGGACATGGAGCATTGGGTGTGAGCTGAAACACAGGAGGTTCCACACAAATATCAGAAAGAACTTCTTCACAGTGAAGGTGACAGAGCACTGGAACGGGCTGCCCAGGGGGGTTCTGGAGTCTCCCTCTCTGGAGACATTTAAGACCACCTGGATGTGTTCCTGTGTGACTCGGTCTAGGTGATCCTGCTGTGGCAGAGGGATGTTTGTAGGAAGTGATTCAAAAGCTTTTAAGTGCATCCTTCTCAAATAGCTGATCCAGACACTTCCAGCCACTGGCTGGAGAAGCTCACTAACTGAGCTTCCAGGCCACACTTACCATCTCAGCGACGCACACATCCCCTCGCAGTGCAAAGCAAGGGGCATCCCAGCTCACTGACAAGTGATTATGGAAACACTTCAGGGTTTTGTTTGGGTTTGTGGAGGTGGGGGGGTTGGATTTTGCTTGGATGACTGTAGCTTGTCGATGACACTTTGCCTATCACCATCAAGATACAGCAAAGATTTCCAAGCCTGGCTGTGCTAGTCCATTTGACAGCGCTGACAGTCTGCAGTATTTTGGTTTTTATACCAACAGCACCACATTTACTGAGCAGCCCAGGCAAGGGAATTAGGAAATCAAACTGACTTACCAAAGGAGGAGCACAGAGAGCTTTTGGCACAAACAGCAGCCTGATCGGCTATTAACGAGAAATGCAGCATTAAATAAGTATTTTCACATGCCAAGTAAGATGTGAAGAGCTTCTTCCATAGTAACAACTTTCATTTTCACAAGATGATACCATGGTACCCCCAAGGAAGGTCCTGCACATACAACAGAAACGTGAAGCTTCTGCTCTCACTACTACTAGCCAGTTTTCTTAGACAAAAGCTTCAGGGTGAATTACTTTGCACCGCTGGAAAATATCCATAATTTACTCAAAGGGTTAGTGATTTTATAGCATCGTCTTGTTGCCAACTGTCTGTCAGTTTACTTTCCAACTAATTTAAAACATCTTGACTCTGAAGTGTTTTTTATTTTCTCCCCTGCTGATAGCACAGTATCAGAGATCAAAGGCCCATTCCCATGTTCCAGCTCGTGCTACATTGAAGAAAATTACCAGATATGTTACAGAAAACTCGCGGCACTCACCCAAACACGGTCACAAAGCAACCCAGCAAAGCCCTGACCACAGCGCAGAGTCGGGGGTACGGACAAGCTGGGGCTGGCAAGGCCAGCAGACGAACTGTGAACACGTGCCTGCTGTACCACGGAGGCAATCGCACGCTTCTCGCTGGAAAGAAAACCCCAAAATCCTCTGGTGGGAGAGTGGTGTCAGGGAATAAAAGGAAGAGGGGGAAAAAGGATGCAGGGAGTGTCTTTCGACTTGGCTTAATAAAGCTGGTAAAGAGATTTGTAGAGCTTTGTTGGGGTCTACATAGCTTTTAACCTGTTCTTGCCCACATGCGTGAAGAAAGACTTGCAGAACACTGGAAAGAAAATAATGGGAAAATGTCTAGAAAAGACCAGGTCAAGGATTTGTAGCTCACCTCTCTACTCCTTTCAGCACAAGCTAATCCTCCTCTGGCACGAAAATAAAGAAATACAAGTGTAAATTGCCTCCGTGTTGGCTGCCTGCCTAATCTACAGCGTCTGTAAACTTTCACCGAAAACCCTGTTGGAGTGAAAATTAATTCATTGAAGACAGGTCACTGATAGCGCAAGTGACTCTTTCACAACAAAACATAGGTGACAGGTTGGCTTTGTGACCTACATGGAAGGAAGAGACATAAGTAGACAGAGCACCTGGCAAGCACACACAGAAAACAGGGAGTAGCTGGGTTCTGACTTCAGGTTTGCAAGAAACCTTCAAAGTCAGAGACCTGTGACAGCAGTGATACTGCATGTGAACATCAACAGTGGAGAGAAGTCTTTGCTCCACTGTTGTTCTCCAGTGCACACCAAACCCACCCCTGGCCTCAGTGTTCTGAGAAATTAGCTCTGATATCATGAAAACAGTAAGTAAAAGATAAAAGCAACCTAAAGTGCTGAGGGAGTTGGCGGAGAAGCTTACCAAGCCACTCTCCATCACTTATCATTGCTACTGGCTAACAGGGGAGGTCCCATATAACTAGAGTCTTCCTAATCATACAGTCATTAGGGATTGAAAGGGGCCTCGAAAGATCATCAAGTCTAATTCCCCTGTCACCACAGGATCACAATGTGACACCCATCCATGAGAAGGGGCAGAACGATGTCCCAGGCAACTACAGACCTGTCAGCCTGACCTCAGTACCAGGGAAGAGGATGGAACAGCAAGTGCAGGAACAGCCAGGGGACCAGGGCCAGCCAGCAGAGGGTTTATGAAAGGCAGGTAACGTGTGTGGAGATTAAATCAAGCCAGCACCATGGGCTGGATCAAAGCCTGTATGTACCCTAGCATATTCTGCAGAGAGCTCCACAGCAACTGAACGTGCAATTAGCAACAAATACCTAAAAAATCTAACGAGAGCAAAGCACCCTTGGCGGGGAAAGCATATGCTACCTCTTATCACCATCAGAAAACAAAACAGGCTAAAAGCACTAACTGGAAAAGCTTCCACCTCTGTTTTAACTGAAGGCATTACCAAAATGAAAAGGTTGCTGGTTTCAGTTTGCTGTCACAGTCTCTGCAAGGCCATGGTCTTCCAGGCTCCCCTTCCCAACTTGAGTGCAACGCGTCTCAAAGCAATTTCAGTTACACTTTTGCATAAACCAGAACTGGCTCACGAGCAAGAAAGCCAGTGTGCCAAACCCACCACTGCAAGCCCAAGCGGATTGCACCAAACCCCCTCCCAGCCTGCAAACCACCTGATCCAATTTTTGACCATTTCCCTGTACAGCTCGATGCCAGACGTCTTCACGTGATGTGATGGTACTGCCCACCAGGTGGAATGGCTACCTGGATAGCAGGTGGTTAGTGCCAGAGAAATTCCTCTTAGGGGCTGAACTACCGATTAAAGAGGTAAAAAAAGAGTGGCAGGATGAAAACAGAATCAGTCACATAGGGTGACTGATAATTCATCACAAAGTGTTTCTCCTGCTTTTCTGTGAGGGCTGCAGTGACAGGCACCAACAATGGAGAAAGAACTGAGAGACAAACCTTGTCTGTTGCTGGGGATACAAAGAAGACAGCTTCCACACAGTGAAAGCTGTCAGGTTACAGCAGCCAAGCAACAGATAAATGGAGGTATTTAAATTAGATAGTGAAACAGCAATTATTCTTTATCTCCCTTCTTTCTTACATCTTCTGCTGCCTTCTGCCCCTTTAGTAGCATAACTGTGTTGGCATCACCACCCGCTCCTGTTGTGCACTACAGCTTCCTTACAGCAGGCAGACCTCCCGGTTCTACCCAAACTGCAATGAGAAGCAGCAGACAGATGGTTTCAAATACATTGAAGTGATTTTTTTCCCAGTCCTCTTTTCAAGAGGCAGCCATTGTGTGCATCTTTGTGGTGTAAATCTGAAACACCCAGCACCAGGCTACGCACAGTGATTGCTGTGTTCCCTGGACCAAACTGTCCAGAGCACTCAGCTCCTGTTTAGGAGCCGTTAGGGGAACTGGCCCTTCTTTAAAAGGTCTGTCGGGCAGCAAAATGATCACTCTCACTGTTACTCTCCATCAAAGGAACTTTCCAAAATGACAAGCCTTCTCCCTCTCAGAAGTCAGAGACGAAGTCCATGCTCCCTTTCTGTACCTAGAGCGGAGGCTGTATCAACAGCAAATGCCACACACACCTCGAAACGATGGCGAGTCCAATGTACCATCACTAGAAAAACACAGTAGAAAAGGCTGTGCTCAGTTGGATTATTCATCCATTCAGCCTCCTTTCAAAAAACTAATATCAACCCAGTTTGTCTTCCAGATCCTTCTCGAGCACGTATGTGAAATCAAATAGGGGTCCACTGCACAGCAAACAGCATCCTTAACTACTACAGTGTTTGCCTACATCCGCTAGTCTTTACACCAGGTCATCATCATCAGAGGACCACTGCTGGTTGTATTAACCAACAGCAAAGCATCAGAATTAATCTTACAAGTATGAAGGTGGGTACTAATGGTGAAAGCAGCCTGTCGACACAGAGCCAGGAAACTCAGGCTACAAAATCCACCTGAAATTCTGCCTTCTGTAAAGCAGGAGACTACCTGAAGGACTGTGTATGAATTTGAAAGAATAAATGCCTTATTTTTTTCAGTCCTCTGTTGAATCTCTAGATTCAACAATGATTAAAAAAATTCCTTATTTTTTTAGACCCACACACAATCCTTCAATGGCTTCAAAATCAGATGTTTCAATGCCTCCTCTCTGAGTAGTTTGCCCTGTGCCAGAGCTGACCGTGCATTTCAGCATTGGACACTGATGCAGTGAGAAATGGTATCTTACCCTCAGCTCCTTGAACATATGAGGGAGCCTTTTTTTCCCATCAGGAAAGGTCTGTTGTCACCTTGGCTGCAATCTTTTGTTAACTTGGCTTGGGAGACAATGCTAAGCTGCAGCCCTCACTCCTTTAGGTGTTCTTTGAAGAATTAGGAGCATTACATCTAGATAAAATTATGCAGAATACCTTCCTCAAGAAGGAAAGTGCTTTTCTAGCCCTTGATTGCTGAAAGCATGCTTGATAAACTGAACAGGAAGGCATAAAAAAAAGGGGGTGGGGGGGCTGGTGACTGAGAACAAGAGATGTTAACAGTGAAGCTTCTACATGGGGAAGATTCGGGTCATCAATTTTCCTTCAGTGTGAATCAAATACTGTTAACAACATGGAAGTGGCTCCACGATAAGACACACAGACACGCTTGAGAAATTTAATGCTTTGCCCCACATCGCAGAATTTACAGCATTTAATTGACCAAATGGAAAAGCAGAGGCTCTTATCAAGTGGAAAGCAGGAGGCATGACAGGAGAGCAAGCTGGGATAACAAATGCACAGTGAAGTCATAGGGATGCTTGTGAAGCCACTCCAGTGTCTTGGCGACACAGAGGTTCTCGGAGATAATTAAATTGCATCTTCCCCATGGGCGCAATCTAATTTGGGATGTGATGGATGTAAGGGACGGCCTCTTTTTCCTTCCATGCCCCAGAGAACATGGAGTATCACTGACTTAGACGATTGACAATCTACATCAAAGATTCTATCCATATCAGTGAGCTCTTCTGCCTTCACCCACTATATTTCCCCCTCATCTTCCTCAGAATGTCTCTCCAAGGCTGCTTTCAAAAACCTCCTTTCTTTCTTTCCTATAAAGCTCTCTCAACCATCAGGCAGACTTCCATCCCTGCTGTCACCCTATCTCATATGGGCCAATCCACCTGCCTCCACGTCGTGCCTGTAGCATACCTTCTCTCCATTAATTCGCTCAAGTCACTTGCTAGTACACAAAATGCAGCAGATAATGCCAGTAACACACCCCGCTCCTCTCCAGAAGGCCCACCAAAAACCCCAAACCAACAAAACCAAACCACTCAGCACTGCATCATCCAGATGACCAGGTCATTCAGCCACACTTGCATGCATATATCTTCTCCCACAAAGTTGCTGACAGGACCTTAGAGCCTTTTTTCAGTCTAAATTGCCAAGCAGAAGTGTTCTCTGGTAGGGATCCAAACTTTAATCACAGAACATTAGGGATTGGAAGGGACCTTGAAAGATCATCCAGTCCAATACCCCTGCCACAGCAGGATCACCTAGACCAAGTCACACAGGAACACGTCCAGGTGGGTTTTAAAGGTCTCCAGTGAAGGAGACTTCACAACCTCCCTGAGCAGCCTGTTCCAGTGCTCTGTCACTGCACTGGGAAGAAGTTCCCTTTGATATCTATGTGGAACCTCCTCTGCTCCAGCTCACACCCATTGCCCCTTGTCCTATCACTAGATGACACTGAGCAGAGCCTGGCTCCATCCTCCTGACACCCACCCTTCACATACTTATAAACATTAATGACCTCACCTCCGAGTCTCCTTTTCTCTAAGCTCAAGAGACAAAGCTCCCTCAGCCTTTCCTCGTCAGAGAGGTGTTCTACTCCATCACCTTCATGGCTCTGAGCTGGACTTTCTCTAGCAGCTCTGTGTCCTTCTTAAAGCACAGGCAGATCAAGGATGCAACACCGAATTAAGACACTGCCATTCTTCGCCACTACTTTGTTTATGGTGGCGGAAATGACACCAAGGGAGCTTTACAGCTCGCACAGTACGGTTTTTTTATCACACATTAATGTACCCAAGTATTTCAATGCACATGAATGTCACAAACACTGACTTTTCTCATATTTCTCGCTAGCACAATTTTACTGACTGTTCACGAGTAACCTGCCCCGTATAATGAACGCTAACATTAATATATAGCAGCCATTTACACATCAAGCAACCTGTAAGCAGAAAATTGAACAGAAACAGAAGGTTATTGGCAGTAATAGCTGTAACTGGCTCCCCAGAGGAATTCTGCCTACTCACAGTACTCATCTAAACATTGATTCAGCACACAAAAGGCATCTTCAGTCATCTCAATTTGACCTCATAGAACTACGCAGAAAAAGGGCGCTGGTTCACCATCTTTTGGCTTCTAGACAGCCCAAAGACAAACGTATTCCTCCAGTATCTGTGGTGTCAGTCTCCTCGACGCATTCTCTCCAGAATTCCTGAGCTGACAAACTTTTCATCCTGTCACGTCACAGAATCACAGAACATTAGGGATTGGAAGGGACCTTGAAAGATTGTCTAAGTCCAATCTCCCCACCACAGCAGGATCACCTAGATTAAGTCAAATGGCTTGCAGAGGAGGAATTCCTTGCTTCTCACTTTGTTCAAATGCTTGCCAAACCCCTAGTTCCTTCAAATTACAGGATAAAGGACAACCTGCACCTTCATATAAGGTGGCAGATTCCTGTCCCACCCAGTTTTTCTGTCCAGTTTGGTGCCAGTAATCCTCTGAGGAGCCACAGATCTGTGAGAGGTTCCAATTGCACTGTGCTACTCATGAGCGGCAAATAAACCACTCTAGAAGGGGAAAAACTGTGGGGCAAGTTGCTTTTCCAGTTTCCTGTTTGCTTAGGGTTTTTATTTGGGTGGTCTCTTTTGTTTAAGGAGAAGCAGCCATGTGGTCACCCAGCTCCGTGAGGAGGTAGAAAGGGAGAAAAACCACACCAAAGCAGCCATGCTCCTTGAAGCTTGTGGGGAGAGGAGAAATGGGGCATGCGAAGACCTCAGAGATTGCTTGGAGGAGGAGAGTTCCTACAAAACCATGAAGGACAGCGTGTGTTAAATGTTATGTCCATCTAAAAGAAGGTCCAGAAGGAGGATCTGGGAAATGATGGGCCTCTCAGTCTGACCTTGGTGCCAAGGAAGGGTGCAGGATGGACCATCCTGAGTACCATCACGCAGCACATGGAGGACAATCTGGTGATCAGACCCAGTCAGCATCACGCTACGAAAGGCAGATCCTACTTGATAAACCTGATCTCCTTCTATGACAAAGTGACCCACTTAGTGGATGAGATAAAGGCCACAGAAGTTATCCACCCAGAATTTCCTAAAGCTTCTGGCACCGTTTCCCACAGCATACTCCTGGGGAAACCGGCTACTCACGGCTTGAACGGGCATATGGTTCACTGGATAAAAACACTGCCTGGATGGCTGGACCCAAAGAGTGGTGGTAAGTGCAATTAAATCCAGTTGATGGCCAGTCCTAAGTGGTGTCCCCCCAGGATCATTATTGGGGCCCCTTTAATATCTTTATCAATAGTCTGGATGAGGGGATCGAGCTCATCCTCAGGAAGTTTGCAGACAACACCAAGTAAGGCAGCTGTGTCAGTCTGCTGGAGAGAAGAAAGGCTCTACAGAGGCATCTAGACAGACTGGATCAGTGAGCTGAGGCCAAGTGGAAGAGGTTCAACAAAGCCAAGTACTAGATCCTGCACATGGGTCACAATAACTGCAGCACTACAGGCTTGGGGAAGAGTGTCTGGAAAGCTGCCCAGTAGAAAGGGACCTGAGGGTGTTGGCTGACAGCTGGATGAATATCTGCCAGAAAGCCAATGGCATCTTGACTTGTTTCAGAAATAGTGTTCAGCTTTGGGTTCCAGAAGGACACTGAGGTCCTGGAGCGAACACAATGAATGACAACAAGGCTGGTGAGGGGTCTGTAGAACAGGCCCTTACTGAGGAGCAGCTAAGGGAGCTGGGGCTATTTAGCCTGGAGCAAAAGAGGCTGAGGGGAGACTTTAGGGCTTTAGTGCTGTCTACAACTACCTAAAAGGTGGTTACAGAAGAGGTGGAAGTCAGTCTCTTTTCCCAAGTAACAAGGGAAGATTAGGTTGGACATGAGGAAAAAATTCTTTGCTGAAAGGGTTATCCAGTATTGGAACAGGCTGCTGAGAGAAGTGGTAGAGTTGCCATCCCTGGAGATATGTGGCCTTTAGGGACATGGATTCATGGTGGATTTGGCAATGATGGGTTAATGGTTGGAGCTGATGATCTTCAAGCTCTCTTCAATCTAAATAATTCTATGAATAAATAGGACAGAAAGAGGCTCAGCATCGAGTTCTGCCTAATTGCCATAAAATACCTGTGAGCAAACCACACATTACATGGTTTTCAGGACCAAAGTGTCAAATTCCAGAACACATTACTGCCGCTTCCCTGGAGGCAATTAAGCAATCACCCAGAGGTACCGACCATCAGAAAATCCTTCTGTCAGCACCAATAAGAGCCATCAAATATTTCTGCAACAAAACGAATCAGCAGAAGCAGACGGATCAGTGACATCCGTTCATTCCAAACAACTTACAAGACGTTAACTGCCCCATACAGGCAGGAAAAGAGAGACCTCTCTATCAAACTGATATAAAGCTTTAAAAACTCCCAAAATTGTCTGCAATAGAAAAGCAAAGGGTCAGTGCTGGCAAGGCAGGTGGTTAGGAGAGCAGAAACCTCTGCCACTTGCCCCAAGGGTGCCCAAGAGCTCTAATATAGTGTTAGGATGCCAAACCCACAGAACAGAGAACAACATGTGTAATATTATATCTGATAAAACCTACCAAGTCAGTGTCAGCAAGGATCAGAGAGGAGGTAAGAAATTTTCCCTGAAGGCAAATTTTACCACAGTTGCCTGCTTCACAACTGCCTGTGTCCTAAGCACTAATCTAGTTTAACCCCCATAAAATCAGAACAAGCTCTTTGTTACCTACCCGAAGTTTTAAAAATAATTTCTTTATAAAGATTGAAATTTATAGTGATAGCATATATCTACACAGAATGTACGCAGAAAGGTCAAGAGCAAAGAGTAGATGAGGTTTTGATGTGACCTGATCTACCAAATGCAGAAGAAATCCTTCCATCTCTCACAAACCCTTGGTCTGCAGAGCTGCTGGACACACTGACAAAGCACTGCAAGACTTAACCAAGGGATAAATTCTACCCCAGACAACCATCTGAAGGCTTTTTTAGGAATGTATCTTGCCCCCCATCCCTACTTCCCCCACCATTATACTGTAACTTACATCTTCACAGCTAAAGCTTCTGCGGCTCAGAGTAGACAGCCCTCCCCTATCAACAGCTACTGCCTCCTTAAAGGTATGAGTAATGAAACAGTTGCTCAGAGGAAATTCTCTTTCAGAAAAGATGAAAAATTCATGCTCTCCCCAGAGCCAGGCTCGAGCAGTCAGGAGCACTTGCGTCTTTCAGCCATTAATTCAATTAAGCATGCAAAAGGATTGCTGTGGAAAACGCAGCGTGTATCTGCGTGCGTGTAAAACGCAGACTCAAGGAGTCTTAAAATGCCCTTATAAACACAGCAAGAGCAGATCAATAAGATATTTGGCAATGACTATTTCTGTGTGTATAGCAACTCATTATTTCAATTCTCCGCATCAGGGACTTCTTGTTTCTTGCCTTTACCCCTTCAATAAATCTAAATAAATTATACATTTAAAACCGGTCTATGCATCTGTAACAACAGAAACAAATTCCATTCAACATCCAGCTGTCAAAGCCAGCCCTTCTGTCACTCTTCATCCAAGTCTGTTTTCCATAATTCATGTCATCTTAATTATTTCCTTCTTTCGGGGTAAGATGGCACTTAAGGATGAGCCACTTACAGCACAGTCATTTCCTTTGGAGGTGATGTGACAGTGTGATGTGAGCACTTACAAAACCAGACACTGATGCTTTAAGGTCTCCAGGTGGGGGACTCTGCATACGTAGAGCCTGTCGAGGCAGGGCACCCCTGATCTGCATACTACAGCCATAGAAATAGCAGCATGTACACACAGCACAGTGTTTAATGGAGACACAGAGTGCTATAAATAGCCTCCCTCTTTGTTTCTTTAACCACTTCACAAACAGATGCTGACAGAGTTTATGGGAAGTAAGGATAGGAAACATGAGCTTCAACCAGACCGGTCCCCAAAATGAGTAATTCTTAGCAATTACAAACCCCACTCCACTCACACACACGCTAACGTGTGTCCAAATGAATACAGGCATCACTCTAGAAATATCCTACCCCATTTACACAGGATAAATAATTAAATGGTTTTAAGAGGTCTAATCTATTAATGCCTGGAGAGACCTTAATTTTGGCCACTAAATTTCAAAAAGCTACATTCATCAGTTCAATATAGTTAATGGCCATAAATCACCTTCCTTGCTGTACATGACTAATGAGTTTTACACACAATGAAACAAGTTAATTGCTTGAAGTAAGTTTTCACTCTAAAGTGTTTCTTATTCTCCCTAGTGCCCATCACCTTTTTCTTCCTTCTCTGTCCAATCTGTGGCCTCCTGAAATCCACTGTCAGTGGCCTTCAAAAGCGATAGGCTGGATCCTGCAAATACACCCCCACGAGGATGACCACTGTGACTGAGCTGAACTGAGCCACTAGTGCACCACAGCCCACTGAATTACCCGGTACTCTCCAGAATCAAGCTCTTGATGCTCCCAGATACCCTTACAAAGGTCTCTGATCATGACCAACATTTCATAGGCTCTAAACTCAAATGGATTTGCTCCCTAGGTACCATTCTGTACTACCCACCGTGCTCTGCTGCCCTGATGGTTTTGCACACCATCTAAAGTTCTTCAGAGCCTCCATGAAGCACAGTGCTTGCTAGGCAAATGACACTGTCCCGTGTGACATCCTTGTCTCTAAAACAGAGACACATGGATTTGATAGATGGACTACTTGGTTGACAAGGAATTGGCTGGACAAGGAATTGGCAGTCAAAGAGTTCTGATCAATGGTTTGATGTCCACCTGGAGATCTGTTACAAGTAGTGCTTCTCAGGGGTCTGTTCTGGGCCCAGTGGTGTTTAACATCTTTGTTGGCAACATGGACAGCGGCTGAGTGGACCCTCAGCAAGTTCACCAATCATACCAAGCTGTGTGATGTGATTGACAGGCTGGAGGGAAGGGAGCCCCCCAGGAGGGCCCTTGACAGGCTCAAGAACTGGGCCCATGTAAACAGCATGAGGTTCAACAAGCCCAAGTGCAAAGTCCTGCATCTGAGTTAGAGCAACCCCAAGCACAAATACTTGCTGGACGGTGAATGGATTTAGAACAGTCCCAAGGAGAAGGACTCAGGAGTATTGATAGATGAGAAATTTAACATGCATTGACAGTCACAGAATCATTCAGGTTAGAAGAGATCTACAAGATCATCCAGTCCAACCATATGTGAGTGGAGCCTACAATACCAACCATATCCTGCGCTGGAGCAAAAGAATTGTCACCAGTAGGTGAAGGGAGGTGATTCTCCCTCTCTACTTCTCTCACGTGAGACCTCAGCTGGAGTATTGCATCCTACTCCTTCCTCAGAAAGAAACTGCCCACTATGGAGGTCGTTGCCCAGGGAGGCTGTGGATGTTCCCTCTCCAGAAATTTTCAAGTCCAGGTTGGATGGAGCTCTGGGCAACCTGGTCTAGTGAGAGGGTCAGAACTAGATGATGTCTGAGGTCCCTTCTGACCTAAACTATTCTGTGATCCTATGACCACTTACTCACAAAGCTGAGCCAAAATGTCAGGAAGAACCTCCACACTCAGAGGTTTCGCCATCTCAGAGCACAGCCCAAGGCCAGGAATACAAATGCGGATTTATCTGCTACTGCTGGCAGAGCTACAACTCAGAGTCCAACAAGTCAGGGGCCCCACCTCATTAGGAGATAGGAAGACTGAAGGAATTGAACAGAAAGAGAGAGAACAAAAGCCTTCTAAAATATTAACTAACTTCATACCAGCTGACCGTGCAACCTCAAAGAAATCTCCTTTCTCTCCAGTTATGCATCGCACAGCACCAAGATACTGATTGCCTGCTCCGTGCCAAACCTGAATGGGATGACAGGCTACCCTTCCACTCCTCATTATAATGCTGATCATAGGAAGCAACTGAAAATACAAACTGCCCTCTCTTCCCCGCGGAAGGCGTTTGCTGGGGCAGCCACACAAAGGCTGTATTGAACACGGCAAACCCTCAGCACCTGCAAATCTGAGCGCTCCAACCGCAGTTGGCAAAGCGCAGCTCACCTAGAGCAATTCAGCACCTGGGCTTCCACAGAGTCTAATGAAATTCCCCACAACTGAATATAAAATATGTAAGTACTACTTAGAAACAGGCAGCAACAACGCAGGCTTCACAGTTACACAGGAGACAGCGACCACCTCAGAGGATGCTGAGAGAAGCCAATAGGATGAAGCAAAAAAAATCCTGCAGATGCAAAGCCGGGAGAAAATAGAAAGTGCTACAGCAAGAATTACAGCTTTCTCCACTGCCTAATAACAGGGTGATAAAAACGTTATGATAAAGGGAAAAGCTTAGATAAGATGGGGAAATTGAAGGAATTGAAAGTCAAAGGCTAAAATTCTTGGGCATATTATAGAGCCAGTTCCCTTGGACCACATTCTGCCTACCACGGCCTCGCACATGACGGGCAACAGTGGGATATATGGTCACCGGGAGAGTTCATTAATTAGGACTCATAAAAGTTTGGAGGTGCCCAGGTGAAAGTCATGACACTTGTGTGAGACATTAAAAGAGCCATTTTCCAGCAGTGTGTGTGGCGGCACAGCACAGGCAGTGCAGTTTTCCTGCTTGCTTTGCAGTTTCAAAGACAGACAAATGACTAGCACACATACATGTTTTATATATATATATATATCTCATGAACCAATCTGGATTTGCCAGGATGTTGCAACACCTCTGGAGTCTTCTAGATGTTGATCATAGAATCACAGAATCATTACGGATTGGAAGGGACCTTGAAAGATCATCTAGTCCAATACCCCTGCCACGGCAGGATCACCTAGATCCAGTCACACAGAAACATATCCAGGCAGGTTTTAAATACCAGTTTTAATTCTCTGAAGAGACAACAATTTGCTTCTGCTGCTTGCTTTTAAATCAATTCTACTCTTCTTGCACACAAAAGGCAAGAGCTGCTAGGTTTCCCCTTTACAAACAGCCGTCATTTCCCACTCTCTTGTGCACACGGCTGAACTTTCCCAAATGCACATCCCTCCCTACATAGATGCAGTCAGCCCATACAGATAGATACACAAACATGCCAAATGTTGCACGCTAAAGCAATATCTATATTTAAAAGATCGCATTTTATGCTTTCTATTTTGGCAATAGCCATCTGGAAGAGGAAAAAATGCAGAGAATAAATCCTTAATGTAACCAAACTAGACTCTGTTCACTGCTGCCAACCTACAGGAAGAAAATTTACCAGCTACTCTTAGCTCTGTAAGCAAATGAACCATTACTGCAATACACTTTTGTCCATACAGAGACATCAGGCTGCACTGTATGGCAACCAGCTTCAGAAGACAATCTATCCTACTTTTCAGTGTAATTTTAACTGCCGTGGAAGAAATCATAGAATCATCAGGGATTGGAAGGGACCAAGAGCATCTAGTCCAACCCCCCTGCCACAGCAGGATCACCTAGACCAAGTCGCCCAGGAACACATCCAGGCAGGCTTTAAACATCTCCAGAAAAGAAGCCTCCACAACTCCCCTAGGC
Source organism: Rhinopomastus cyanomelas (assembly GCA_013400115.1). Lineage (NCBI taxonomy): Eukaryota > Metazoa > Chordata > Aves > Bucerotiformes > Rhinopomastidae > Rhinopomastus > Rhinopomastus cyanomelas. The sequence continues at coordinate 6,546 of VXBP01001415.1, read as the reverse complement.
AGCCTGTTCCAGTGCTCTGTGATGATGGTGGCTCCTGTTGCAACAGAGAACTACCTGATGTTAACCCCAGGACCTCATACTTCCGACTGAGCAATTAAGCCATTCCTGCTGCCAGGGCTAAGCATATCCTTAAATTAGCACCACTGCCACCAGGGCTTTGTTTCTTCTCTAGCTGAGCAACGCTGGACTGTGACCAAAGCTTTATCTGTACCCTAGATTTTTTTCCTTCCTGCATCACCCTTAATAACATTTGCAATATTCAAGAAGTGATGGGCTCTTGATTTCACATTCTTCTTTCACAGCTGCTTTATTCCTGCTCAAACGGGAGAACGCAATTATGCATGGAACCTCTGCTGAGAATTTTCTTCTTCATGGAAGAAGAAAAAAAGCCTGATATGCTCAGAATTCAAATCAGAACCAGCAAGGCCCTGATTCCATAGACACGTTATCAATAGGGTACACACTGACAAACTTCAGAGTAGTTGCCAAACTCGAGGGTGCCCTCCTGGGAAGGAGGGGATTAAGATATAACCTTGGGTCAGAAGAGCTTACACAATCAGGACTTCCCATACCAGCACTGAAGAGATGCAATTGATGGTGTGTCAGGGGGATTGGACTAGATGATCTTGCGAGGTCCCTTCCAATCCCTAATGATTCTTTGATTCTATGGTAGAGCTGTTAAGCTGCTGAAACGCAGAGAAACACTGGAAGACACTAACACGATTAAAAAACATTAATTAATTCTTTTATGTGGAAGTGCCCCAAAACACTGATTTGGCAGGAATACTCCTCAAACTCACTCGCTTACTCATTCGTTCTAGTGGCCATGCTCTACTTTGTGAATCGTTCTTGATAATTCAAACAGACATGTAAGGAAATACCCAGTTCCCACATATTTTAATACCTTGTTCAAGAGACTCAAAACCAAAAGTTTTTAAACTCTGGATCCATTTCTTTGGGCTCACATCTGTGTACACCTCCAAAGACAACAGCTGAAAAGGGGAATATTTGGTTTTCATCCCTTAATTATGCCTATTTTTTTTCCCCTTTAAGGCATTAACTTGGCAGCTATAGGTTTCTGTTCTCTCTGAAGGGTGAGACAACAGAGTCTCGTGGAGCCCCAATTTTTGGCACCACCTCATTCCTACTTTACACTTGAGGCTGTTTCCCCTCTGATTGATTCTTAATTTTAATAAGCTTTCACTGAAGACTGTGTCGGAACTGTAGCAAGTTAATCTTATTAAACCACATGAGTTTCTACAGCCAGAACTTGATGTCAGGCAGGCTGTTTCCAAACTGGTATACTTACGATTCAAATTAGATCATGAGCAAAATATGAAAAGGTATTAGAGCCACTTAACAGCGAACTTCCACTTCCAAAAGAAATTTCTGGGAACTGGGAGGCCAGGACCCATGCCTGTTCACTGGGAATCAGGCTTCTGGCTGCAATGGGCACTGTTAAGTGCTTTAAACCACTCAAACTTATGCAACGGAGGAAGGATGTTAAGAGATAAAACCATCTACTTCACCCTATTGTCAGTATGAGCACAAATACTGTTCCTTCTGAGTTTGCAGGAGGTTGTGGAATGCGGTGTCAATTGGCAGGGAATCTGTAGGCTGAAACAATGAGGTGGATGTAAGCACTATCACAAAAAAACTCCATCCCCTTCCTCTCCCTTTGCTCTTTATAGTGTTTACTTCAGTTTCACTTCAGCCACCTCTGCATATAGAAGCCAACCCCCTCACATACGTGGTTTGCAGCAAAGTAGGTCGCTGCTTAGTTGTCCTTAGGTTTCCTTGGTTTTCAAGGACTTAGTGAGATGACCCGCTGGGTGCTTTAGCCACCTGGATGTCATCCAGACCGTGAAAACTAAGTTTGTGGAGATGTCCTCAAATGATTCTACCTCTGTGCCAGCTTCAGATTGCTCCTGTCATGTGCATGGCATTACACAAGGACCACATTGTTTTCTGGACTACAGCTCAGCATCAGAGGCAGCAGCCTGTGTTGTTCAAAGCTTGGCTTTAACTCTTTAAATCTAACTACAAGCGCAACTGATCAACGGGAACCGATTTTGCAGAGCTCAGACTAACCCACTGCATTGAAGATGACCTACATTCTCTGTCTGTGCTCACAGGCAGGGATTTGTTGGGTTTTTTAAGGTGTTTCAGTATTAGATGCCTGTGTTCAGCTATCAGCAGACTTGCCAGTAATTCAAAAGTGGACTCAAAAGTACTTTTGACACAGACAGGTATTCACAGAATCACAGAACATCAGGGATTGGAAGGAACCTCGAAAGATCCTCTAGTCCAATCCCACCAACACAGTAGGATCCCCTAGACCAAGTCACACAGAACACATCCAGGTGGGTTTTAAACGTCTCCAGTGAAAGAGACTCCACAACCTCCCTGGGCAGCCTCTTCCAGTGCTCTGTCACCCTCACTGGGAAGAAGTTCCTTCTGATATTGATGTGGAACCTCCTATGTGCCATCTTACAACCATTGCCCCTTGTCCTATCACTAGATGACAATGAGAAGAGCCTGGCTCCATCCTCCTGACACCCACCCCTCACATATTTATAAACATTAATGAGGTTACCCCTCAGTCTCCTCCAAGCTAAAAAGACCCAGCTCCCTCAGCCTTTCCTCATAAAGTAGGTGTTCTGCTCCCTTCATCATCTTCGTTGCTTTACACTGGACTCTCTCTAGCAGGCCCATGTCCTTCCTGAAATGAAGGTCCCACAACTGGACACGATACTCCATATGTGGTCTCACCAGTGCAAAGCAGAGGGGGAGAAGAAGCTCTCTCCATCTGCTAACCACGGAGATATCCCAGATACCAGCAGTGAAGATTAATCATCTGCCATCACACATGCAAGTCTCTACCAACTTGAGCACACCTCCAGTCCACTAGGATTCCGAATAAGAGCACAGAGCTCTGATACACATGAAGCAGAGCCCAAACACCTGCAACAAGCACTCTGGTTTTGCCCATACTCACCTGGCTCCCTCCAAACGGTTGCTCTTACGTTTACTCCGTGTATTCGCTAGGACACAACCAAACACCATCACACACCAACATCAACTTTCCATCAGTGCTCGCTGGGCTCTGCCATAATCACTTCAGTGGAACAACCTGTTCCAAGTGTCCAAAACAGACAATAATTTATGAGGAACAGGAACATAATTGTATTTGTGTGGTTTGTGATACAGTCAAGTCAGCTGGGATGTTCGCATAATTCAAAGTCACTTGGGCAAAGAAGGAGAGGAAGAGGAATGGCCTCAAACTCTCCAAATTTTTCACAAACATATTATTTTCTCCCTCTCTTTTTTTTTTCTTCTGGAAATAAAGAAAACCTTCAGCATCTGCGCAGGCTTCAGGGGGGAGAGGGGAAGTGAAAACAGTAATTAAAACCACAAAACAGCTCCCATGAGAACAAATACTTGAAAAATCATAACTTTCTCCCTCAGAGAGCCAGGCAGCTTGGAGCAATATGACAGCAGTACAAGCTAACAGACAGAATTGGAAGAGGTAGCTTGGATACATCTGTCCTCACAGCCTGAGGAGAGATGGCAGTGAAATTAAAACCCGATGAAAGGCAATGGTTTTTCACACAACAAGCTATTATCCTACGGGACTTATAGCTGCTGGAAGCTGTCATGATCAGGGACTCGGGCTGGGCTGGCTACTAGATCAATGACAGATCCTCTCCAGTAACCCTTCTTCCTTCCCAAAGGAGAAAGGAAAAGAAATAAGGGAGAGAGACTTTCCCAGAAAGAAATCTAAAAGTACTTCAATGCAAACAATAAAACTAAAATGAAATATATACTAATATATACAAAACCACTATCAACCCAAATCCCCCAGATAGGAAGTGGATGCAGGAGTTAGATTCTGGAACTGGAATCAGTAATGGACAGATTGAGATCAAAGGAAGAAGTCCTCCTCAGATGCAGCCACTGAAGAAAATGCACTGTTCCTTGTGGTCCCTCAGCTTGACACTCAATACGACGTCTATGAGATGGAATAGCCTGTTGGCTTCTCGCTTACTGCACCCCCAACACAGCACCCAAAACTGAGCAGAGGCCTCAGTCTCCACCGAAGCAAGCGCCTTTCTGCACAGGTTTCTTGCCTGAGGCACTGGGAAACCTGTGATGTTTCAACTCGCAAAGCTGCAAGCTGAGTTTTCGGGGCTCTGCAAACAAAGCGATTGGAGCTTCCAGTTTTGGATTCCTAGCTTCTCCTTCTTCCCAGGATCACAGAACATTAAGGATTGGAAGGGAACTCAAAAGAACATCTAGCCCAATCCCACCAACACAGCAGGTTCCCCTGGATCAAGTTGCACAGGAACATAAATATATCCAAGCAATTTTCAAATGTCTCCAGAGAAGGAGACTCCTCAACTCCCCTGGGCAGCCTGTTCCAGTGTTCTGTCACCCTCATTGGGAAGAAGTTCCTTTTGATATCTATGTGGAACCTCCTCTGTTCCAGCTCACACCCATTGCCCCTTGTCCTATTACTAGATGACACTGAGCAGAGCCTGGCTCCATCCTCCTAACACCCGCCTCTCACATATTTATAAACATTAATGAGGTCACCCCTCAGTCTTCTGATCACATGGGGAAAGCTCCTTTCCATTCTGGCACCTTTTCTTATGGCCAGCTCCAAATCCTGCCTTCCTCCTCTGCATTACTTTCACAGTTTTCTACAGTTCTCTAGCCTATAACTCCATCTATAACAGCGTCTCTGCAATAAAGATTTTCCTTCTTTGTCACCCTTCCTACTCCGGGTAAAAACACGTGATATACTGACTACTACAAACTGCAACTCTCAGGAGCAGACTGCAGTTGAAGCTGTAATTCAGCGCCGATGCTCTACTACTGCCCATAAACTAGTTGCTGTCTCCCAGTTTATGATGTCAGCTGGACTTCAGCTGAATTAAGGCTTCTACTGTATATAACTGACAGCAATGTATTATCCTATGCATAATGCATAGACGATGTCTCTAATAATAAATTCCATACACTGCTCTTCCTTTACATCACAGATACAGCCTGTCATCTCTTATGCACTCAACTTACTGACAAATAAAATCCTTCTCCTGAATCATAATGGCAGCAAAACCTTTCCCTGGGTCACTACTTCCAAGAAAAGCCATTTGTTTTTTCTTTGAGGAGGTTGGACTAAACTTCAGTTCATCCCACAAACAAACCTCGCATTGAAAGGTGAGGACCACGCTGAAAGGATGATGCAGGAACACTGTGTGTGTCAGTCCATGCTTTCGACACTGGCAACCTAACATGCAGCCATCCACCTCTTGCCAGTTTGCACTTGCTGCTAGCAGAGCGATCGTGCAGAGCTACACTGTGAACGCCCAGCACGCAGAACAAGCGAGCGAGGTCTGCAGAGAGCAGCTCCGCACCTGGATGGAGGTGCGCAAACCCCAGGCGCGCACACAGCCAGGGTGTGCTGTGAGCCAGCGCTGTTCTTGCGCGTCTTGCAAACAGAGTGGGCTACGGAGTTCAAACTCCAAAGATTCCACAAAAGATGCAGACAAAACTGTGCCGAATGAAAGCTTTGAAATATCCTGGAGAACAGACAATCCCCTGCGTATAAACCCTGTTTTGACCTCAGGTGCAGACTAACTGAACTCTTTTGTACGAGGAGAAAGAAAAAAGCAAAAGAAACTGATACAGATGCATTACTTCAAAGACATCTTAACTCGCGGCCCTTTAGCCACTATTTCTAGCCAGCAGACTAACTGGAGAAGGAGCTTGCATGCATCTTTCCAATACAATCAAATGATTTGTTATCTTAAGGCAGAGTAAGTCCTGTTAGCCTGAGCAAACCTCACACACTCTCCTGCAGCGCTCTCAGCCATTGTAAGCCTCTTGACAGAGACCACACACCCAAAGACCACAAGGCTGTCACGTTCACGGACTGAAAATGTAGGAATCCTGAGCAGAAGCATCTTTATTGTTCCTCATTTCAGCAACTCAGGCAATGGGCAGGAGTCTACCTCGGTTAGTGCTTTTCAGCAAAAGCAGAGAACAGTCCCTGAGGGCCTAGAGCTTCCTCCGCTTCCTCCTCCCCAGTCACAGGATCACAGTTGCTCTCCTTGGACTTACAGCAAAGCTTCTGTGTGCTTGCAGGCACCCAAGATGGTAAACACGTCTTGGGTAACACACAGTACACGTTTTGATGGGTGGCCACCACCGTCAGCAACATCTTTGCTCCCAACTGGTAGCTGTTGTTCTCAACAAGCCTCACATGGTCAGAAAAAACAGCTGACAGGAGCATGTTTCACACAGGTCTTGTCCCACTGGCAAAAGCTACACGTGGCTGGCTGCCAAGGGCTGGCCAGTCCCTTCCCTCTGACAGGCTGCAGCCAGCCACTTCCACACTAGTAAAGTAATGGATGGAGTAATAAACCTGGATTTTCCCTACACGGTTTTTAGCACATCATGCGTTCAGCACTTCTGAGGCCACTTCAAGACATGATTTATCTAAGATACTATCTCATATATTCTCTCTGTCAGTTAAGGCCA
>VXBP01001414.1:278848-348091 GCA_013400115.1 Rhinopomastus cyanomelas | reverse complement strand
CCAGTCATGCCAGCTGTCCCACCAGGTCTCCGTATGAATGAGAAGGGAGTGTCAGTATGGAGACACCAGAGTGTAATGGAGAAGCAACGTTCGATTGCCACGCACAACAGTTCAGTGTATGAAAGCATGCCTGAGTTCTGCAACGTTTCAGTGCTGCACCCTCCTTTTTCTGCCTCTTACGTTCTGGATTCTCGATCACTAACGTCAGAGGTTATTCTTTACAGTGTAGTTGCTCAGTATCTATCACAGCAGGATCCTGCTCTGTTCCCAAGGCTCCTAAATGCTGTGTTGCAGTAAATATAAGTAGCAGCACTGAATTTCAGCATCAGTTGCAGAAGTATTTCCTCATCCTGAGGTAAAAACTGGACTTCAGGACTTAAAGAACCAAGGTTTTCTTTCCAGAAGGAAAGCCAAGTGGAAATGCCTGGTTTTGGAGAACCACACTGACCTGAAGTCCTTGTTTAGTTAATTTTTGGCACAAAGTGAAACACTCTTCACTGTGGGAGGTGCAGCAGGTGAATAACATGGTGCGAGCAGGTCCACCTCCAGCACACACGAGCAGGCCACTTGCTTCTTTGGGAAGCAACCCTGCCAGTGTTTTTCCGTGAGTGAGTTGAACTGAGACTGTCGATAAATTCTGCAGACACTGAGCAATGCTTTGGTGAAAGCAGCTGAAATGCAGCTCCATAGTTGCCATAGGAAGTTGAGATCTTCCCACTTTCTTTTCATGAGAGGAGTTACGAAGGACTTAGAAACAGAAAGGTTGTACTTTGGAATGGACTGTCCTAAAATCATGTTATCCCATAACAGGATTACCTGTGGGGAGACAGAGGATTGATGTCTTCATCCTACAGAATGGCGGCCTTAAAACTTGTTAAACTGCTGACCAGCCTTAGGGCAAAGAAGTGCTGGGTCAGCTACTTCACCAATTTCTTCTCAAATTTTGTAGGAAGAACCATATGCGAGGCCTGGTGAGATGAAGTGAGATACACCTCTCATGCCAGAACAGTTCTGAGCTCCTCCTGCAGTAGCTGCCTTTCACTGGAAGGCACGAGAGCCCAAAGAGCCCAGCCTGGGGCCGCCAGCACCATGGAAGTGACTGTGTCGCTCCAGCCATGCCAAGCCTGCAGCCTGCGCTCCAGTGATTGATGGATCTCTGAGATCCACCGTGACCTTGCTATTCATGTTAATGGGCATCCTGCAGGAAACCCCAGGGCTTCTGTCACGCTGACACCCTCACAACCCCTTCACGAGTTTCATGTTGCAAGTCCTTCCCTTTGAAGCTGCGGTTTCTCTTTATTTAGCCTTCCCCCAGTGCAGTTGTTTTGTCCACCTTCGGGATTGCGTCAGCAAATGCATCGCCCCACAGTCTGAGCTGTTAGCACTAAGCGGAGCAGCAGGGCTTTGCAAATCAGCAGCTGTATTTCTAGTCTCTTTTATCATCTGTAGTTCTATTTCTGATCTTGAGTATGAGAAATTTACCTTCCTTGAACTCCCAGCCTCACGCCAGCATCATGGTGGTAATAGCATCAGGTTTAGGGAAGCAGGGAGAGTCACTTACAGCCTTTCTGGCCTGAACTCTGGACACAGGACATGTCTTGATGCAGTAAATGTAGACCACTCAGCTTAAACAAGGGTTAAGGAGAGAGCAGCCCAACAGGAGCTGGTGTCCTGAAAACAGGATGAGAACTATCAGCGTAAAATAGATTCTGTCACTGGAATTGATGAAGAGGCACTAGGGAACATGTTTTAGTGAGCATGGTGGGGTCAGGCTGATGGTTGGACTCTTCTGCCCTTAATGAGACTATGATTCTAAGACTAGAATCATAGAAGAGAACCGTAGAATCATTAAGGTTTGAAGAGACCTACAAGATCATCCAGTCCAGCTGCCAACCCAAGCCCAGACTGCCCCCTAAACCCTGTTCCCTAGGGCCACATCTACTCATTTTTTGAACACCTACAAGGATGGCGACTCCACCACCAACCTGGGCAGCCTGTTCCAACCCCTGAACACTCTGTCTGAGACGAACGTCCAAGATAAACCTCTGCCGGCACAACTTGAGGTCATTTCCTCTTGTCCTGCCTCTAGTGACTGGGGAGAAGAGACTGAGCCCCACCTCTATACATCCTCCTTTTGGGCAGTTGTAAAGAGCAGTAAGGTCTCCCCTCAGCCTCCTTTTCTCCAGAGCAAGTAGAGCAAGTCGTGACACAGAAACAAGAAATTATTTCTGCTTGGGCTAGCTGGGGCTTCTGATCTCTGACACAGATAACTCTGTGGTCACTGACCCAGGAGCCAAATAACACCTTGACTGTGACTCCAGAGCACTGTCTTTACACTCCCCAGTTCCTGCCCCAGCTTCACTGCCCTCCTCTACTGGCAGCAGTCCAGGTGAACTTGTGCAGTCTTCCCTCTCACGACTGATAAATGCAGAGCAGCATTTTATTTCATTTTTGAATGGTCCCAGTGCAGGGAATGGTACCAATAAAACAATGAAGCTCCTACCAGACACGGCATAATGATTCTTTGAGGTCACATCACTCCCTTCCTAGACAGCAGAGCTGTTCTGGGGCCATCAGCCCATTAGTCTGACAGGATTGTCACGATAACCAGAAAAATACAGTCAGTCCTAGTGTGGAGAGAAATTATTTTCTCCTAAAAAAGCAAAGCTTTCTGTCTCTATGTGCTCAGAGCTGCAAGAGGAGGTGACTGAAGCCAGAGCAGCTCCTACAAATAAAAATCTTTATCATTGTAAATGAACTCAGGAAGTAGCAACCGACTCCTTTGTCTCCAGAGACACTCAGTAAAGTACCCCAGAACCTCTCAGTCATCCATTAGTCACCAGACATTGGACATCCCATTTTAAAAGTGCCATCTCTTTTTTTAAACATATAACCCATGAAAGATCTGTATTCCACCTCTTTTGGGACCCCACTTTAACAGGATGTCTTTACCTTCCCACTCCCCATTGACAGTGGTCACGAAATCCTGTTGTAGCTGAAGAAAATGTAAGCACACGTTCAGCAGGGCTTTGCTTCCCTTTTCCATCGCTATTGAGGCATTTCCCTCCAGCCTACCCCGGAGGCCGCAGCGAACTCCCGAAGAGCTGCTGAAATCCAGCCTGCCCAAGGATTTGGGGAGAAATGGTGGCAGTATGGAAAATAGGTGAAAAAGTTGTTTCCCACTTTTGACACAAAACACAGCACTATGCAAGTCTTCATGGGCAGAGTAAGGCTTGAAGATCCAAACCGTATAAAGTCCTACAAAACCATATAACACATACTAGTGGTTTTGAGGTAGAAAAGGACAGATTGAGGCTGGACAGGAGGAAAAAGTTATTTAATCTCAGGGTGCTGGATCCCTGGAACAGGCTGCCCAGAGAGGTGCTGGAGGCCCCATCCCTGGAGCCATTCAAATCAGGCTGGGTGGGGGTCTGGGCAACCTGTTCTAGTTAGAAAGGACCTGCTTGACATAGGGAGGGTGGACTAGATGAACTTTGGAGGTCCCTTCCAACCCAATGCAGTCTATGATTCTGTACTGAATGCCTAGTCTCCTGACTCTCTGCTCAGTGTCCTGGGTTTTGTGAGATCTGACACATTTGACATCGCTCGTAGCACTGTTCTCACAACTGGGAGCTGTTTACGTGGGCACTGACTGTGGGACATTTTGAACCACTGTGTAACTGGACCCCGGCTCCCTGTGAAATTTTCCATTTTTATCTGTTCTCTCCCTGGGCTGATGACACCAGCATTCTCCTTCTGCACCAACTGCCTTCCAATTCCTTACTCTGCATCCCAGGGTAAGACTTCAAAGATGTGTTTCCACAGCAGGGCAGGTGAAGACCTTGCTGACACTTTGCAATCGGCAGAAGACGGTTTTAGCTGCAGTTACTAATTTTGTAAAGCAGTGAGTAGATGGGACCTAACTAACTGTCTGAGGGCAGCGAGTGTAGAGGGGACCTAACTAACTGTCTGAGGGGTGAGGAATGCCAGGGCTTGTATTTGCACTTTTTGGTAAATAGCTTCACATTCACCGTGACAGACTCTGATTTCTCTGCAGTGCTTTATCAGGTGTCTTTGATTTGCTTTCTGAGTTCAGATTCTGCAACAGCTATATTAATTTTATTTTTTATTATATTTCCTGCTTTCATGTTCTGCAATTACATTAACTCAGCCACTCGCGATCGATAATAGCTGCAAACGATTTGCCTTTCGCTGCGCATACAAAATCTGTAATAATGCTCTTTGAATCCTTCTAGTTTCTTTAGTGGTGTTAAATTTATTAGAGGTCATTAGAAGAGAAAGAAGGATCAGCAAATGACCTGCTGTGGTAGAAGGCTGGTGGCAGACCCAGCACCCCCAGAACGGAAAAACAAACAAAGCACCAACGTTTCTTTTTCTCCGGAAAGTTGTAGCAGGGCTGTAACTATCAGCATAGATTATTGATGGCAGCTTTTAAGATGTGTGCAAGCTCTGTTTAATTTCTTGAGCATGTTATTGGTTACTCAGTCCCTTTCTGCAGTGGATGAGGTCAAACTGGATTATCATAATGGTCCTTTCTAGCCTTAAAAATCAAAGCCAGTGCTTGAAGGGCTTGACTCTCCCCAGTCCCAATGTGAACATGCAATGCATGGCAAAGCCTTTGCCTGAGGGGAGACTTTATGGCTGTCTAAAGTACCTGAAAGGAGGGTGTAGAAAGAGGGGAGTTGGTATCTTCTCAGCAGTAACAAGTGATAGGACAAGCAGAAATGGCCTCGAGTTGCACCACAGGAAGTTTAAGTTGGCCATGAGGAATAACTTCTCCATGGAAAGGGTCATCAGACTTTGGAACAGGCTGCCCAGAGAAGGGGTTGAATTGCCATCCCTGGACATGTTTCGCAATCATGTAGACACGAAGACATGTAGACAGGGTTTAGCGGTGGCCCTGGACACAGTGATTTTAAAGGTCTATTGCAGGCTAAAGGATTGTATGGCTCTGTGCACTTCCCTTCTCATCCAAAGTCCTCTTCACTTATGCCCCAAGGCAGGCAGCCTTGGGGAGGGCCAGAGCCTTGGACGGTGTGTGCTGGGTCACAGAACTGGGTGCCTGGGAATGGTCCCAAACCCCTGTTGCACCAGCATGATGCTGGGGAACCAGGAGCTCTGTGGAGAGCTAGGATGGGGGCACTGACTATCGGGGCATCAGACACAATGGATCCTGCCCCACAGGCTGTGTGGGGACAAGGCAAGCCAAGGAATGCTTGGCTTCTTCTCCTGGGGGCAAGAAAGATTGTCTATATTGTCTGCATCAACTGCAGGCTAAGCCTTGCACATTTTATTTACAGGAACTGTTTCAAGCCATTGACTTGAGCAACGCTACTCATACAGCTAAAGGAAACAGGAATTTGGCCTCATGACAACTTTAAAGTTCCAGGATTTATGTTCCTTGCATCCCTCAGATATGTTTGCAAATGTTGATGCATACTCCCAGTTTTGCACTCATAAATGTGCTGCTTGTGTTTTGGGGTTTCTTAGAAAAATATTTTTAAATCCCTTTCCACCCTTAAGGGCCATTTGAAATTCACACTCCCAAGGCAGTAAAACACCAGCACAGGTTTGGGTTTGACTGGGAAGAGGCAGGAAGCTGATTTTTAGTACCCTGCTCTCTGAACAGTGGGCGATCTCGAAGGCAGCTTTGGTGCTCGCCTCTGAATATCCCGCCTTGTAGTGGGCCAGGCAAGACTGGTGGGTTTGATTTTTTCACTTTTAATTTTATTAGCTGGGGAAAAAGAAAAAGTTGACATAAACTTTTAACGGAAGCGCACGAGAACAGACACATCAGAAGCAGTTATAAATAGATGCTGGGTAACATAAATCTGCTGGGAAACCCTTGACGAACTGAAGGTTTTGTCTCGGTGCAGTCAAATGGCCTCAAACATTCTTGTACAAATAATGTTTGGTCTTTGGTGTGAGGTACAGGTACAAATAGGTGTAGTTCTTAGTGTGACTTGCTTTGAATAGAGACTGAACCCTGCACCTCCCCCTCTGACAAGCACCATCTTCTGTTTGAACTTGTTTCCACTCGGAGGTTCCCACCTCAGGACACTGACAAAGTGCTCCATCATGCCAGGCTCAGGTGGGAGCAAAGGGTCCAGCAAGGGTCACCTGGGGAGGGAGGAAATCGGTCCATGGTCCCAGCAAACTGTTTTCGTGCTTACAGGTGAAGAATCAAGCCAGAGAGTGTGAGGAGGCAGCGCTGGTTTGAGTCAAAAGTCAAAGAACCCCCACCCTTTCCAAGGGACATACTTAACCCAGGTGGATTTGTTTGCTTCCACTTACTTCTCCTGGTGCTTACACTGACTTCTGTTGTTATCAGTAGAACTAATTAAGATCCCCATGGCTGCAGTGAAACACGATTCTGCATGCATGCAATCCCATATGTTACCAGAGGACTAGGTCCGGGTTCTGCCACAGCTTCCGTAACCCCAGTGCCACATCCTGCTCTCAATGGAGCTGCAGCGGGAACGCAGCCCTCTGTGCCTTTGCCCCCTTTCCTCCTCACGCTGTGGGTCGGTACCCCCATGGCTTTGCCACACCAGCCTGTAGCAAGTAGGTGAGCTGGATTTGGGGCAGATTTCTGTTTCTCTTCTCGTAACTGGGGGTTTTGCCAAGGCAGTGGTGGAGCCCCCATCCCTCAAAGTATTTAAAAGATGAAGAAATGTGGTGCTGAGAGACATGGTTTAGTGGTGACCTGGCAGTGATGGATAAACATTCAGACTCAACGATCTTAAAAGTCTTTTCCAACCCAAACAATTCTGATTCTATTGCAGGAACAAAGAGATGTGGATATGAGTCAGTGCAGGTACATCAACCCTAGACCTCCTGGCTATGGGACAAGAGAAGGGGTTGGGCTGGGCTAGAAGGATTAAGAAGGGAGAAGAGTGTCCCAGTGCCATGAGCACCAGCCTGCATGGCATCTTTCAGCATAGGGTGAAGGCTTGGTGTCGCACTGAGAAGGTCAGCTGGGAAATCAGGAGTTCCTGAGCCTCTGCTCTACATGCTCCCATGCCCCCCACCTCCCTGCACCACCCCTGCAGCCTCTGTGATGTCACAACACCTTGAGCTTGTTGGTACCATGAAGGATTCAACTGACTCTCTACAACTACCTGAAAGGGCATTGTGGAGAGGTTGGTGCTGGTCTCTTCTCATAAGCAATTAGGGATAGAACAAGAGGAAATGGATTCAAGTTACAACAGAGTAGGTTTAGACTTGACATAGGAATTTTTTTTTCACAGAAAGGGTGGTCAGGCACTGGAATGGGCTTCCCAGGGAGGCAGGGGATGTGTTTAAAGATGTTTTTAAAGACCGTTTGGATGAGGCATTGAAGGATCTGGTTTAGGGGTGAACTGCTAAGGTAGGGTAGGTGGTTGGGCTTGACGACCCCAGGGGTCTTTTCTAACCAGAGTGATTCTGTGTGAGTCTGTGATTGTTCCTGGCACTGGTTGTAACACACAGTGTTGCAGTTTTTCAAGGTGACGCTTCTCCACCACTTTGCATATTGCTTCAGGTGGTAACAGCAGACTTTTCAGCCAAGGAGAGTCCCTCATGCAATGTCCTTTGTCCTGTAAAGCAGCTATTAAGCAAGAAAAAATGGGGACCATCATATTATACAGCTTCTGTTTCAGCCACAGCTGACAACAGGACTGGGAGAAGGGAACTGGATCCTGATTTCCTATAGGATGGCGCAGTATTGCTGTAGCCCTTTGAAGCTCAGGGATGTAATTACAAAATGGGTCTATAAACAAAAATTCACCATTATGGAGCAAATAAAACCAAAGGGTAGTTAATCCAGGGATATATCACACATCAAATTAAATCTCACTTTGCCTGCAGTAATAACAGAAATAATTAATTAAGATAAACCTCTAGATTATGCACAGCATCTGGAGATAGAATTAAGACCTTAGCTGTGAGTTCATGTGCATGCTCCCTCCCATCCTCCCCCCTCCAAAAAAACTGATGCCAGTGTAAAAGGCGGTGTTGAGTTGACTGTTGAGCTTTTCACATCCATTTCTTTCTGGTGCTCACAAAAAAAACAAATGTGTTTTCCAAAGAGAGCTGTCTCTGGAAGGGTAAAAAATTTCCACATCCTTTTTCTCTGTGAAGGAATGTAACATGATGTAGGGGCCCACTCAGAAAAATGTTGACATGCAGCCTTGGAACCTGATCTAACTCCTTGTGAAGTCAGTGTGAGTTTTTCCATGTATGTCAACAGAAGTTAAAAGAGGTGCTGCCACCCGCTCTGTCTCACCTGGGCAGCGGAAATAATACTGGAAGTGAAGATGTTGGTGGGCTGTTTTGAAACGTGCTTTACCTTCACGTTAGCCATGGGATGACACATGTCTTCTGCAGAGGTTGGGCTTGCCAACCGAGCTGGAACTAAATCTGCATCTACATTCAGTCTGAAGGTATCAGACTGGAATCCTACTAAACTGGCAGACTTGATCCTATCACAGACCAAGGAAGAGCAGGGCATTGCTCTGCAGCCCACATGTGGCGATTTGCAATTAAATCTGCCCTTGTAAAGCGTTTCCTTCCTATAATCCTGAATAATATTTAAAATGGACAAAATGATTTGAAACCCAAATTGCAAAGCCTAAAAACACCCTCAAGCTGAAATCAATACAGAACTTGGTTACAATCCTTCTAAGCTCTTTGGGACAGAAACTCCTTCTTCCATGTCTGTTTTTGTAACTCTGGTGTAGACCCTCTCCTGCTATTCTGCACCAACTCCTGTGACTCTCACGAACATGCCAATGGAAGCTCTCAAATACTTGGAACCTCAATAGGAAGTTATTGCTGCTCCTGTTCCTGTTCCAGACCTTGGTGTCCTATATATCATTCAGAAAAAATCCTCCTTAGGACCTGCCCAGGCTGCTGTATGGGAGCAGTAAAGGATGTGCTCAGCAAAGCTCTGCAAGAAACAAGCCAGCTTTTGGACAGAGGACCTCACTGGGGATATCCCAGTGTTCAGACCAGCCCTGTTTTCTTGAACCCATCAGCAAACCTCATGTTAAAAATTCTTACTGGCAAGAGTTACAATGGTATAATTGGTACAGTGGAGGTAACTCAGTCCCCATCCATTTCTGAAGGCACTCAGAGAGCTCAATCACACTCATTTTCTTCTGGACCTTTCTAGAAATGGGCTGCCACCTTGTTTCCCCTCCCTGCCCTGTAACAGCTATTAGAGCAAATGCATTTTTCTGTGTCTCATACTGAGTAATGGTGGGCTATAAATTAGGGCATGCTTGGGAGCTCCCAAGGAATAGCAGCCATCACCTAATTCCACTTCTCATTAAGGTTACAGGGAGACTGACAGCACTAAAGAACGAATGTGTGGACTTCCAGCAAAAACACAGATTCGGAGAATTCCATCAGGGCTGCCCAAACCATGCCGGAGAGCACGAGACAAATTGAGACAGTAGGAAGTCCTCAGTGAAAGATGACTGCACACAAAGGAGCTGCAGTAAACCCATGGGAAAGGATAGTCAGAGTTTGAGACGTAAGCAGGAATCCAACAAAGAGAAAAGGCCTAGCAGTGGGTGCTTGAAAGAGCGGAACAAGACGACGGTATCAGAGGGAGAAAGTCACAACAAAAGCCAAGGCTGAGAATGGCCAGATCAGAGCATCCCATTCAAAAGCTGCACAGATGTGGCATTAAGGAACATGGTTTAGTGGTGGATCTAATAGAGGACTTAGCAGAGTAGGGTGTATGGTTGGACTTCATGATCTTGAAGGTCTTTTCCAACCTAAATGATTCTATGACTCAATGACCTGCTGCAGCTGGGCTTTAAAAATCTCTAGGGAATGGGGATAGGGATAAGCTACTGACTCTTAGACAAAACGCCACTGAGCCGGCTTAGATCATCACTTTTTTGTCCTCCTGAAAGTGCTACGGCCTGGTAGCAAGTATCACAGGATTCTAGCTTTGGGGGGAAAAGAGTTCAGACTTTGATTCTAGCTGTGACCCTGTTGGCTGCCAGATGCGGAACATGAAACAAGCTGCCAGCCAGGACTGAGTGGACTTCCAGAGCTGCAGGTTCTGATTTGAGCTGACACACATGAAGCTACCTGAGCCTGGAAATCAGATAAGAAACTGCTCAACAGGCTTTTCAGTCAGACCCCGTCAGGTGTTTACTGCATGTAGGACAGAAAAAAACCCTACATAATCAGTTTATCCTAGAGTTTTGATTATTTTTTATTTCTACTTCAGCCTGTGAGCAAACTAATCAAGTGGGGAAAGCAAGTAAAAACACTAAAGATAATTGGGTTTGGTCTAGCTTGACACATGGACTTCACTCATTCAGGATGTCAGCATGTGGCAGGATGTATGAGAGAACAGGGCCAGCTGGACTGTCCATCTAGGGCTTAGGGATGGATAAATCTTCAGAACAGGAGGGAATTGTGGCAGTGGTGTCACTTGGATGGGAAAATGGGAAGAGATCGCATGGACCTTTTGCTTTTCTGATTGCTGGTCGGAGAAGGGTTTGAGGTACTGCTTTGCTCTCCAGCAGGTTCATTCAGTGGAGCCTTTTGTACCCTGTTCATGGAGTGTGTCCCACCAGCATGACTGGTCAACAGGCCCACAGGAGTGAAAGGAGTGACCTGTACCTGCAGACTTCTCTTCTGAGCCCATAATCAGAAACATTAGTGATTTGCCTCTCCCCTCAAAGAGGCTTTGTAGTGCTCAAGATGCCTCTGCATCCCAGGCCTGGACCGAATTAAAGAAAAGGCACTTGTTCATCCCTCTCTGCATATTAATACTCCTTCCTCTTCTTCTTTTTTCCTGGTTTCCTGTGTGTGCTGAAGCATTCAAATACCAGATTAGCCCTCAAACATCCCGCATTTGTTTACTTGTCTATTCCTATAACTGGCTTGCGTCTCTCAGACTGTTCTGACAGTGCCTTTCCATGTGATGGTTCATCCTGCGCCGATGCCAGCTATGGGGTACTGGTCCTTAAGCCTCTTGTCCTCTGCAAGGTAACCAAGCTCCCACATTGAGCGCTGGCACTTGGAGGTCTGAAACTATCACTTGCTTAATAACTCTACATCCGTCATTCTTGGATGAAATCCATGGCAAACAGAATGTGAGAAAGTGAAAACTAATGAGCGTCTTCAAGAAAGGATAGGGAGCTTCTGTTATTTCATTTAGTCCTAAGAGTTTAACTTCTGGCACCTCCATCACATTTCCAAATGGTAACTAAAGGTTGTTACTTTTTCAAGTTGTGCTGTGTAGCACATTTCATCAATTAAAATGCACCCTCAATGTAAAAATCACAACAGGGCCAGGCTGGCATGAAGGATGCTATCATGTAATTTTTTTCTCCTTCTTCTTTTTTTAAAGGATACTTTTGTTTCAAATTGCTGAGATCTTTATAGAGCGGATTTAAATTAAAGAAAACACAGATTTAAATATAACCATGAAAAGAATACGACACGCGTTCTTCCTGGAGTACTCTGCAATTTACACTCCAAGGGGAGCTGACTCTGCTTTGTGTGCTCTCATTTCATGGTGCTTCTAATGGTGATTATTAACTTCCTTTGTACTGAAAGGACATAAATATCTCCTTTATTATGTGGGGTTTTATGCAATGACCCCATCTGGGTCTGGAGTTCCCATAGCAGTGTTATCAGATTGCACTCTAAAGACAATCGAGGAAGGCTGAAGATGAAAGACTCAGCGCTGCACAGCAGTTAGACAAGGAGAGTAAGAACTGGAGTAGCCGGTCTAGTCCCAGCTCCATGCCGGCTTGCTGGTAAGCAGTACATTCCTCTGCTTTACTGCCCACAGCAGCTGTGAGCAAGTCTCTTGCTGCTTTCCACCTTCTTCCATGTACTTGGGATTAACAATCTTTGTGGGCAAATGTTTCACACAACTGTTGTGTACCAGTGCCTTTTTTAGCCTGGGTGCACCTGCCCTGCAGGTCCTGCTCTTCTGTTCTGCTCTGGTACCTCTGAAGCTGCTCAGCAAACCCAAACTACTGCCTCTCCCATGTTTTCCTTGATGTCACTTTCACCCCCTGTATTTCTGTTCATCATAGCTGAAGAAGAACAGGACTAGTGAAGGAGGAAAGCAGTCTAGTGTGGGAGTTCCTAAACTTACCAGAACTTCCACCAGGTGACAAAAATGCCAGTCTCAGGGGTTCCAGTGTAGGCACTCTTTACCAGTGGACTGAAATGAAAAACAAAGCAGCACAAGACAGCAGCTGCTCTTTGCAGGCCCTCATTGTTAGACATTGCCTGCCAAATCCAAAGCAGAACAGAGTCCAGCACCTTGCTCCATGCCCATCCAGCATTCTGTGCTTTCCCTCTCATTTGCTCACGCAGAGCTTTGCACATTTTTATTGCAGGTGAAATCAGATAACAAACTCTCTCTAATGAAAACAACATAGGAAATGTCCAGCCAGCAGAGAGGGCAAGTGCTGCGTACCCAAATTAGACCAGCTTGAGTCAGACATCAAGAGAAGGAGAAGTTCAGGCAGCCTCCACCTCCTCACGAGGGTACATCTTCAATCAATCCTGATCTGGTGCTGGCTCAGCTGTCTCATCTGTATGTGACATCTGGACGAAGGGCACCAATGACTTCCCCACACTATCCAGAGGAAGTCTAACACAATAATCAAACCCCACGGCATTCACAGCCCAGGCAGTTCTTGGAAAGGCTCTGAACTGAAACCAAACTGAATAACGATCTGTGGGTTTGCTGCGTTTAAAGTTGCTGGCATTTCGTTTGTTTTCTTTTTAAGTCAAGCAAAACTGTATCGTGATGATTTCAGCAGCAAAACTGATCAATAGGAGAGGTGGGTCAGCCAGCTCTAGAAATGTGAGCCTTGCTGATCTCCATGGAAATTATTTCAGAGCTGATCTGCATCAGCTTACACTAACTAAGAACGTGGCCTTTCGTTTCTATTTTAGTAAAGTTTGGGAAAGATTCAGATACTCATTTTTGTGCCGAGTTCTACCATGTCTCTGAGTGAAGAGCAATCCTGCACAGAAACCTGAAGCTGTTCCAAAGCTGATTTATACAAAAAGTGCGTTGATTTTGCTAGAGGGACAATTCTGCCTGACCTCAAATTCCCTGAATTTCCCAAGTGCACTGAGCTGCAGTAAGGACCTAACGTGACTTCCTTCTAAGTCTATCAGTAATGCCTGGAATCATTTGTATTCACAACAGTTTTCCACACTGAATGCAGGACCAGGATTTAGGTCTGACAGAACAAGGTAGGGACAGAAGTAGGTCAGGCTTGGAATCCTGCTTCACCAGCCTGCATGCTGCAGGACCAATGCCGCTCCCAAATGGCTGCAGGGCTAGTGGCCATTTCTGTCTGAATCTCTGCTTACCATGTACTGGCAAAACACTGCCCCGGTCCTGTTCTCAGAAGAACTGCTCGAGCACTTGTGACAGAGATTTTGGGTTTCATATGTACATCCTCCTTACTGCAAATAGTGTGAGCTCAGAGCGAGCAATCTTGTTCTATTGATCCAGCAAGTGAGCAGCCATTCATTCAGCAGAGTCTCTGCATGTTCTGTACAATCCAAATGCTGCCTATTCAGCTGGTCGAATATCTTTGTTCTGTGTCCAAGTCGGCATGTATTCATCGCTACATAGCGCTGCAATTCAAAGGCTCAGATGTTTAAAGATATATATAGGCAATATTTGCCTCGTCCTGGCACATCTAAATGACTTGGATGGCAAAGTCCCATCGGATGGCTGCATCCTCTTGTTAGAGGTAAACAGAGGGCTGGGCTTTTGGAGCTACTTCTCAGGCAGTTACATCACTTCACCTGTACCTCCGAGATGTTTAAAGTTTCTCTCGCCACGAAAAGTGTTTGTAGCATGGATAGATGTAGCATCTCAAGTCAAGGGATGGGCACTTCCAGTGACTCCTTTCTACCTTCTGAAGTTTGCTGCTGTGGAACCAGAGTGTGTACTGAATCTGTACACAGAACGATGTAGCTGAGAAGCTACAGCTGGTGTGCTGCAGTTGCTGCTATTAAACACATAATCATTTCGATCTTACCTTGTGCTTCCCCATCTGTTTCTATCTACTCTGTGTCTCATCTTCCACTCAGACATGATCTCTTTGGGATGGAGACTGTCCTTTCATTGAGTTTATACAGTCCCAAGTGCAACAGAGCTCCAGACAAGCACCCAAATGGAGAGATGATGCCCCTCTCTCTGGAAATGCTCCATGTGGTAGAAGGAGATTATTTTCAGTTCTTCATGTGATGGATTTCCTTGGAGAACTACTTGGAAGATCTTTCTGTGAAGTAGTTAAGGCCAGAGCTTCTGATCATCTAGTCTGACCTCCTGTGTGGCACACATTGTAGACATTCATCCTTTTATTCCCAGGTGGAGGAGAGTGATGTATGTTCCCCTGGAGACTAACTTCTGGAAAGGCTTCCAGCCTTGCTGAGATCAGATCAAAAGAAAACAGACAGATGTTCTTCTCGTGTCTGCAATAGTTTGTCCCAGTGATCCATTGCCACCACAGCGGAGCGTCTTGTGCCTTGTTCCTAATACTAGTGAACTCTGTGAATATGCCTGACTCTGCTAGACAGTTAGATCTTGCAGAAGCTGAATAACATGAGTAGTAGTAATTAATAAGCACCTCCTAACTAGTTCCATGGTATCTGCATCAAGTGAGGCAGCATTCCAAATGACGCAGGTGTCAATATCAAATTGAGAGGGGCTCAGCCACTCTTGGCAATAATAAAAAAGCTGCCAGTCTTCTTGCTTCCCCAACAACTACTGACACCTCAGAAAACCATATTTCCTTCACTTTTGCTTTGCTTTCCAACCAAACAAACAGAAGACACCAACCTCTTCTAGTCCAGCCTTGTGTGACACCTAGAAAAGCGGGACAACTTATGTGTCCCCAATTTTAAATGAGGATTCAGCTGTCTCTTATTATTGCCTAAGTTTGTGCAGAGCAAGGTTTAAAGCATCTGCAGAAGAGCTCCCTGCTCTCAGAACACCTTGTACACCCATGCATTGTGGTTCACTCACTGGCACCTGCCAGCAGAGCAGATCAGCACTGAGGACTCTGCCTTCTGCCCTTTCTTCCCCACTACGAGGTACCGGCTTTGCCCCAGGAAGGTGTAGGAGCGCAGCCCCATGTCACAGTACTGCGTTCAACTCGCTGTAGAGCGTGTGTGGCTTGTTGGAACCAGCTCAACACATCTGAAGGAGAGTTTAACCAGAAAGGGAAGTACAAGCAAAGTGGTTGCATCCTTTTGCAATCAACTGTTTTCAAGGCTGGCCATCATGTGCTTAATGAGAAGACTTTTTCCAGTTACCAATGGATAGTTTTATTTTACGTAATTGCAATCATTTCAGTACGGCAATTAAATTAGAATGTTACCTTCGGGATGGGATCAATTAAAGGGTTGAAAATTGAATTTGGGATCATGATTAGTCTCTCTTACATCGCTTTCCTATTCTAAAAGATATAATTGTGTGATTCAACCCCTTTTCATACATCTAGTAAATAGAACCTTTTGAGGTTTCTTTTTAAGCAAAAGCAGATTTTTAGAGGCCTACTGGTAACTCAAACCACAGCATCATGGGGAAAAAGGGCTTCCCTGTTTGATTAGAGGAGATTTTAAACTTACAGTGCATTAAAATGTTGAATTTAGTGTAATTGGTTGTTGGATTTCTTCAGAATTGAAATCATTATGCCCTGGCCATATTCCAAGACATCTTTTCTTCATTTTATTCCTCTTTTTTTTTAAAGTTACAATTCAAAACACTGCGGAACACGTAGCTGGTCATGTAATGTCACTGAAGCTGACTCTTGAATATAGACAAAGGACTTCATGTACCCGAGTGCTCCACCAACGGGAAATTGATAGCAGCGTGAGATATGCTATTACAGGCTTTTTTGTTCTACCTCCAAATTTGTGCTGACTGAAGTGGTTTTTTGACTGCACGGAGGAAAAAAAGTCTGTTTGGAGGAGGCTGGAAGCTTAAAACAAATGTGGCAGGGAGGGCATAGATTCTTAAGCAGGACTGTGTGAATTTAGCTGGTGCTCACTAAATAACAACCAAAGTGCTTTATTTTTGTCAATTACTATTTCCTGAAAGGACATGAATCACAGAGAAAACTATCAAGCAACAAAGGATAAAATTCTCTCCAAGACCAAAGGAAAAATAAAATGAAATCGAAGAATTAAGCAGTGTTTCCTAACTTTTGTCAGGCCAGCTTGGAGTTATTGCCAGGTTTGTACACACCACAATCTATTCAAGCATTACGGAGAGATAGGAAGCAGAGATGCAGTTTGAATGCAAATTAAGTGAGCACTTTCTTCCAGAGCAGCTTGAAAAAGTCAGCGTGACCATGGATATACGCCCCCTTCCTCCTCCCTCCTCCCGAACATAAATAAATCAGCCAAATACCACCAGCGCCACAGCCCCCACACCAAACTGGAGAGAAAGGGCCAAAATAAACGCTGAATCAGGAACAATTCATCTAACCTTACGTTAGCGATACTGGTAGGGCATCTCGGGGACAGGACTGTCTAGCAAATGGCCTTTGCTACTACCTGTGTTCCAGGCAGAACCTGTGTTCCACAGAAGAACCATCACGGCCACGGTACTTCATTTACCCTGAATAGTACCATTTTTGGAATATGGGGAACAAAACTGGAGCCCTTTCTCTTCCCATCTCAGGCCAGTATAGGCAGACAGCCCTGAGGTACTTCCCCTTCCTTGCAAGTCCACATGAGGGATTGTGGCACTTTGGGACACTGTCTAGCAGTCATGGAGGTGGTGGGTTGAAGGCTGAACTTGATAATCTTAGAGGTCCTTAATGATTCTGTGATTCTGCCTTCAATGCTTTGCTCTGCATAGCATTTTCTCTTCTTCCTGACCTTCTCCGATGCCACCCATTCATTTTCCTTTTCACTTCAAATTAAATGACTTCCCTCTCCATCCATTTTCCCATTAGCCCAAAGCAGCGCGCGCCGTGTCCCTGGCCAGACCACAATCCCAACACTGCCTTCACAAGAAAATCTCTTTTTTCTTGAACAGGAGGCTGGGTTCTCACTCTGACCTGGCAGGGTTTGGCTTTGAATTTTCATGTGAATCGCAAGGTGCAAGGTTAGGTGCTTACGGACAAGGTCACTTCCACCCACAACGGCAACGGTGACACTGCATAACCTCCTCCCCATCCACTGCGCTTGGTCATATTTATCTACACTTTTATTGAAGAATCCGTTCGTGTCCAGCCAGATAAACCGAACAGACGTCCTGAGGGGTAACTGAAACGGCAGTAACAAAGCAAACGGACCAACAGCCTATTTAGCCTTGCCAGTGTGATCAGAATATATCCTGCAAAGTAAAACACTAGTGGATGGGGTATGGGAGGCCTCCAGATGGCCAAGTGGATGGCTTTCTGAGGTCAGCATGAATATTTCAACAGCATTTTCTACAGTGCAAGCATTAAAGGCATAAAGTTGGAGATGCTCATGGTATCCATGGAATCACAAGCAAGGATATCCCTGTGCTAAAGAAAGAAGAAACTGCCAGGTTTGTGTGATTATTGAAGTCCACTTGAAATACATTCCTTTCTGTATTTTAATTATGGGGGGGGGTGCATGTGGAATAGGTGCTGGGAAGATACTGATGGTAGCAAAGTGCTAAAATCAGTGGGCATTGATAGTTACAGGGGTTTCAAGCAAAGCCTGTTTCTTCTGGATTGGCTCAGGAGGCTGTGCAAAACATCTTTGCAGACTCCTCAGTCACCACCACATTTTGCCAGCCCTGCTTAGCAGAGACATGCGGCATCCAGGGGCGTCATCAGTGGGGATATTGTGCAAAACAAGGTATTTCCCAGGGTGCTTGATCCCATGCAAAGGTTTACACTCACCCCTCCCCAGAAAGAAGCTCATACAGAGGTAGTGCCAGAGTGAGGAACTGTGCTTTACACCCAGCCCTGATACCCTTCTTCCCATGCAAGCAGCATTTTTCACTTAGATGAGCCCCAGTTCTTTCCTGCCAGGATGTTACTCCTGCATCCTCTGGGATGCTGACCCTGGGTCCCCAGTCTCGACAACTCGCTCACCAGCAAGCACATACTTGCTGTCACCCAAACAAATCCCTTCTGAAAATAATCCTGTTCCCTTGAAAGAAAAACACAGTGAGAAATGAGTTAATGTTATTATGAACCAAATAACCACACACCCAGCCTAAAATTAGACAGCCAGGCTTTACAGTCTCAGGGATAAAAGCTCCCAAGGCTTCACAGATTGTTCCTAACCAGTCCATGAAAGGCCACTAGCAAAGCAAACCTGTCCTCCATGGGCTTAAACATCCTCTGCGTGGCTCTGCACCACGTCCAAAGGCTTTGAGCTGTTCTCAGTCCAGGTCAAACCGCACAAAACAGCGGGGCCCCGGTTGCTATATATCATCCTGTTGATGAGCAACTGCTGTGGGAGCCACATGATCTGGACTATGTGACTTCAAATGTCTTAAGCAGTAGGTCACTGGAATGAGATGAGAGGGAGCTGGGAGCCCAGGTTTTCTCAGTACATGTTAGCACTACGCATAAAAAAATTAGTTTATTATCTAGCAATGGTCGTTACAAACTCTGTGTTGTTTCTTTGATCTTTTTAATATTGCTTTTCTAAACAAACCTCTGGTGTTTTGATTTCTTTTTTTTTTGTTGTTTTTTTATATCTTGCTGAGACTAAAATTCACAGACTGCATTTTTTGGGCAAAACTTAGTGCTTTCTGTACTATGAGATTTACTGCTGACCCTAGCACTCAGAGCTGCTGCAAGACAAGCAGGACAGCAGCCTCTTTCTTGCCTCCTTGCTTGCTTTCCTGTCTTCTCTCTTCTCATAACTGTAGCCAAATACAGTGAATTAAAACCATTTTTTTAAGCCAACCTCAGAAAACAACTTGCAAACCACCCAAGCTTAGCTGAACCACTAAGCTTAGCTTAGTGACAGAGGTGTGACTGCCAGCTCAACCCAGGGCACCTGCCTGCCCTGGGGCAGGAGGGCACATGGTCCCCGCTCACTCGTGGGCATAGAGACCTCCTGTCAGACATGCACCTTCCTCAGACCCTGCTGTTATTCTGTCCACCCTACCCCTGTGCCAACAAGACAAGAAACCAGCAGGATGTGCCTTCCCCGCTCCATGCTTTCCCTGATCCCACAGTGCCCAGCTGCACTTCCAGGACATTTCCTCTGGCTGGGGGCTAAGCAAAGAGGTTTTTCCTCAGCTGACAGACAGACATCCCTTCTCTCCCTGAGCCAGCCTTGGGTGCTACTTTATGACTGGAACCATCTCTCTGTTGCAGACACCAGTGAGCTACATCTGGGTTAGATTTAAGTCTCCCTCTTGGGCAAAACCTTTCCTGACTCAGTTATTTGAAATAACTGTTTCCATCTCAGAATATGAAAATAACTGTTTTCATCTTCTCCTCCTGTCCATGACAGAAACCAACAATACAAACAGCACTAAAACACAGTCTCTAAAAGTTGTCAGAGAGATTTACACATTTTGGTTAGTAAATAGGGTTGGGATTTGCTCCTTTGAACCCAACACAGCAGGAGAAAGGCCCTGATCATCTGCTGCCTGGTGCTCAGCAGATGAGTTCCTAAGTTCATCAGTGGCAAAACTCAAGCCCATAACACATCCAGGTACATTCAAGATGGGTCTGTTTGTCTCCACTAGCCAGGGATATTGCTATGACACAGTCCTCACATAGAGCTCTTGATGTACTGTCTGCTCTTAAGCAGGATGACTGTACTCAAGGGAAAAGCTAATACCTGGTGCACAGTACCTCACCTGAGTTCACTGTGCTGAACCTACTGAAACACCCATTAAATGCTCTGGACTGGCCACTTGGAACAAGCAGGAGGGAGCCGTTGCCTTCCTGCAAATCAGGCACCTCCTGACCTACTTCTCAATAGAAGCTGAAATCAAAGACCCTTTATGCTGCTGAAAGTCTTATGTGGGGAAGCTGTTCCAGCAAGCAAGAAGTCCTGGGGCACTTCTCCTTGTCCCTTATATGTTCTTTCTAGCCTGTGGCTACTCATGGAAAGAAATGCCTTTCTACTTAAACATAGTTTGACTAATTAATCTATTCCATCTGTTCCTTCCTCCCAAAATGTAATCATGACACAGAAGTTTCCGAAACAGACTTGGTTCTCATATTGATAAACAGGTCACAGAGAAACAGAAGTGCAGGGAAAGGGATTAAGGGAAATGGTAGGATTTTAGCTTTAATTTCATCCCAACCGGCTCCCATCTCCTTCATGCAGATGGAGGATGTCTACAGTGTGCTGCAGACATGAGGACAGTCAGTGAGCACATCTGAGATCACTCATGCAGCTAGATCAGAAAAGCTACCACAGTTGACATATTAACTGTGCAGTGTGTTAATACAGGGCTTTGCACGAGTTTCAGTGGAATCAAGTCTTTCTTTTCAGTGTCTGAGTGATTTTCCTCTTGAAACAACTCGCCAGACCCTGCTTGTCACCCACAGAAAGTAGGGCTAGAGTTTGTTCATTCTCTCCAAGCGTTAAAAAAGAGGAAAATGGGTTCAAACTGCACCTGACCTGAGGTCCAGCAGTTCCCAGCAGCTGCAGAACTGAATGCAGCCCTGTGCTACCATGACCAAGTTTGCTTCTCACAAGTTATCCCTACTATTGCAGATCAAACACCCTTTATCTGAACTGACAGTAGGTAACTGATCAAATATTACTGAGTTTGCCTTTAAATTTTAACCTGCAAGACTCACACTGCATCCTGTTGGATTTTATGTTTCGTGACACTCAGTGCCAGACCCAGGCGATACAGCACAGCGTAATGCAACATGACAGCTAAATTCAAAGGAAAGGCAGCTCTTCTGCAACAATTAACCACTCTGGATACTGCACAAGTGCAGCGCTTTGGGCTCCCTGCACCCACCGGGATGCCCCCGCGGCACAAACTCCCAAAGCCAGGCTGCTGGTGCAGGCTTCCTCAACTTCACTGTGTTTCCACAGTGTGATAAGAAAACCTTGGAAGTGTGGGGTTTTTTCTTTCTTTATTTTTTGTGCAACAGAGTGTTGTCCACGTTCCTGCTCCATTGCAAAAGGATAGTGCTATTGATTCTTCCCAAACTTGAAGGGGACATAGGAAAAAAAGATACTCTCTAGTGAGACTCCTTCGCCCAGTCCAGACCATGTGTGATTTGGATAACCTTGACAACTAACACAATAAACGGTGCCATGGTTTGAAGTGAGGATGAGCTAGCGTGTTGAAATCCCTCTGCCCAATCTAACACAAGTGCCAAGCCTTCCAGGTGTTTCATTGTGTTATCACACACAACTAACATAATTTTTTTCTTTCAGTTCTGAAGAGGTGGTCCAAAATGTTTAAACTACAGTAGTTGCAACATGTCAAAGAGGGAATTTATTATCTCAGCCCCAATAGGTCTTAATAAGCCTTACACAACTGTTTAGGCATTTATTCTATTAATGGCTGTTCATTCCAGTGGCTTCACCTGAATATTCATGATCTTACTATTCCCAGTGCTTCAGTGTAGCAGCTGTTTGAAATCCACAGCAAATGTTCAAGAGAGTTCCACAAATATAAACACCCTCACAGCTGAATGTTTGGGGCCTGTGCATCACAGAGGAGAGACATGAAACATTTATGTGGAGTGATTTTTTGGAGGACAGCATTTACAAAGCTTAAATAGTCCTCGCACATTTGGTAGCACTTCAGTGTGATTGGGACATTGCCACGGAGGACAAAGAGTCTGGAAGAGCCTACAGCCCGCAAAGATGCTACGCGCGCCTCTGTGCAATAATTCAGCGTAACGGAGGATTCCTGCTAAATTCCAGATTCAGAAGCAAACCCAGGCAACTGCAGTCGCTGGTGGGTGGGTTGGGGTTTGGTTCTTTTTCCTCTTGCCTTGTTGGCGTGGGTTTGAACGGGGATGGAAATGGCACACACAGAAGGGGAGTACCAAGAAAGTCAAAAGAAGCAACACACTCAATTAAATGAGATAAACTGAACGCAGAAGGAAAGAGGTCATTACACAATAAATCCTTAATTCATGTAGGAACTGAGTGTCTAACTTAGGACTCTGCTTTCATAAGCCATTTGTCCCATATTAAGTAGAAAACAGGTTCTGATGGAGTCTAAACAGATAAGACACATGGAGGACATAAAGAATTCAAGAACTCTCAGAGGAGCAGGGATGGGGAGCGAGCACTCTACCTGTCCCTCCATCTGTTCTGCCGCTGCCCGTGCTGCTGGCATCTAGAAGTAGTCATCAGCTCAGGATTATTGGTAGTTGTTGCTAAAATTAATGGATGGATTTAGCTCACTTCTTGGAGGATTGGTGCTCTCTTGCATTAGAATATTTTAAGGGCACAAGAGGATGGTTTGCACTGAGATGGAGAAGAGGTCCAGTCAGATTTTACAGCTGCTGCTGTCAGCATCAAGGACTCGGAGAGAAAAGGAGGAATAGTTGTGTGGTCACGGGCACCATCCTGAGACCTGCAAGACTGAGATTTCTGCCCCATTTCATAGATTTCCTCAACTGTGAAGGGTGGTTTCACCACAGAAACCTGCAAATGAAGCAGAAAATGGGAGAGCAGGACCTTGTCCTAAAACTGCCCTGAAAACATCCCTGTTTCAGTCCACGATGTAGGTCTACATTTTCTTTCTGGAAACTTCCCTGCTTCTCAAACTGAGATCCACCTGTGGACAGCCGCACTTCCAATGGAAGAGGAGCAAGTTGGAAAACAGAAACTACGAACACAACAGCAAAATTGTTTCATTCAAATAGGAAATTTTTGGGCAACTCAGGTTGGCCATTTTTCACTGGATTTCTTAAAAAACAAAAACATTACCGTTCAGTAAACAGTTAATTATCATGAAATGGTGATGAGCCTAAACACTGGAAATACACATACGCTCGCAGATAGATGTGTTCTACACACAGCACACTAAGAACAGTATTAACACCAGTTAGCATCTTCTATAAACTGTTGCAGATGTCTATATGTAGGTTTTGTTCAATTCAGAGACAAGGAATGTCCTTTCAGAAACAATACGGCCATGCTGACCTCACAGAAGCAGAGAGTTCTAGTGTTTAAAGGAAACCTTACAAGGGCCACGGGATTTTCAGTAATATACTGGGGCAGGCATTGTTCATATACAGACCTGATCTCTGTGAACAGTAACACTTCCAGGCTAATAATGAAATAATGCATTTTTACTAGATGAAAGAAGGGGGATCAGAAAAGTAACTCGATCTGTGAGTAATAGTGGTGCCAAAAGCTTATAATGGAAAATATCTGAAGAATCCGAGACTCTCTGTGAGAGATATGAATGATTTCTTTTTTCTTGTGAAAAGTGTATGAAGAACTTGAGAAGAAGTGCCTGAGTGAATTTTATGAGAAAAAGCTCTGTTTGGGGCAGAAAGGGGCCGTGTCAGGTTGCAGCCCAAACACAGCCTGGCCTTACATAACAGGAGGCACAGCTGAAAGATGCTCCTTGCCCATACCTGATGCACTTGCGTTGCAACTCTTTTCTTCCTTGTCCTCTCATTTTTTTTGTTCTTCCAAAACCAAGGTTCATAAATTAGCAGGGGAAAAAAAGTCCCTGTGTCCCATTCATAATTCAGCTCCGTAATTCAGATTATTATGATCTTTCAGCAGGTAAAATCACTAAAATCAGCAGCCTCCTGTTGTTAATTTCAACACGGTCAGGGTTTTGCCATTCCTGCCCAAATACTTTGATTGGGCTGTCAGACTAAATTTCATACAGAAACACCACTGCAGTGCAATGATCCTTACTTGGACAACCCACCCTAATAACATTGCCGGTGCTTTTCAGCCACAAAAGTCTTGTGTGAGCTACCCCTCCACTTCTGGGAGGTTTTAAACTGAAGTTCTCGTTGGTGTCTCATGGCTCTTCTGCTTGACTTCTTCCGCACACAGCAGATTCAGGATAAATCACAGCAAGATCAACAGAGATTAAAAGATTACTATGTCAGACCCTCAAAATACAGGCATGTAAGGAGAAAATAAGGTTCAGCAAACTCAGAATGTGCCGCTCTCCTCTCAACAGCACACATTAGGCTCATTGGACAGAACACAGGGCTCAGGAAGAGCGCGGGAGACTGCAGAATTTATTTCTGAAATACAGCCATGATTAATCCAGAAGCTGAGCTCTTGCACAATAGTACACTTTGAAGTTCTGTATGAAGGGTTCCTGCCTAATTATCTCCATTTTGTAACAGGGAATATGAGGCACTGAGGGGCAAAAATTGCCCACAGTTACGCAGCAGAGTTTTGCTCACCCTTTTCAGAGCTCAGTGTGCTCTCAGCAGCCCTGTGCTCTCTGCCTGGACGAGGCAGAACTGGGAAGGAGAAGGGAAAAATCAGGAAGGTGGTTTTGGGACGGGCGTAGTGAACCTCCTGGCCAGTCCCTCAACTGAAATCCCTTTATTTTCTGCATTGCAGAAATATCATCCTTTGCATTGCAGGCACTGGCAATCATCTACCTCCTACTCAGTCATCCCAGGCATGGTGTACTGGTTACTATGAAGTCAATAATAAAACTGGGGGTATCTCTGTGGCACAATAATTTAAAGTGTATGGCAGAACGTAGCCTTTCCTTCTTCCGTGCACACATAAAACCTCCCTACCCTGTGTGTGTATGTGTGAGTGCATGTGTGATGCAGATAAATCACTGGACTTCAATGACTGCTGGGCTGAGACTGAAATAAGAAATAGCTTGTTGATTACTAGGGCGATTAAAAGGATCATCTTATTGATTCCCACCCAGCCAGGCACAGACCTCAGTAATGAACATCGACTGGTTTAATAAGGGAAAAGGCAAGATTTACTGGACGCATGTGCTTTTCATTAGAGTGAGCTGAAAGGAAATAAAAACTGCTGACCTACCCAGTCATGGGCCACTGTGTCTCTTACAGTGCGGTGAGTACAGGAAAGAGGGTAATAGAAAGCAGTGAGTGACTGCACAGGGGCAATCACTAATAGAATTACTGAAACTAAAGTAACAGAAATGAAATTATTTTCTTCCATCTTTTCCTCTTTTCCTACTGACTTCCATTCCCCCTGCTTAAAGCACAGGAATTTAGATGTCACTTGAAAATGAATCTGACTACATGATTAAAAATCACCAGAAAGGTCTCCTTCTCTCAGAGATCTAGCGGGAGACAGGAGATGCCTGCAAGTAGCTCTTCTATCTAGGTTGATGCTAGGAGCAAATGATTCTCTAAAAGATAAACTTGAAGTTAAAAAGGCATCGGTGTGGACATTTGTGTTATACAAGAGCTCAGACGTTGGCCCTACTTGTTGTAACAATGAGTGTCTCTGTGGATGTCTCCTTCGGGAAGACTTTCGTTCCTCTGTCTGAATCAGATGTAACTGCAGATACTTGGTACAGGTGATGGCTACGTTCTGCTTCTTGACCAGTGGCAGCAGTAGCTGATTTTACAAAGATAACCAAAGAATAAATGCATTTTCATGTGTGTAAGTCATAAGATTTACACCAGTCTCAGAGGACTCGTACTTGAATGGAACTCCTTAGGTAATACACACTACACCGAGGTGTAACCCCCTCAAAAAACCGTAGGGAGGTGGGTAGATACAGGAACCAGGCTGTGCGGGAAAGACCTTGAAGAGAGGAAGCAGGTTGCTGAGGACTGGAGATAATGTGGGCTGCCCAGGGAGATGAGTTTCAAACAAACTTCTCTTCACATCACCCTCTGACTCACAGAGCCCACAGTGCAGCTGAATCGCAGGGATTTTTACAAATATTCAAATGCCTCCCATGTCAAATACATGCAGCGTGCTGCTCTTACTCGGTAGCCTTAAAGAGATTGCTCCTTTCTAACGCAGCACAGTGTGTGTTTTCTTTGCCTGCTTACACAGCCAATGAGGATGAAAGTATGAAATTTAGTCTTGTGCCCATCTGTTGGGTTTCTTTCTGTGTGAGTATTCTACGATTTCTGAAGTGTTTGAAACCAGAGGGGCCAATATCTGCTTGAGTTTGCATCGTCTGCACATCCAACACACCCCCACTGGCCCTAACGATGTTACGCAAGGTCTGTCACCATGTCACATCTTAAGAAAAGGAAGGACAGAGCTCATTAGTAAGTAAACTCTGCTTTAACTTGAGGAATTGGTGTGATATTCATAGATACACCCATGTGTGGCCTCTGCGAGAGGCTTCCTGTCACTCCATCCTCTTGTCACTGTGGGCAGGTAGTTGAACTTTCACTGCCAGTTGTCCAGTTAGTGACTGTGGGATGGTACCAAGGCCATTTCATTTATGGAAAGTTCCTTCTCACCTGTTCTTCCTACTAGAGTAGTTTTCTCTGTATGGTCTTCTTGTGTTGTGCACCTTGTGAGTCTGCACTGTAGTGAAGGCAGAAGTCCCAGGTCACTTGACTGGGTGACCCAGGAAAGAGCAGTCCTGATGGAGTAGGGTGCAAAGCATTTCTTTCTTTCTCAGGTGAAAGCCTGTGGGTAACAGCTCAGCAGGAGCTGGGAGAATCAGCCGCCTAGAGAACCAAGAACACTGATAAGCAATACCCTACCTCCAGGCAGATGCTCCCAGCTCCCAGGAACTGCTGAGCGCCAAATTCAGCAAGAACCAGCGACACTGACATGACATTCAGGTGAGAGAGGCCATTGCTGAGGGCATGAAATATGCCTCATAAGTGATATCTCATCGGGAGCTGACAGCCCTTACCCTAGCAGGGCTGTGTCTCTCAGACCGTCCCAGTGCCTGGCCTGAAGCCAGCCCTGCTGCATCCATTCCAGCCCGAGAGCATCCATTCCAACTTGCCCTCACCTGAAGCTCTGAAGGTGGCACTTCCAAGAGTGGTTTCCTTCCCAGTGCCACTGTGTCCCCACTTCTGCCCAAGAGATGCTGATGGCTGGTCTGGATAAATGGCTGTAGCACAGGTCAGCCAGTGAGGTGAGAAGCTGTTTGGGGAGCTCGGGCTCAACACACAACTACAGAGACTGTCATGGAGCCCATTGTGAGCACCTTTCTTTCTGCTTGTGGGTGCCTTATTTAAATCAAGCTCAAAATGGTTCCGTTGAGAATAAAATGCAGCTGAAGGATTCCAGAAGCACTAAGAAAGGATTTTGCCCCCAAAGAAATGGCTGAGCTTCCAATCACACCAACCATCTGTCTGGTACCACTGGCCAAAACCTATCAGAGCCCTGCCAAAAGGGACTGGGGTCCCTCATCCTGAGTCCTGCCACCTTCCTGCTATTCCCGGAAACCAAAGATGACATTTCCAGACCTGGAAATGGAAACGAATGATTTAAGAAATGTTGGATATTATGCTGCAGACTAGAAAAAACCCCACGTTATCCAGGTGCTTGTTCTCAGTGCTGATTTCCTTCCTCTGCCTGCTTCCATCCAAGTGGTACCAGCAGTCACAGCTTCCCCTTCCAAAGCTGGCACTGCCAACTTCCAGCTGAGGTCAGAGTTAAGGTTTGTTCCTCTTGCCAGAGGAATCTGGGCATGTGTTTCATTTCTGGGATACTGGAAATGCAAAGGAGTGTCTCGTGGAGGCTGTTTCTCAGTGTGATTGCTTGCTATAATGTGTGGGCACAAAGGGGTGTCCAAAAGCTCTACTTAGCCAAATATTTCCCTGCATTTTAAGGTTTGCATGGGTGGGTTTTGTACTTAGGCAGCCATTAATGTATTCAAAAAAGGGTTTGGTTGGTGGCTTACATAATGCTGTCGAATGTGACCCAGACGTGTTGTCACAGCGCTGCTGTTAGATAGATAGTGAGCTGTCAGATCCAAATGTTTGCTGGTAATGTAGGTTATTGGGCCCTTTCCTTCAAAAGTGCACCCAGCAGAAAAGCAGTGGTGTCAGGAGCTGGGATTATATGGTTCTGCAGCAGGCTGAGATCTCAAATCACTGCCCAACAAAGGGAAAATTTTCAGGTGAACTGTGTGCTGCTCCAGGTCCAGCTTCCAGCTGATTTCTTTTTTCACTGTTCTCCTGGGGCTGGATCATGGTTAGAGGTCATAACTTCACCTTTCTATGGGTCAGAAATCTCCAGGTATTTCCTAGAAATATGCTCAAGTATGAAGTAAGAGCATTCAAGCACTTAGGTTGCCTGCAGTCAGCCTTAATACATAGAACATTATACCACTAGGCACACCATTACATTATACAGCTTAAACCTTAAATATCAGAGGCCATATAAAGTGCTGAACTTTCCTGCTGAGGAAAGCCTAATTGTTCTTTGGTGCTAAAGACACGTGATGTGTCTTTGAAGTTGTGATCTTTCTCATTTCAGGACACTGGTTTAGGAAAGTTTCTGCTGTGGTCGCTGACAGGTGAAGCAATAGCTATAACAGGCATTTTATATCAAGGAATGGCATTCGGTTTAGGTTTTACTGCAGGTTTCCTCCAAACTGAAGCTTGGATTTTTATCAGGCACAATCTTAAATCAGTTTGGGTCTGCCGAGGGGGGTCGTGGAGTCTGTTTCTCTGGAGACATTTAAAACCCACCCGGATAAGTTCCTGTGTGATTTGGTCTAGGTGGTCCTGCTCTGGCAGGGGGATTGGACTAGAAGATCTTTCGAGGTCCCTTGCCATCTCTAATGTTCTGTGATTCTGTGATCAGAGGCTGGAAATGATCAGATATTCTACAGAGTATTATTTCTTGATCAAAGAACGTAATGACTGTAATGGAGGAATCTTGCCTTTTGCCATGTGGAGTCTTTATTCCCTAGCACAGTGCTGACTGCTTGACACAGAATATCACATAATATACCTGTTATCAGTGTTCTCATTACAGAGTGAGAGACAAGTGACATTGGAAAGTGAGAGCAGCACCGGTCAGATCAAAGCAAAAGGGAAATGATAAGTAAAAAAAGACTGTGGAAAACCCATCTTATCAGGACTTTGAATTCACCCCAGGTTCAAGTGATGCAGGTAGAAAAACAGCTTCATTTCTTCCTTAGCAAAAGGCAACAGTCTTTTGATCACAGAACACAGAGGTTAGAAAAGGAAGTTAGTTTGTTAGGAAGACAAGGCATCTGTAGAAGATACCAGTCTGAACCAAAAAAAGTGTTCCTCTCCTTGGCCAGAGCGGTCTCTCCAGTTGCAGTTCCCCAGGGCACGGGCTGCAGTCAGCACTCCCAATGGATTCCAACTGCATTTAGTGTTCTTCGTGCCACCTTCAAGGCAGCCTCTCCTGCAGGCAGGTGCAGGGCTCCCTCCCCTTACGCACTTCACAAATGGTTTGAGTGATTTATCTAAGCCAAAACTCTCCATCTGAAGCTTCATTGGCAAAGATGTCTTGGACAGTTCCACCACAGGCACAGAAGAAGTGCCCAGCTTTGAGCCAACAGTGTGTTGTCAGGATTCCAGGAGATCCCTGATAGCCATCACTTCTGGTTTGCATTCATACACACACATCTGTCTGAGCTTTGTTTCACTTTGGTGCTCCTTCTAGTTATGATATATGGGGAATCTAACTCCCCCTATAACAACGTGTTCGACTGCTTGATTGTGCTTTGTGTGGCTTTTGCTCACGTGCAACAGAGTCCATAGGATTAAACATGTGCTCTCATACCTCCTTCTTCTGTGCAGTAGGAATAAAGGAACCTTTGCCTGAGCCGTTCATCAACTTGTTCTCTCTTTGCTGTGTTTTCCTGGTTGTCTTCAGCCTGAGCACCACCAAACCTCATCTTGCTGACCCCAATGTACACTTTGAGTTACAGGGTGATGAGACACATCCTGAGCTTCAGATTAGTTCTCTGAAGTTGCCCCAGCTCACAGTGCTCAGTTCACTTTTATTCACACCTCACTCTCATGAAACCTGTTTTGAATTAGCCCAGGCATCAGTATAAAGTGATACTGATGCTCAGTAAATTCAAATTCATTCTTTAAGTACTGCAGGGCAGAACTGATTAGAAGTGGTTGAGGCCCCTTGCATCAGATAATTGACAGGGAAGTGAACAGTCTTTCCTAGGATTCACCTCCCCTGGGCAGTGGCTTGTTACGTAATGAAGTTAAACATTGCTAAAGCCCAATCTCAGTGCCATTTACACAGACAGAATGTGAAACAGGCCAGACCCCAGTGTGAATCAGATCTCTTGCCCTGGGATGGGTCATGTCTGAGTGCAGAGAGAGATTGAGGAGCTGGAGTGGGTCCAGAGGAGAGCACCAAGAATGGAGAAGGGACTGAAGGGAAAGTCTGAGGAGAAGAGGCTGAGGAAGCTGGCGGTGTTTAGCCTGGAGAAGAGGAGACTCCTGGCACCTTATCTCTCTCTATAACTACCTGAAGAGAGGTTGTAGTCATGTGGGGGTTGGACTCTTCTCCCAGGCAACTAGTGACAAGACAAGAGGGCAGGGCCTGAAGCTGCCAGGGCAGGGTTAGGTTGAATGTTAGGAAGCCCTTCTTCATGGAAAGGAGGATCAGAGCCTGGACTGGAGTACCCAAGGCAGTGGTGGAGTCCCCATCCCTGGAGGTGTTAAAGGCCAGCCTGGCTGTGGCACTCAGTGCCCTGGTCTGGCCGATGTGGTGATGTCAGGTCCTGGGCTGGGCTGGATGAGCTCAGAGGGCTTCTAAAGTCTCAATAATTCTGTGATTCTGTGAAGACAGAGGAGGCTGGAGTAGCTGCCACCAGCTGCGATGCTATTGATGGTCTGGGAACCAAAGTCCCTTCACTATTTCCTCAACCATACTACAGGAAACAAGAAAAAAACAACCCAAAGAATGAATTAGAGAGGTTGTAAATCCCCTGAGCCAGGGAAGATAAATTTGTGTGAAAAGCCATGAGGAACCTGACAGGAAAGAGTTACTTTAGGCCGTTCTGCGGTGAGGAAAAACAGTTTTCTATTGTCTGCAGGTTTTTCTCCAGGAGAACAGAAGGTTGGGCACAAGGTGAACTGTCAGGAGGAAAAATCGAGGGAATCATAGAGAAGATGGGCCTTGTACATAATTGATCTGACAGAGTGCTGCCCACTCCATCATCATGGCTGAAATATGCCTGGTCTCCTGCGCAATAATGCATGCGAGTTTAGCAGTGCAAGACTTGCTCTATTAGGGAGTTTGTTTAATCAGGAGAGCTCCCAGCCCTGCCAGCGCCAAACATCACTTGCGAAACATGAAATCTGCTCTTTGACTGGAAGAGAAAATTCTGCCTTGCTAAACACTTTCAACAGCAGTCACAGAAGCAGAAAGTGACTTTGAGTAAATTCAGGGCTACTGGATGTAAGAGCAACTTCTCTGTGGCCTTCAGCAAGGCCAGTGCTGCACTTTGTTCCCTTAGCAATTCTCTTGCTGGTCCTCCCCATCAGATTTTCCTTTTCTTTTGTGATCATTTTAGTGCAAGACATTATTCTTCTATTGAATTGCCCACGACTGATCCAGCAATACTGAAAATAAGAAGCTCTGTGCTCTTTTATAACTAGTTGTAGGTGTCTTCTGTAGGAGGGGCAGAAAACCTCAGAGGACTGGGAATTTCAAACCTGGAGTGTTCTTACAGTCACTACAAATCATGGCAAGATAAAGAGGCAAAGCCAAAACGATGGAGATACACCACGCTTGGAGTAAGTTCTGATAAAAGATGGAGACTGTGTTTTGAAGACTCTGAGTGGTCCAAGCACACAGACCTGTGTGAGAAGGCTCTGTCCTGCCTTGCTTCAACAAACTTGGACAAATCCCACCAAGTGCTGGCAGTTCGCTGTGAGGTGCTAAAGGTTCAATGGGACAGTGGAACTGAGCAGCTCCCCAGCTCGGGATGACAGAAGATGGAGACTCTGCTCACTGGTCTCAAAACTACAGAGAGCTATGGAGGCACCCCACTGTTTCCCCATGCACTATGCCCTGTGCCACTGTCTGCTACAGCGATAGAGTGCTATATGTTGTTTACAGTCCACCTTCAAGCAGATAAAGCAAGCCAGTGATAGAAGAACATTGCAACAGGGTCACCGCAAGCAATTTCCTAAAAACCATGCTGACATCACTAGAATTGTATTTAAATCCTTACTATTTCCAGCTAAAAAATCCATCACCATTATGAAAATTACTTATATCAGACCCCAGAATAACCTTTTCAGAAATTATCACTCCCAATGCTTAAACTGATTGGGGTTCATTTTACCTCTTAGAAGTCTTCCCTCATTGGTGAGAGCTGCCCTCACCAACACCAAACTCAGTAATTCCACCTAAAGCCATTCGACAAGGAAGGGGTTAATGATTTCCTTGCAGGGTAAAGCGATGAGGAATTAGTGCTCGGGAGTGTAGAACATTCGCTTTTACAGTAGGTGGTGTTCTTGTAACACTTTCATACATGCCAGCCTAATTAACTGTCTTAAAGACCACATCATTAAATTATTTCCCCTGCTTAAAACACTGCAATGCTTAATGTACCCCAGCAATTCAATTACATTGAAAACAATATCCTAAGGAGGGACTACTGCAGGATGGCATTTAGAGCAAGCTTCATGCTTTACCTCAAAGGCAGGTAAAAGAGAACAGCAACAGTACAATCTGAATTCCAAAATAGCTGTGGGAACAACAGCAAAGAAAATCTCCCCCAAAACCTTGTAAATGAAGCTCGTTATTGCAGTCCGGGTGGGTGATTTTGCTTTTACTTTCCTGAAAGTTCACTCGAAGACTTTACAGAGTTCTATTTTCCCCTCAATACTCATTAAAATCTGCCCATTTTACCTCATTATATATATCTGTATTTTTTGTGGCTTTGCTTTATGTCCCTGATGCCATTTCTTCTGTTTTAAGGAGAAAAAAAAGGTAAAGTTTAATTAATTATAATATGCTGGAAGCCAGGGGGTTGAAGCTGTCCTGACAGCATATTTGAGATGTCGTGCTGGGGAGTAACTCCACAGAGGTCTCTGCTATACACAGAGAAGTGGTTTTTAATCCAAACATCACACATTAATTTACCAGAAGAAAAGTGGGCTGCATCCTGGCTCCACCACCCTCCACACCAGCATGACTTCCAGGTACCAGTGATGCATTTCCCCGTGGCAGAATGAGCATAAGGCTAGCAGAGAGCTATGCACAAATGACACTGTGGTTGCTCAAGTCTCACTCCTTGTCAGCAGGAGCTGCAGCGGATGTCCTGAGTGTGCTGCAGATGCAGAAGCACACTGCTTTGCTGCCAAGAAATAAAAGCTTATGTCATTCTGGGCCTACAGAAATAAAAAAAGAGGTAAAAGGGACCAGAAGAGTATTTTGGGGGACACTTGAGTCCAAAAACACACTGCCAGCCTCTCCTCTACCATCTTGGCACGGCATGTAAGAAATACTGATGTCTAGCATCAGGGAGCCAAGCTTCTCACCCTAAAAGGCCTCAGTGATGTTTGCTGTAAAAAACTTGGTTCTACAACAGGTTATTTTACACAGACTAGTGAAATTATTGTTTCAAACTTACTAGGCACCCTGCAGGTAAAGGTACAGGTACAGAGTTTACTACTGGAGATGGGATAGGATCTAGATAAAATGCAAATCATCAGCCCAATAACATGGATGAAGTTCATCTTTGTCTCCTTACATTTCATGAGGCTCGTCGGTATAACTTTGGTACTGCTCTGTGTGTGGGAGATGCTGCTTCCTGCCCCAAACCTCTCATTTTCTAAAGCACTGTGCCAAGCCACCTGAGAGTAAACATGAGATCCCATTGAAGCCCAACCCCATAGCAAACCACAACAAGGATGTGTGGGAACCACACCCACCTAGAGAAGCCACAGCTCCGAGTAAGAGCAAGAGTCTGCATAACATGGCCAAGGCATCACCTGCTGCTAAAGAAGTATGTCAGCACACAGAAGAGAAACCTAATTACTCAACGGCCTGTGGGAGAACAAGACAGGATAGTGCTTCTTTTAGCTGGGCTGGGCAGAGTGGCTGCTCATGGACCACACAGCTTCTGCCTCTTACAGTTAGCAAGGGCCTAGATGTCATTTGACTAAAAAACCCATCACATGGATAAAAGGGTAGTGGTCACATAAGGGAGAGGGACTCTGCTGTGGTCTTTGTGGCAGACATTTCAGGTGACATAAGATTGGAAGATCATGAGTGAGCTTCCACTCAGGCAAGCAAGGTGGTACCATCAAACAATTTATTCACTTCTCACATTCTATGATCTTTTCCAAGGGTTGAATTGAGACTTTAGGGAATAAACTGACTTAAGGGAGGGAAAAAGGAACTGTGGTATCTATAGGAGCCTATGAGTTTAGTATTTTGTAGCCTGGAGAGATCAAGTTGTTCCTAATGCAACTAAGAATATACTATTGCAGTCTATAATCTCACCAGTGAGAAAACCCTTTCAAATTTCAAAGGTCTAAATTTAGAACATTTTCAGCATCAGGGTTTTGGTTGATTTCAGCTACAAAGGATTCCCTCACCATGAGGGAAGAGCATATGCCGAGGCAATTTCTACCGAGCAGTGGCTGCAAATCCCACAGGAACTTGCTCATGCGGCCGATATTCTCAGCGGGAGTGCTTCAACACCTTGGTGGTGTGTTAAGTGTTCTCGTTATGCAGGTCTGTGAGGAAGTCTACGATCCAACTGCACAGCCCCATACTTCCAGAGAACTGATGAGAGGAGGAACCCCCTCCTCCTTCTCCCTCTCCCGGCCACAGCTGCCCACTCTGCTCCGTCTTCACCACCACTCCCCCTCACAGACATTCAGTGAACTCAGCCAAGGAAATGGCCTGTCTGAAAACCAGGCTTTTCTGTTTTAAACCAGGTCAATTTTCACTGAGATCAGTTTTCTGATCTCTCGCTGCATGGTCACGGAAACACCTGTGCTGACACAGAGGGGGGGAGCATGAGCAACCATCTGGAGAGCACGGAGGGACAGAAAACCCATTTGGGTTGCAGAACAGGCTTCTGCCAGCTTAACTAGGCATGGAGCGGTGGCGTTAA
Source organism: Rhinopomastus cyanomelas (assembly GCA_013400115.1). Classification (NCBI taxonomy): domain Eukaryota; kingdom Metazoa; phylum Chordata; class Aves; order Bucerotiformes; family Rhinopomastidae; genus Rhinopomastus; species Rhinopomastus cyanomelas. Next base: position 313,134 of record VXBP01001414.1, on the reverse strand, counting down.
TCAAGACCTTCAAAGAAGCCTCGAGGCAAACATCGCATCATAGCATGGGCATCCAGGGGATTAACCACGGCGTGAAAGACATTGCTAGCCATATGATGACCCAGAAGTCTTTAAAACATACATACCCACGTTGAGACACCTACAACACCAGCCTAAGGACGGCCTCAGCTGCATTGAAATTCTGGCTGTGTGATGGTTTGAAATGAGTAGATCTTGGATGTGTTATTTGGCAATAATGAATTCAAATAAATACACATCCAGAACATGAATAGGTACCTGTGTGGTTTTCAAGACACAGAAACATTTTGTGCCCTGCTTAAACCTCTGCAGAAGGGTTGTGATTTGGTCCTTGTCTTGATGAATTCCAAAGTACCAATACAGAGAACTATCACTGCACTTAAAGCCCAGGCACGTGCATACTGTGTATTGTGTTGCCTAACCCTGCATTTGTTTTCTCTTTTCCAATTATTCTTGACAATTTTAAACTGGTTTTAGTATATTTGTTTTCCATATATGTCCCTATTATTTATTAGTATTTTATTCTGATTTTATGTCATCGTATTCTCAGACAGATCTTTTTTAAAAAAACCCTTCAGTTTCTGGATCTGTTTTACAAATAAATTGCAAATGTCAAGATTATTTCCTTTCTCAAGAGTTTCCTAAGCCCTAACTAGCTCAACAAGTCACATGTAACATAAAACATATGAACTTAAATCACAGAAATGCATATAACCATCTTCCTTTTTTTGTAATGCAGTTACGCTTATTTATTGCATCGATTGCCTTGGAGCAGTCAATAAAATACTTCAGGTAGTAAAATATACCCTGATAGTAATATTTTTCATTTAGTACTTCTCCCTTTCCTTGCTGGAGACTCAAATAGCTAGAAAAGTAGAGATCATGATCGTTAAACAGTGTTTTGAGATCTTAGTTAGGCTCCAGTCTGCTCTTTTCTCATGCTTTATAGATTTGGGCCCTGAGTGTGTTCCCAGAATGACTTGTACACTGTCTTAGGAAAAGGTGTGTTGAACTGATTTTAAACCTTCCTTCTTATAACTTAGCTGAACATCCAAAATGTGATTTTAGAGCTTTGAGAACTGTTCTCTTACAAAGGCTGCTGTGAAACACCTTTGAACAGGAGCAAAGCTCACTGAATCCTGTAAGATAACTTCTCCATAAGAAACGGCCGCCTGTATAGGAAGGTCAGCGCTGTAGACCAGGTTCGTCTGTCCCTGGGCAGCCACCAGAGTGAGAAACTGCAGCCAAATGTTTTATTAGAGACATATCCTGCAGCTTAAAAACAGAACCATGGTTCACCCAATTCAAGGGACTTGGGGTTGCTTCTGCTGTTGTTCCTTCAAAATCTACACCGAAATCTCTGAGAAACACTGGTCTAAACTAAACTTAGGTCATGAAAAACCATCCACTGCTGTCAGGTATCACCTCTGAGCATCCTTCTCTCTCAGGACTTATAGAACCATCAGGGGCTGAGGAGACAGCACTGCACAGGGCCAAAAGCTGTGCTGCAAACCCCAGGTGTGGGTAAGATCAGCTGGGCTTTACTTGAGTTGTACCTTTTGCTAAAGGTGCTGCAGACACAGTGGACTGTTTAGTGCAGAAGACAGTGGTGCTGGGATCAGAACATGGCCAGTAAAGCCAACGCAAATAGTGTTTGTGCCTAACCAAACCAGTTCTCACTTGAACGTGTAACAAGGGTTATGATAGTTTATTTCACATGTACAGGAAGAGAGAGGTAAGAGGCACTAGAACATCCCCATTCCTAATTTGCAGTGCTAATTATTTTATTATAACCACAGTTCTACAAAGAAATCTCTGAGTGACAGAGCTGCAGACCAGAATCGTTCTTCTTTTATAAGCATTAAAGCTGTCAGTAGAGATGGAGCAGGGAGCTCCCACGCTGACCTCATCAACCATCTTCACCTCATATCTGCCAGAAAGACTCCCGTGCTGCAAGAGGTTTGTCCTCTGCAGGATCCATTTCATCTTCGGCTTCTCTTCTGTCATTTCCAGAAAGGACCAGAATTATAGCTTTGAAACAAGCAGAGGCAAGAATCTCCTCAGAGCCCTGAGTCATTTCTTGCTCTTCTCTGAACAGCCATCAGCTGGTGCAAATCCACCACTAATTTTGATGGGATATGTGGCCTGCGCCAACTTTCCTCTGGAATCAGCAAGGCAAAAGGCCACATATCCCATCAAAAATGCACCGGGTTTGCAGCAGTATTTTGAATTCCATGGTTATTCTACCAATGTTTCTCACTGGAAAACTCCTACGTGGAGTAAATAACTGACTTAATGAGACAGCAAGCCCTGACATTTTATTTTCTGTCTCATCTATTTCTGTGACCCCCCACTTCCCTACCTCTTTTCCAAAGCAAAGATCATAGTTTCAGCCTTTCTAAGAGCAGGAAAGGTTTTCTTTGCTACCCAAGTGATGTCTGCCAGGTGAGCGTGCCGCACGAGTTACACAGCACTGTCACTCTGAGAGCTCATGTTCTCCTAACGATCCTGTCCCAGCCAATTCATGTACTGTCATCCAGAGGGTTTGGCTGCCATTTGTCATTGCCTCCATGAGAGGAGGGAATGGAGACAACTGCTACTGGGGATCCGAGTCAAATTTGCCAGTATGTTACTCTGTTTTTAAACTGGTGTCTCTGCTGGCTTCTCTGGGGGAGCAAGATTCTTTCCCAGAGAGTTTTTAACTCTTGATAATTTTACATTAGTGGGATCAAGAGAGGTTCTTCTCCCCCTCTACTCTGCCCTGGTGAGACCATACNGATTCTAGGATCTGTAGTAGCATTATCTTGCTGTATCTCAGGACACAGCATTGCATCTGATTTTAGACACTTTGCCCCATGAGATTTTATATGGGTGAACTTCTTGGCAAATCCCCATCTGAATAACAATAGGGTAAGAAGAAATGGCCTCAGCTTGCACCAGGGGAAGCTGCCCAGGGAGGGGCTTGAATTGCCATCCTTGGTCATGGAGGAATTGCCATCCTCTTCACAGTCATGGAGATCTGGAGCTTAGGGATAGAGTTTAGCAGTGGGTTGAGACAGTTGGATTGATGGCTGGATTTTGTGATCTTAAAAGGTGTTTTCCAACCTAAACAATTCTGTGATTCTATGAATGTGCTTGAACATCTTCATGCCGTGCAATGGACTGGACACGCAGGAGCACCTGTGTTCATCTTTATGTAGTTCCCATCACTTCTACTACTTTCTGGAAACCCTACCTAAGACAGAGGCTGTGTTTGGGTGGCAACAATTGCCATGCATGAATGTAAAAGATTTACACAGTTTACACAGTTTATTAGGGTTGGAAGGGACCTTCAAAAGGCATCAGGTCCAACCCTCCTGCTCAAGCAGGATACGAACTACTGAAAAGCAGAACCACTTAAAAGGCCTAAATCAACTGCACAAAACTGCACCCAGCCGAGTCTGAAACAGGGAAGAGACTCCAGAGAAGAGTCCCCAGAGAAGGGGACTCCACAACCTCCCTGGGCAACCCCTTCCAAGATTTAATAACCCTGGTTGTGAAGGTTTTCCTCACATTGAGGTGAAACATCCTGTGTTCAAGCTGGCATCCATTACCCCTCGTCCTGTCTGACACCATTGAAAAGAGAGGGTTCCTTTCTCCTTGACACCCACCCTCATGGATTTATAGACAGTAACTAAATCCTCCCAGAGCCACCTTTTGTCCAAGTAGAGAGTCTCAATTTTTTCAATCTCTCTTCATACAGCGGTTGTTCCAGACCCCCAATCACCCTCATAGCTCTGCACTGAACTCTTTCAATTAATTCTGTGTGTCTCATGAATCGGGGAGACCAGAACTGGACAAAGTATTCCAGGTGCAGCCTCACTAAAGCAGACTAAAGGGGTAGAAGAACTTCCCTTGATCTGTCATCTGTTGATCCATCCCAACACCCTCCTGGCCTTCTTGACCACAAGGGTCCATTGCTAAGTTAAAAGATTTGTTTTTCTTGTGTGAGAAAGACCTTGTGGTGCAGGAGGGCAGGGTGGCCAGGCAGTCAGGGTACAGTATGGAGGAGAGAGACAGGACTATTGACAGCAAATGTATCAGTGATTATAAGAGATGAAATAAGCAGCTGTATGTATCCACACACATATTTTGCTCCAAAACCTCAGGTACCATAAATTTCTAGAGCTTTGTTTCAAATCACAACCACTGCAACAAAGAGTCAGAATACTGTGTGTTACACAAGGCTGGTGACAACTCCACAAGGGCTCGTTTGTGACCGGAGTACTGAGCACAGCCCCAGGGAGCCGGGGCACTGCTTGAAAATGTTTGAGAGAAAATCCTGCCACCTCTGATCCCCTTTGCCACTCCTCTGCAGGCCAATTTCATGTACTCTGTGTCACAGAAGCGTGGAGCTAGGCTTTAGCAGTGCCACTTACCCTGCCTGGCTGTACCGAAATCACACATTTCTCTCCACCTGCAGTCGCAGAGGTCAGAGCTAAGGTTAAGAGTGAGCAAAAATGATGCTTCATGATCCAGCATTCAGACAGTTCACCACTTGTAACCCCTGGTCAGGCTGTAATGGCAATGCACGGGTCGGTGCAGTGTCACACACAGATACCTTCAGGCAAAAAAGGCAGAACTGTGTGTAAAACAAAGGCAACTGGATTCAGCAAGTGGCAAACCAGACGTGCCTTTCTCAACTATTCTTATTCTTCTGTTTTCCTCTCCTTGTTTCCTGCATTTTTAGATAGGAAAAGAAGACTGTGTCACCACTCGGAAATATTTATAGCGGCTAGCTAAGGAGGGATGGCCATAAGCAGAATGACTTAAAGAACAACACTGAAACGTTTTTCATACTGAAAATAAATTACTCACTCCTCTGTATTTGGCAGCTTGAAATGGGACCTCTTTCCTTAATAACTTTCCTCCTTTGCACCGTGCTTATACTCATTTGCTGTTGTTCATTTGTCCGTGGTAGTAGTAATACTTGGCACTTACAGTCTGTTCTGTCTTTTAATTCAAAGCCTTTACAACACTGATTAATTAAACTGAACCATATCCTTAGGTTAGCCTTTATACCTGAGGTTTAGATCAAAAATATGAGAGGGGTTAAGTTTCTTGCAAAAAAAAGCCCACTGCACATCACAGACGCAAAACTCAGAAGGGTTTTGTTCCCCATCCTCTGTCACCAGGACTGAGCTCAGCATCACAAGATTTCTGCCACATGAGACCAACATTTGGCCTTGGCATTTTGGCCTTGATCTGAGTTTGTACCTTAATCTTAAAATTAATCTGACTTCAGGTCCTGGTCTGCTTCTTCAGCTCATGTCAGAGGGAAACTTCGCATTTGAGGCACTGGAACAGGTTGCTCGGGGAGGTTGTGGCTGCTTCATCGCCGGAAGTGTTCCAGGCCAGGTTGGATGAGGCTCTGGGGAATCTGGTCTGGTGGGAGGTGTTGCTGCCCATGGCGGGGGGTTGGCACTGAGTGAGCTCTGAGCTTCCTTCCAACCCAACCCAGTCTGGGATTCTGTGATTCTATGAAGTTGTAGCTGCTCCACAGGACAATCCTTTCTCATCTGTAACATCTGGACCCATACATGCTTCTCTCGGGCTCTTCCCCAAATCAATACTGAGCCACTGGAAACTTTCTGGCCTTACTTGCATCCATTCAGATTCCTTGCTAGGCAGTTTGGTTTCTTCTTCTCTTCTAATTACTCCTCTAAGATTGGTGAAAGGTATTAGCGAGGTAAGGAACTTGCAAAACCAATCCCACTGTGCTGAAAAGGTCCTTGGGGAACCTCCTGTTAAACTTGCAAAGCAGCTTCTGTCTGTCTGGAAGAATCTCAAGCAGAAACATTTCCCTGAGAGTTTCCTCTCACCTCCTTTTGCAGAGAGCCCTTCATACTTCTCGTAGAGAGATGTACCAGTTTGGGGGTAATTCATTCAACAACTGTCAGATCTTCCCAACTGCTTTATAGCTTGTCCTCCCCAAGCATTCCTTCAGTAATCCCTATACCAAAGCTGAACCAAATGTGTGTTTATGTAAAACAGGCCATGCTATCCACAGCCTGTGCTTTTTGCATGACCTTTAGTGTAAAATGCAATATGTCTGGTCTCAGTTATGTTATTCTGTCAACATGTTCCAGTTTGGGCTAAGCTGGAAGCAGCGCTCTGTACATCTGGCTCAGGAAGAGAGGACATCTGTGCAACGAGTCTAATAAACTAGAGCGATTCAATGAAATATTGTTCTAGTGTTAGGGAATTAAAAGAATTTTTGCATTGCAAAACACAACAAATGCTGACTTCTACCAATAAGAGTGACCTCCAGAAATCCAGGAGATAAATCAGCATGAGAGAAAGGCGAGGAGATGTTAAATGACGCTCTTATTTCAAATATAAACATCTTTCACAGGCATAAATCCTCTTGCTTGATTTAAAGTTATTTAGTTCACAAGGAGTTTGGTAACATCCTCCTTTTAGAAAGCATCACTTTGGAAATTTATGGAGGAGAAGTGCTAATTATGTATTTTTAAATGCATTTTATAATTCCATTGGATGAATCCCTTTAGGACATAATGCAGTCTATAAATCCTTCACCTCTCCTACTCAGGATTTTGTGAAGAACACAACTGCTAGTGTAGCCTAAACTAGTCAAAGCCACTTGCTGATGTCAGAATACTATTGCTTAGACATTGTCATTTTATTTTGCTTGGCCATTTTTAAAAGGGTAGCACCTTACACTTACTCTAATAACAGTGTGCAACTCTGAAGTAATTCATTCTGCAGTTGCTGTGAGCTGCTCCAGAGGTTTCAGCAGCCACATTTATCCTTCTTTTCCAAGTACTCTCAAACAGTGAAAAAGCCCAATGTGAAGTAAGGCCTGCCATTCTTTTTTAAATAATAATTCCACTGGGGTATTCTTATTTAAAAGATACTGGGGGCAACTGGCAACTGAGAAAAATCCCTCTTACGTACTGAATTTCATATCTTGCCTGACTTAGAGTGGAAAAAGCCTAACAGTGTCAAATTTCTCATGCTGTGATTCACATTCATCTCCACTTACTATAGTTATTGATCTTTCTCCTGCAGTTTCTCTACAAATCTCCCCATCCCTTTCTGCTTGTGCATACCTTGCTGTTGTTCGCCAAGTGACAAAATCCCAAGAGGAAATTACTCCTCATTTTGTTCAGAATTTGATCCAAGAGTCCATCAGGATCTTTTCCAGCCCTCCTACAATTTGCTCTCCGTAAACTTTCCTGCTCTACAGCCACCTCGCTTGGTCATCTATCATCATAAAAGCCTGCATAGAACTGACTTCATCCTATTCATTATCTTCTGCAAAACTTCCATCTGTCCCACTCCCATTGATAGCCTTTTTCCAAGGTGGAGGAAGAGGAAAGCACAGTTTGGGAAGAGAGAGCAGGGGATACCATACCAGGGGAACCATGTTCGCTGCCTAAACAGCCCCTGCAGAGGTTCCTTGCAGTGTGCACTGAGTACAGAGAATTCAAGACACACAGTCAGCAGCAAGACAACTGCAAACACAGTAATATGTGCAGAATCTCTTGTCTTAAAAGAGACTAAAAGGGTCTTAAAAGTTTCCTTCAGGTAATTTGATTCTAGGCCAAGGGCTTTGAAACAAACAAACCCACACATATATCTTGAAGCAGTCTTGACTGTCCCCGGATATACCTTTGACCCAAGGAAGAGTATCAGTCAGGGACAAGGCAGCGTCGGCTATGGATCTCTGACAACATGTATTATGTCTGAGAACAGGAATTTAGGAAAGGGGGGCACAGTGTGTTACATTCTACAGCCCCAGTGTGTAATTGATGACAGTATTAACGTAGAAGCCATTATGGTCCAGCAGATCAGGAACCTGATGAGGAATGAAACAGTCCTCCTCTGAGCCTCTCCACATACCAGACAGGAGATCCAGAGAAACGAATTTTCTCTTTCTGTACATGCTTTTCCCAAAATATACTTTCTTCTGAATCATCTATGAGGACAGGGATGAACACGTGCAGACTGTGCGGCCATTCAGCAAGATCTGGACAGGCTGGAGAGCTGGGCTGAGAACAAACTAATGAGGTATAACAAGAGTAAGTGCAGAGTCTTACATCTGGGCAGGAACAACCCTAGGTACCAGTATAGGCTGGGGACTGACCTGTTGGAGAGCAGTGTAGGGGGAAGGGATCTGGGGATCCTGGTGGACAGCAGGATGAATATGAGCCAGCAATGTGCTCTTGTGGCCAAGAGGGCCAACAGCATCCTGGGGTGGATTAGAAGAGGGGTGGTTAGCAGATCAAGAGAGGTTCCTCTCCCCCTCTACTCTGCCCTGGTGAGACCACATCTGGAGTATTGTGTCCAGTTGTGGGCTCCTCAGTTCAAAAGGGATGTGGAGCTTCTGGAGAGAGTTCAGCGTAGGGCAATGAAGATGATAAAGGAGGTGGAACACCTCCCTTATGAGGAGAGGCTGAGGGAGCTGGGTCTCTTCAGCTTGGAGAAGAGGAGACTGAGGGGTGACCTCATTAATGTCTATAAATATGTGAGGGGTGGGTGTCAGGAGGATGGCACTGGGCTGTTCTCGGTGTCATGTAGTGATAGGACCAGGGGCAATGATTGTAAGCTGGAACATAGGAGGTTCCACATCAACCTGAGAAAGAACTGCCTTTGGGCAGCCAAAGGGTGACGGAACACTGGAACAGGCTGCCCAGGGGGGTTGTGGAGTCTCCTTCTCTGGAGATGTTCAAGACCCGACTGGACGGGTTCCTGTGTGACTTGGTTTAGGTGATCCTGCTGTTGCAGGCAGATTGGAGACTAGATGATCTTTCGAGGTCCCTTCCAATCCATAGTGATTCTATGATTCTATGACCTCATGCACACTTCCTAATGCACAGCAGTCCAGGACTTGTCCAGGCTTGGATGCTGAGAACCAAAGGGTGTCTTTACAGCAGATCCCAGAAGCCTCATAAAGAGACTAATAACTTGTCTTTTTTTCTTAAGAGGGACAAAAACCCAGACTTTTTAACTGCACAGGTACAAAAAGTATCCAACTGAAAAAAAAGTAGGCAATTTTTCCTGTATAAAATATCATGGTTTTAAGTTTCTATTTTTATTTGTTTTATTAATAACTTCCAGATGAGTCTTTGAACTTTAAAACTTTATTTCAGAATGAGTTATATTGGCTGCCGTAGAATTTTTCAGAAAAGCTCTAATGGAAGGAAAGACAAGGCCAAACTCCCTCTGATTTTCTTAAATTCCAGGGAAATGCATATCTGAGCCTACTCTTCCCACTTCAGCACCACTTCCTCTCCTGGGTCCAGAGAGTGGCCAGAGCTTCAACATAACCGAATTTTGGCAGCATCTACAGGCAAAACACTGCTTCATTTCTAGTAATAAATGTATCTGCACATTTTAAAAGCCATCAGAAAGCTACAGCTCATGATGGATATTTCGTTCCAAATTATTTAACCCAAATGGTTCTGATTGCACTGAACAGAGGTTGGTAACAAGGTATGGAAAGGAAGGTGAGGCACCAGAGCCCAGAAGTGGGATGGTAAGGCAGTATGATGCTGGCATTGTGCTCTGGCTGTAAGAGCTGCAGGAACACACACGTAAGTGGAGGCACATCATGGTCTGCTTTACAATTCTGAAAACCTCAATGAACTCGAACCCTGTTATTTTTCTAGCTGTTAATAAGCATAAGACAGGAGCAAATTGGTCTCCAGGTTCTTCGAGATATTTGCTGTTACGTTCCTCCCGCAGTACTGAGCCCCAGAAGCCTTCCTACCACCTCGGATTTCCCCCGATAAAATCTTCCGCTGCCTTGAAATTGTTCAAAACAGTCGCGCTTTAGCATCATCTACTGGGAGAGACAGGCAACTGACTGGAGGCTCCAGCAATGCGAGAACACTCCCAGTCACATCTGCAGCCTGCTCCTGGTGCAGTACTCTGAGCTTGACTCCAGCAACCCCGGGAAAACAGGACCTTTTCCTCTACGGAAGCTCCATTTTAAGAAATACAGCAAATGCTTTGATGCTAGAGCAACAGAGACCAGAGTAAACATTTTCTGCCTCAACACTGCTTCCTTATTAAGGCCACCGAGCGCAGCACCTGGAGTCAGAAAGAAGCCAGGAGGAAGGGAGCAGCTGATCTTGCACACAGATCGGTCTGCGCTATGAATTTTGTCACAGAAGTCTGGGGTGGGCTGTGGCGACGCTCCGTGCTGCAGGGCCCAGGGCTCTGCTGTCTGCTCTACACCACGTGCAAGACAATCTGAAATGCATGACGAGTTTGCACTTTTCACCGGCGGCATCAGCCACCCCAGGTTCTCAATGCTCTGTGGCCAGGAATCCTGCCTGGCAGGTAGATATTAGCCCTGTGCCGCAAACAAGGAGAGACTGAAGGACAAGAACCCCAGCAGCGTTTTGATGCCCAGCTGAGTGACTACAAACTGGATTAATCACTTGAAACCAAGAGCACTTCATACCTAAACTTCTTTAAAAATCCTGCCCAGGGTGATTTTTCCAAGGTTCACAGGTCAAGGGCGTGAGAGAGGCAGAATCCTAGGAGTTATGATCCATTTAATTATTGATCTGTGCTTCAGCTTCATTTCTCAATCTCTGTCCTTGACATCAAACACCCATACCACAGCTAGCAAACACGGCATGTCTCACATCATGGATTCTCTTGGGGTACAGCACAGTCACCAGGCTCCGAGGGTGGATGGGAGAGCGGGCCCTGCCTCTTCGCCTGTAGAGCTGTGCACAGAGGTTCCTCTGCCAAGATGCTTTGGATTTTGTTAAGAAAGATGTAAGGAATTCTGCCCAGCTGTATGCTGGCTTGCACTGAAAGGCACAGCCAACATTTTGCAGCTGTCAGTAGCTGGTGTGAAACATGGTGGTGGGACTCCTGCTGCAAAAAAATTCCACCACAGCTCTCCAAAAGACCCCAAACTGGAGAGTCATTAGGGCTGAAACCACCCCACTCAACACATAGAGCATCTCTACAGACTTGTTCCCTGTATGGATAAGGAATAGACCCACTCATGCGGCTTAAAAATCTCTCCATTAACAAATATAGTGCATTGCTTTGGCTTCATCAGTCTTCCTTCTGCCTCTGAGCTTGTGGGTTTGAGAGGATAAGGGTGGTCTTCTGGACCTGTTCTTGGATGGCAGAAAACTGAAACCTTCACAGTGATGAGTTGCTGTCCTGACTCCATTAAAAGCCTCCGTTGTATTTTGGTTATATCCAGCATTTATGCACCTTGGCCAGGCTTATCCCTGGAATGTCTGAAATCCTTTGAGGTTTATCTTCTAACCTCTCCACCAGTTCCCTTTTCTGTTCTGTCTAATCAATGCTCTGGCAACTTTGGGGCAGCCAAAGGCCAACGCTGGGAAAAAACGGCAAGGAAACAAAACTAAGTGCAGGAGCAGACACTGCAACTACTTGTTTTTCTCTCAGTTTTTTAACCAGACTATCTTTAACTCTGTGTCTTAAGTTTTTCCATCTGTAGAAAAGTCTCTTTTTGCAAAGCTCTGTAGAGGTCTCTATTCTTAGTGCTGTTACGCCAATATGCAATTGATTCTCAGGGTTCTGCTGTGCCATGCTGGAATATTTGGAGATAAAAATGTATACATTCTGTGACTTGGTTAAAGAGGAAAACAGGATAAAAATAATGAGGCCTTGGATACAAATCTATTCCCCAAGTTATTAATACATTAGGCTTCACATGTTCTACTGAAGATAAAATATATATCCATCCAAGTTGCGAAAATGTCTCTTACTGAGCAGCTAAAAAAGGACGGGGTGACCTGGCCAATGACAGTTTAAATCATTCTGACAGTGGCGTGAGATCCGGTTTGTTGCTTCCTGAATCCAGGTGGTGATTTTCGCTGTGTATGTGGGCTGGGTTGTATGTGCTTGTCAACTAGATGCCCCATGCTAACGTAGCAAAGGTGTTTAACACCTTGGCATTCGCAAGTCGGTTTAGGTGTTGCTGCTAGAAAGGGGCCAAACTGCACTCACTGGGGTGACAGTGTCTTCCCCGGCAGGCAGAGTTGCAGTGCTCATTGGGAGAGCCCTGCACGCTGTTCTCAATGCGCTCAGCCAGCTCCTCAAAACCCCAGCCAGCCTCCGCTGAAGCCAACGGAGACACTCCGATTGACTTGGAGCTGGACTAGGCTATGGGAGAGGAACACGGCCAGGTTCTTTTGCTCAGACATGCAGGCAGCAATGACTTCAGCACGTGAGGTGGGTGGAAATCGCAGACTAAAAGTTCTTAACACACATTTAAAATAACTAACCCATGGCTAAGCGATTACTGTGTCCTTTTAGGAAAAATGTTGGGCTGCAGGTTAGGAGATATCAACCATGAGTTCCAAAGGGGTTTGGCCCCTTTCCCAGCGCTGAGGAACTACAAATCCTCATCTTGCTGTAGATCAGCTCCCAGTTCCTGCTCAGCAGTGAACCCGATCTACTGGGGTCCTCATAAGAGCTCTTTAAAAATCAACACATAGAAAATCACACTAGATTTTCGTTATTAATGCTGTGAAAAAAAAAAATCAGTTTGTCCCTGACCAGTCTGATCTTCAAAGGAAGCCCCTCTCTAGGTCTTGCAACCACTATGTGCTGCCGGGACACACATATGAGGGCTGGGTCAGTGGTCACTCTGGACTCCAATGGTTGCTAGCACACAGCTTAACCTGAACTTTTAAGCTTTCACCTCTCCCCATCATTACTTCATATTGGACTTTAGGAACCACATTTCTCTTCCCCAAGCACCATTTTGGGGTACTTTTCTTCTAGCCTGTCCCATCAGCCAGCGCTACTAAGTTCAAAGGTGACATCTCTTCCTTATAACCCACAAGATCTCAAAATAGCTGATGTTTCAGAAATGCCCTGGACTTTCACTGTTTGCAGTGGTAAAGAAGCTCAGCCCTGGTTTCAGTAGTTTGGTCACATATTCATATTCCATCCTAACTGAATCTGCTACTTCATCTCCAGCCAGGCATGAGGACAGCTCTCAGGATTGTACCTGCTTCCTGTCACTGCAGCCCAGGAGAGGGGCCATACCCCTCTACCAGCTCCAAGAGCCCACTCCTTACCATCCAAGGAAATGTTATTCTGCATAACTACATTTTATGGTAAAGAAACTAAATACCACCCCCCACAAACCCAAGTGAAGCAGTGTCAGCAGCTATAATCTACTCTGTGCCTATAGAGAACTAGGAAATTTTATATAATCTACTCTGTGCCTATAGAGAACTAGGAAATTTTATATAATCTACTCTGTACCTATAGAGAACTAGGAAATTTTACATAATCTACTCTGTACCTATAGAGAACTAGGAAATTTTATATAATCTACTCTGTGCCTATAGAGAACTAGGAAATTTTACATAATCTACTCTGTGCCTATAGAGAACTAGGAAATTTTACATAATCTACTCTGTACCTATAGAGAACTAGGAAATTTTATATAATCTACTCTGTGCCTATAGAGAACTAGGAAATTTTATATAATCTACTCTGTGCCTATAGAGAACTAGGAAATTTTATATAATCTACTCTGTGCCTATAGAGAACTAGGAAATTTTATATAATATACTCTGTACCTATAGAGATCTAGGAAATTTTACATGGATACACACATACACCAAATCCTTCTCAAACACATGGAGTTTTGTGGGAAGTCTGGCCTTTGGGTGCTGGGGTTTACTTCATTTGATTGCCATATACACAAACCTCACTGCAGAAGACACAGCTATTGTTGCTACCTTGACCTACATCTTGTTTATCCAAAAGCTACACAGCTTTTTCATATGTGTTATGTATAGAAATGACTGTACCCAAACAGATAAAAAGAATCATAGAATCACAGACTGGTTTGGGTTGAAAAGGACCTCAGAGCTCACTCAGTGCCAACTCCGTACCACTGGTAGCGACACCTCTCACCAGACCAGGTTGCCCAGAGCCCCATTCAACCTGGCCTGGAACACTTCCAGGGATGGAGCAACTACAACCTCCCTGGGTACATGTTCCAGCGCCTCATCACTCTCACAGGGAGGGATTTCTTCCTAAAAAGAAAAGCTCTCAACTCAAAATGACTGTAATAGAGTTAAGTTTCAGAAGGAACTGAGACATATTTCTTCCCATGTAGTTTCAAAGTTTGCTCCTCATAACCCCAAAAAGGTCTGCAGATATGGAAAGCATTTTAAGAGAAGCTTTTTTATTTATTCTTGATTTAGACCTGATTGAAGAAAAGGTCTTATTTCTTGTCATTATTATTTTTGTTGTATCTCCAGCATGACAAGAAAATACTTGCCCAAAATACCTCTTGAGAGAGGCTGTTCTTGCAAAATTGCTATCCCAATATTTACAGGCCCAGGATATGCATCAAAGCTCCTGGACAGTTATCCAAACCAAGCAGAAGCCCTGAACCTTTTGAAGTTTATTCATCACTACTTATCATATCAAATTCCTCTCCTTTCATAACAAGAATTATAGTCTCTGTCTTCAGGAAGCTCTTATGCTCAGCCACCCTTGATTTTCCACAGAGGGGTACGTAGGATTTCACTAATGTCTATACCAGGCTTTCAGAGGAAGCCATACTCCTATTATTTTCCATCATTTAAGTGTATGTCTCTTATTTAAAACTTGAAACACAGACTGGATTTATACTTCCAACTACTGCCTTGACAAAGTATCTGTGGCTTTCCCTGACACTGAGTCAAGAGTCTGAAAGGTTCAGAGGTTCAGCGAGGTACAGGCTTGGCCTTTCACCATTGGGACCAAGGCTCAAGTTCATCTTGTACTCTCAAGTGAAATATAGTCAGCAGTTTCGACTCAGTCCCTGGTGACCAGTAGCTCACACAATAAAACTTTCCTACCTATCTCTGCTTTTGAGAGAAAGGCTTTGCGTGCAGCTGATTTATGGGTTAACCCAGCAGAAGATACTCCCTGTAGGTCAGGTGTGATGAGGTCATTGACAGGGCAGTAGTGATGAAGTTTTTGACTGTAAATTCCCTGTATTTCAAAAGTTGTAGCAGACAACTACTAACAATTTGAGTAAGATTCCTACTTAGCTCAGGAAAACTATCCTTGCTCTATGTTCTACATAAAAGATTGTCATTGCCTTGCCTTTCCCTTGCCTTTCTTTATCTGTAAAGTACCAGGACAAATGTATTCTCAAAGTTAGAGACTATCTTCTTAGTACTTTCAAGTTCATTTACAAAAGACAGCAGAGAGCTCTTCAATTAGGGTCATCTGGTCATGTATCCCTTGATCCTTTGATCACCAAAGCAGAAATACCCTGTTGGTAATCTCTGGGCTACCATTTGGGTTAATGAATCAGCTTGACTTTAATTCTAGTCCAGATGTAATCTTTTATAGCTTAATGATTTGTTCTAACATGAACTCCAATTGAATCTAAACTGATCCTTTCTTTAGAGTGAAAATTCCTTTTTTTATAACTTGTTTCTCTTCCTAATTAATTCTAGAGCAATTAAATCAAACCTTGATCTGCGGCAATCAAGATTAAATCATAGTATAGGTTAGGCTGCTAATATCGTCTTTGAGTTCATTATTATCAAGGCTAACAGTAATCAGCAAAGGAGGGAGAAACTGATGTAGTGAGGGTTACAGATCTGAGGACTTGTTCTTGTTTTTAATAGCTGATCTGATTTAATATATGATAATACTTGCACTTATTTAGTAACTCTTTTCCAAGGAGCTCCACATACTCTCCCAAAGATAATTTATTTTCACGACACTGATGTGAAGGAGGTAAATGTTATCTCCCAGGGACACAGAGAACTTTTGGGGCAGAGAAGAGCTGTGGGCTGTGTGCAAAGTCACAGACTGGGGCCCAGATTTTAATTCCATTAACAAAGCATTAGCTGTGGAGCCTTGCTGTGAAGTCATGGTAAGACAGGAGCAGCACCAGATCCCTAAGCAGTCATGAAGCATCCTGTTTAAAATGGATTTGTTGGCCACTGCATCCAGGCAGTCCTCAGAGTTAAAAGCTGTCTGTGCTGTGGGCTGTCTCAGGAGATCTCCCTTCATCACACCTCCTCAAGAGGACTTGCTGGGTAGTTCTGCCCTGCAATTGCCACTGGGGTCTCGCTTCCCAGAGGAAAAGAAAAAATCATTTGTAAGTGGTTAGCAAGATGGAAGCAGATGGACTTGACAGCAACAGTAGTTCTTAGCTCTGCCTAAATAGTCTGGCCTGTCCATGTTCGAACATACCCTCCTTTCAAAACAAATCTAGGTTTAAATGAAGGAAATGCCTTACAGACCTCACTGTTCTCGAAGCAAGGCCTTGCTGTCCCAGACAAGCCCCAGCTGAAGCAGTTCTCTGCCTGCGTCTCTGTACCTAATTATATCATCCCATGCTGTGGCAGATTAACTCTGACTGTGCAGGAACTCCCCCTGCCCATTTGGGTCATCTCTGTATGATGCAGCAATTGTGCGGAAAGGACCGAATCACCCGGGTTCAACCCTAAACAAGGAAAACACAAGAAAGCATCACAATGTTGTTTGTACTCCCGTTCTATATTAGCTTGAAAAAAATTACAGCAGTGCCATTTTCAATTCAGTGTTATGCTGGAAAGGTTGCAAATTAATTAGAATTATGCCTTCTTTGTGCCAAGTGATAATTTACTGCAATTAATTATCAAAAGATCTACTGCTGTCAATTACGGTACTTGCTCTTTGCAGGGGGAGAAGCTATTTACGTATAGCTAAATTCTGTTGCAAAGTTCCATTCTACTTTTATTGTTTTCAATTAAACTATCATCATTTGCTTTCCCTCTGCCAAACACAATAAAGACTCGTTAAGAACTAATCATGCTACTGTGACCTTTTTTTTTGTAATCCAAACACCAGCCAGACCTGCACTGAGTCAACGCTGCTATTGTTACACCTGCAAATGGCAGGGGGAGAGGAGCGCACTTCAGAATTAATGAGCACATCTGTGGTCTCTCTTACATTCAACACTTGTAAAATAGACCTCTTTAAAGTGCCATTATCACAATATTGATAGAGTTATTTATAGCACTGCAAGCGTTCCCCGTCATAACAGAGTCCTTGTTATCCCCCATAGCAGTTCACGTCGTTGCCATCTCCTGGACTCATTCCACAGTCTGCAGTAAGGCACCAGGTGGACAATTCTTTGCAAATAAACTATAAAAGAGATGAGGGAAACTTCTACATGAACCAGTTTTGTAGCTGGGATTAGGTCAAGCTGGCAAGACCCAGCCTGTGTAAGACTTGCCACATTCTTCTGCTGTTTCCCATGTTTTCTGGGTGGGATGTGAAATGAAATGACAGGCAGTACAAACTGGGAATGATCTGGACGCTATTGTCCAAATTAGAGCCGCTTTTTGCAGTTACTAATACTGTTTTACCATAATTCAGTAAAACAGATGCAAGTTCAATCTCTTGGTGTCAGTCGTTGAAAACAAATATCACAGGTGCCAACTTTGGTTGCTAAGGGAATACGAGATTCCTGGGCTTCACAGTATGTGTGCAAATAGCTAAAGATTGTCCAAGGCAGAGGTTCTGCTGTTGCCTTTTTCAGGTGTCTTCCTACTCAGCTTGATTCCCCAGCAATGTACTGATGCGTCGACATGGTTGACATGAAGTCAGTAGGAGACGTACTCAGCACACGATTTCTCAGTGTCATAGCTCTGGCCATTTGTTACTCATATCGTAACACCTTGCATTATTCTACTGTTAAGTCTTGTCACATTTGGGCCAGTATCTCACTGGAGATCTGATACACTTTGTGAGGGAAGGTCTCCAGAGCCACTCTGCAGACCCAGCAAATGAGCCATTGTGGAATTCAGTGCAGTGCTACAGGCACACGAAGACTTCCATGTTCTGCAACCAGCCACACTCTGAGGACCTTCGAACTGAGCATAAGGGTCAGTTTGGTAGATGAGTCACAAAGTTACATCCTAGCAAGAGCTTTAGAGATCAGGGGTGAGCACAGCTATTCACTTGGATGGCTTTTCTCCATCCAGCTTGTGTATGTGGCGGAGGAAGAAAACAGAAGCCAGACTTGGATCTTGCAGCTGTTGCCATCAACACTTTCACTCCCTCTATCTAGCTGCAATGCTTCATTCTCCTGTTATTGGGTACTAATTTTGTTTCTGATCCGTTGTCCTTTATCTGAATTACTTTTTTTCACAATTCACTTGTGAATTTGGAAAAAATTGCAGAAAAACCACAAGTCCCCAAAGAGTAAAAATTCAACAAACATTTTGCTACTTACGAATTATTTCCCCAGGTCTACGTATTTCATATCTTAAATGCTTTGTGTCTGAAAGGGCAGATCTAAAATAATCTGATTTTCTATTCTCCTCCTGAATTCAAAAAATACTTCCATTATACTGGAGAACCAGCCAAGCAATGTTTATCTCACAGGTGCTGCTGGTTCAGATCTCCTGCAGGCAAAGAGACTTGTGTAGTGATTCCCAGCTGATGGCTGTTGGCTTACATGAAGTTACTTGTCAGCTGTTCCTCCACCCCCGGGGAAGGGAAGGGGTGAACTCCTGCTCTCCCCAAGAAAACAGGCAGTTAGGGAAGGTACTTTAGCACAGTTTTAAGTGCCTAAATTTTCCCTGCTAGGTCTGTGGCTTGTACTTGTGTGTAGTCTCACTTTAATCTGGAGCATCTCTGCTGTTAGTACTTTAGTACTGTTAGTACTTTAATCCTCAGCTGTTTCAGTACAGTAGGAAAAGCTCAAGTGAGAAAGAGAGGGAGGGAATGGGGAAATTAAAATTTTCCAGTTCCTTTGAAGTTTGGAGGAGTTTTCACATTTTGAGCAGCTTTTCAGGATCTTGGAAGTGTTCCTGTCTCTCAACAAGAGGAAAGATGGAACCCATGTAGTTAAGGAGGAGTTTTGTGGAAATAAAGGAAATTTCTTACCCAAAAGGGTTGTCAAGGCCAGGAAGAGGAAGTGTGGACACAGTTTAGTGGTGACCTGATGTTGTTGGGTTAATGCTTGGACTTGACCTTAAAGGTCTCCTCCAGCCAAAATGATTCAGTGAAAAGAGAAGGTTCATAACTAGGGCTGTCACCTTGGGATCCTGCTTTGCCTTTTTCCTCCAGATGAGTGACCTTGCTAACAGGAAAATTGCTATTGTAGAAGAGAGCTCTTCTCTGAGGAAAAGCTGGGCTGAAGTGGGAGTCGGGGAGTAGCGCACTGCTTTTTTGTTTCCATAAAGTTCCTGAGCAATGGCACGCAACGTCAGTGCACATGTGATTAAACTAATCTAGTTAAAATCAGAAAAGGATTTCTCATAATTCAATTGGAGTTGTTTTTAATGTTTGGACTTTGGTCAAGGACAGCTTTATTGATTGAATTTAATTGCATATATTTTCCTGTCCATTTATTGAAGCCCATTTTTCAAGTCATTTGAAAGGCCACTAACATTTCAGAAAGGGGATATGCCAAAGCATTGCTCTAATTCATTATCTTCTGGACATACAGTAGTTGCTACTTGGCCCAAATTAAATCCGTTAGAGAATGCGATAGCATAATTACTTGCAGGTATCCAAAACTGCTTTTAACTGGATTCTCTAGGAGACTGTGCATAATATTTGTCTTGCCCTTACATTGGATGCAAATGTCTGGGATTTCAACGATAAATAAATATTTCATCAACTGAGGACAGATTTTTCTTGTTTCCATATGTTGCGACTAAAATTCTTGTGAGGTCTTTATTTTCCCTTAGTACATAAAATAACATAAAAGTCTTTTACAAATTAGCTCAGTAACTCTTTCAAAATGTGTAAACACTGTGACCCTGGAGGTAAAGAGGAAACGGTCTGTGATTCTGACTTGCTTTTTTTTTTCTTTCAAACCACACTAAATCCCCAAAGACTTTCTAGACAAAACTGCACATTAGCTAGATTGCTTCACACTGTGTTCCAATGATGCGAAGTCTGGGATCCTCCAAAAGTTACATCATCCGGCTACCAAATATAGTGAAGGGCTAGATGTTCCCAGCCTGGAGAGACCTGTGGGCTAGAAAACACTGTAGGAAGGGCAGCAGCCATGTTTACACTGAAAACCCCCATTGCCACAGTCCTACCACTTTCCTGAACCAGAGCTGTTCCTCGTAAGCTCTGCCTTTGTTTTCCTCATCTTTTCTTGATAGTCTTTTGCTCTTAATCTCAGCTTCCTGCCTTCAAGAAGTTCTCAATCTAGCAAACAAATTGTCTGTGTGCATGTGTCTAAGGAGCTTCTGCTGGCAGTGGTGGACCTATCTGCAGAGCTGTGCTTGGCTCTCTGGCTCTGCACTGAAAGTAACTGGCATCACCTTGTGATTTGTGAACAGCAGAAGTACCAGTAGTTGCTGCTGTTAAGACTGGATGTATCAGTAAAGGGCCTAAGTAGAAAGCATGACTTCTCCTACAAAAACTCTGGAATATGGAACTTTTCAGGTACCTAACTATTTTGCAGTGAGATACATAAGGCCAAGCTAGTTTCCCAAACCACAAATCAGACACAATCCAGACATTGATTCTTTTTTAGGTAAGAAAATATAGCCCTTCCTGGAAGTGGGGGAATGTTCCCTTCTCTTACAGTAGCTCCAAGGTTAACAAATAAATACCTGATGTCTGTAACCTCCCCTCAATACCCCTGACGTTTAAATGTTGCCTGATTCACAGAAATTTTGCTCAGGAATCTGGAGATCATATCTGATAAAAGGCACAAGGAATTCCTTTCACAAGGAACTGAACCACAGATGGTTCCGTGATTTGAGGGCCACTGAACATCGCCAGTTTTACCGACTGAATCAGAATCACGGAAACACCTGCATGACTGCATCTGCAGACTCAGCTAAATTATGCTTCCATCCAGCCACGTGATATCTACAGTGTAATTCTTCTGCATTTTAATCAAATGCATTGTAATGTCAGTACAAAATTTCAATATGAATGCACCTTAATGTAGGAGTAACTAATAGCTGCCATCCATTAGTACCAGCTAAGAGACATACTTCCTACTAGGCAACAGGGGCACAGTTATTTCAACTCATTACCTGCTTTGTAAGTGACTCATCAGAGCTTTTCAGGGACAAACTACCAGAACTGTAACACTGAATTATTATTTTCTTTCTTAGACATAAAAGAATTAGTTTGGATACAAGTTTTTCAGAGATAAATCAGCTTGCCAACAACATGAATTCTGGAAAAAGTCCTCTAACAGCTAATACCTGACAGAGCTATGAGCACTGAAAATCAGCCTTTAAATCAGGAATCGCTGGTCAGCCTTGGGCAGTGGATGACACTATGAGTTACTGCTTGAATTGCTGAGTGTGTCACTGGGCTCTGACCTGATGTGTGGCTCTGCGTCTCCTGTGGCTCCATCCTGAGATATGTCCCCATTTTAGTCCCAGTGCCTACAGGACTGAATTCCAGACATCTGCCCTGGTACAAGGTTCTGCCCTCAATGTAGCTGGTGGGATCAGGGGCAGATCTTCTGGAAAACATTGTTTTATAGTGGTACTTTGTTATCCACATGTTCGTGCTTCGAGTACCACTAGAGCGAGCCTGAAAGCATGGCATGAGGTAGAAACTGAAGATTTAAACCACTTACACCAGTTCCTGAAAGGCTGGTATTGAAACACATCGCTTCCTGCCCATGTTTGACTTGACTTTACATCATTGGTCCCCAGAGCACTAGGAATTATAGCTCAGTAAATATCTCCAAGGATCATATGTTTTAGAAAAACAGCCTTCAAAATCTCAAAGTGTGGCTTAAAGGCAGAAAACCTCCAAGCAGAAAGGAGCTTGGGAGGGAGATCTTGACTTGATCCTTCCTCCTTTCAGATGTGGACACGCATTCATTACAAATTGCACTGAAATCAGTAATTATTTTCATATGAGTAGCAAATACTAATGATTCAACGTTTGCATGTCCCTGAATTGCAGTGGAGGGGGATTACAGATGGTACAAGACACATCGGTTTTACAAAACATATTGAAGACTTCAACTTCATGATGGAAAGTGTTCTGTCATCACTTAACTTATATGCACATGCATACCAGCCTAGTGGGGAGTCCACAGTTAGGAGAACCAGTTAGAAGATGCTAAAAACAGGTACACAGAAAGGAAATGAAAATGCTCAAAATTACCTTAGCTTTACACTTGTTTTCAAACATCCTGCCTAGATGGATCTAGACAGAACCCAAACATCTCAGTCCCAATTCACACCTTAAAAATCCTCCCCTTTGGCCAGTGGAGGGGCTTAACCATAGGCTGTTGCATGGCAATCAGAAGGGAGGACACAGAATAATCTATTCGAAGCAATAACCTTGGTTTCCAGTTGGTGCTTATCAAGAATTTACCCTGAGCCTGTGCACCCCACCAAGCGGTTCCCATGTGAAGGAATGAGAAGGAATGGAGGTTGAATTCAGTGCTCCCGTTAAATGCAGTGATTCCCAGTAACCATAATGTTTACTGTGAGTGAGCCGGACCAACCTCAGCCTGTCTAGTCAAGCGCCCAGCAATGGGTCTATTCTCCTGTCCATACTCATGTGTCAAGTCCCATTGGCAAAGGTTACTGGGAACATATGGAGAAGTAAATGGTACTAATGGGAGCAGCAGTCACAAAGATAAAATAATTGGGTGTTGGGTGGAGGGGGGGAAAACTTTAGAGAATGCTGTAAATGAACTACATGATGGAAAGAAAATTATAAATAACAGTGGTTAAAACAACAAATTAAAACAAAGATTAAGATCTCTTATTTTAACAGAATAGTAAAAAAGAATTAGCTTTTAGACATCAGCTCTGGCTGAAATTTACCAAAAGGGCTCAGAACTCCAAGTTCTCTAATTTTCAGAGCCTCTTTGTCTTCATATTACCCCACATTCTAAACAGAAATGACACAGCAAAAAGATATTACTGACGAGATATAAGAGAAGTGCCAGTAAGAATTGCACTGCTGAAAACAATGGCATGTAGGTCAGCAGTAATGACGCTCCCTAGGTTACACAACACCGGCAGCCACCTTATAAATGTCAAAGCCTTGCCGAAACTCATGGGGAAAGGTTTTCTGCTACCTGAAAAACCTCCAGCAGCCAGTCAGCTGGACAACAAAAACCTCTGCAGGATTTATTCTCTTTATGCATGCCATTTTCAGGTTTTTCCTCAAAACCACTGCCTACTCCATATGCTGGTGTGATTTGGAGAACTGTTCTTACACAGATGGAAAAACAAAACCTTCCCTGACAGCCACATGTAAATAGGTGTAATGAACAATGAAATAATCAATTAACAGAACAGACAGTAATTGCTGCTGAAGGGTTTTAAGACAGTTACGAGCACCCACATTAAGAACCTAAATTGGTGGGATATGGAGTGGATGATAAGTAAACAACAAGTATAAATCAGGTCTAATTGTGATTAAGATCACTGGGTTTTTTTTATCTCATCTTGGTGCCCACTGTAGAAGTCAACCACCTGAACTGTAAGTTAGCACAGAGTGGTGTGTATGTCTCACTGGCTTCAGAGCCAGGTCCAAACTGTTCCAGCCACACTGCTCTGGATCATCCTGAGGTGAAGCAATCCATATGACTGACAGCCAAAGCTCTTCTCTTGTAAATTGTCCTTTTCCAATGGTCATTTAGACCAACAGACAACCCAGAAATCACAGTAAACCAAAGCTTGTTAGGTCTGTGCTGGTCACAGCACTTGAGAAGACAAAAGACGCTAGTTGCAGATCATACCTGCAAGTAATTACAGCCAGCGATGGCAGTGCGTGAAAAACCATGTGGGAACCGGTGCTAAGGAGAGAGGGGCAGTTCTCTTTTTTTCCTACAGACTGAGCTACTTTCTGATCTCTAAGTGCCTTAGGGTCTTAGAAATCAAAGGTAAATTAGGCACGATAAAGGAAATCAGTTGCCAGGTGTTCATCTGGAAAAGTGATCCATCTCCAGTGATCTTCACCCATGCTGGGAGCTGATTCCCCTTCTCAGACAATATTACATTTTGTAAGGCTAAATTATGGGGCTAGTGGCACGCTCCACAGAGAACAGAATCAGAAGACCCACTTTTCCCAGAGTGTCTTCTCTGCCCATCAACATATCTTTCAGTCTATCTCCAATGGTTTTGGATATCAGGCCACATATGATGCACTGCAAAGAGAGGCATGCAGTTTTAGGAGAACCTAAAACATAGTGGCTGCCCCTTTGCCGAAAACCTCCTGAAGAACAAAGGAGAGAAGACCAGAAAATGGAAGATGGCTCTTCTGAAGAGTACCAGACTACCTCCGCCAGGTAGGAGAACTCTGAGTTATGTTCATCTTTAGTGAATATTTAGTACCTTAGCTCTATTTGAACTCTCCTTAGGTGCAGGTTAGGAAGGGAATGACGGAGATGGATTAAACTGAAGAAGTGTTTGCTATTAAAACTCAAAATGCACAGTTTGGTTTTCAGAACTGAATTGTTTTGGTAAAAACCATGCTCCAAAATTGGTTTTACTCTACATGTGCATTGATGTAGTAAGCATCTAGGAATCCTAAGCAGAAAATACTGTTGCAAACAGCAGGAACAACAGGTATGACAACATATTGTGTCTTCTTTTTTAGATTTCCACTTCTGGAAGATAACCTACCCCCCATCAGACTTCTTCCTATGACAAGAAAAGAGAAAGACCAATTAATGTTCACAGACTGAGAAACAGGTCACTTCCACATCATACTGCCACATCCTGGATCTTTCTGTTACTTTAAAGATAAAGAAGTCCCTCTGATGACATCCTTCCCAGCAGATTGTTTCACCCTGTGTCTCATTTTAAGCTGCTGAGTTCATCAGTGGGACAATTTCCTGCTTCAGGTTGATTACCAGCATCACTTCAAGCCCAAACGACAGGTCATCAGCCACTGGATCAATCTCTACTCAAGTCCCTGAGACTATCGAGCACTGACAATTCCACAGTCCCCCAAACTGTCATCATTTCACTTATTGAGTAACAATGCTGCTTGCTGTCTTTTGTGCTTTCACTTGCTATTGAGTTATCCAGTATCTCATGTATGGACCAGTTGTAGTAGTTACGGTGCAGATGCATAGACTGAGATACCATCAATGAACTGCAGAGAGAGTAGGAGAGACCTGAGTATGAAAATATTTTGTACTGGATCTAGTTACATCCCTCTGTAAAATTACTAACAACACAGACACCTGGTAATTACATTTCATTACCCTTACACAAATTATATTTAAGGGTAAAAAGGATGACTCTCAGCCTTTACTCTGACCTTCTGAACAGAATCCATCTATGCTGGAGCATGTGCAAAGAAGGCAAGTGAAGCTGAGGAAGGATCTGGAGCACAAGTGCTCTGAGGAGCAGCTGGGAGGGGATTTAGCCTGGAGAAAAGGAGGCTCAGGACACCTTCCTACTCTCTAGGACTCCCTGAAATGAGGTTGGAGCAAGGTGGAGGTTGGTCTTTTGTCCCAAGGAACAAGAGACTTGGACAAGACGAAATGGACTCAAGTTGTGCCAGAGAAGGTTTAGGTTGGATCTTAGGAATAACGTCTTCCCTCAAAGGGTTGTCCAGGCCTGTCCCAGGCTACTCAGGGCAGTGGTAGAATTCCCATATCTAGAAGGATTGAAAAGCCATGGAGTTGCAGGCTGAGGGACGGGGGGGTAGTGGAGACCTGTCAGTGTTAATAGTTGGACTCAATGAGCTTAAAGGACTCTTTCAAACAGAACAATTTTCTACAGTTTAGGTCCCAAATTTTGCAAGTGGGCTGAACTTGCTAGAGCTCAGCTTGCCTCAGGGCAATGGGGTGAGACTGCTGCTTTCTATTCCTTCTGCAGCACACTGAGGTATAAGAGGAGGCACCGTGCAGCGCTATTTTAGAGGCTGTGGTTTTTGTTTGATGATGCTTTTGACAATTGTTTAAGTTCTTGGAGGGGTGAGAGAGGAACAGGCCTGCAGCTTGCAAAGAGCTTGTATGCAGAGGACTGTTAGCATTTCCTATGAGATTCAATTGCTGAGGCAGGACTGCTTAAAAGAAAGATATTTAAGCTGAAGTTCCACCATAGGACTGTCTTATTCATACTATGAATAAACAGACTTCCTGGTAGAAGATGCCTGGAGCTGGGGTCACTGCTTCTCCTTTACCAGAGACCAGAGGCACAGAGCTCTGAGGAATCAGCTATTTCATGCCAGAAGACACAGAAGAGGTGACAGATCTACTTGTAGGGGGTTGCCTTTGGTGGTTTTGCCTAATTCCCATCAGCACATAAACTCTGTTTCTCTCTTTCAAAACAATTATTAGAGGTATATGAATGTGTGATATCTGCACACCTGGCCTGGGTCTAGGGAGGCCACGAAATGCATTAGACTTGTTATTATTTGATTATCCCCTTGCACAGGCGTACGTTCCTGCTCCCAAGCACTTTCAAGATGTCTCTGCTGATGTATGCAGACTCTCAGCACTGAAGGCCCCTTGATATGCTACAACATCGCTGCCCCCCATTAAATGCATTCACTTGGTTTTGGTTACAGCAGGTCTTTGATAGTGCCACTTTTGTGCCGTGGAAGTTAGATTTCAATCACTCCTGCTGTTAGAGAAAACTCCACATTCTCATTCAGTTTGTTTAACTTCAGCTTGCAGTTACCCATTTTTCTCTGAAAGATTATGTCATTGGTATCCAGCAGACACTTACAGATAGAGCTCATCCTCACTTAAATACTTACACATTGTACTCACGTCACGTCTCAGCCTTCTTTGCAGTAAGCTAGGCAGATTGAGTGCTTTAAGTCTTTCACCATTAAGCACTTTCTTCAGCCCTGAAATCCTCTCTGTAGCTCTTTTCTACACCCTCTCCAGTTTCCCAACAATCTTTTAAAAGTGCAAGCACCAGAAACTGCATAATCTTACAGTGTCTATATTAAAATCAATTGTATTTGAATGGGTTCAGCTCATCAAGCAACTGAGATCACTTGGAGTGTCATTCTCATCATTGTCTGTCGCTCCACCAGTCTTCCTGTCACCCTCACAATCATCAGCTCTGGATTCACAGTGTTTGCAAGCCAAATTGTGGAAGAAAACATTGACTGGCATCTGACCTGATGCTGATTCTGGTAAAACTCTCCCATTTGATAGTGCTTCTTGGTTCATAGCTACTTTTTAACAGGCCGTTAGCCAATTCCTAATCTAATTAGTGCGTGCTCTGTTGCTATT
Source organism: Rhinopomastus cyanomelas (assembly GCA_013400115.1). Taxonomy (NCBI): domain Eukaryota; kingdom Metazoa; phylum Chordata; class Aves; order Bucerotiformes; family Rhinopomastidae; genus Rhinopomastus; species Rhinopomastus cyanomelas. The sequence goes on along the minus strand of VXBP01001414.1, from coordinate 285,920 downwards.
TCTAATGTTTTCTGATCAGAATATCGCACAGTGCTCATTCTAATCTCCATAAAAAATGAGTCCCTTATCCCTTCATTGACCATTATCATTCAGTCTTTACCTTCGTCATATTATTTGATGCACCTCATCAAAGAAAGAAATTGTGATTGCCTGATAAGGCTTATTTCTCTTAAAACTCTATTTACCATCATTAATCATATTTCCATTCTTCATCCTTTCAATCTCCCGGCAGCTTTTGTATGGCAACAGGCTCATGGTGTGTTCGAGGCTTTGAGGTCAACCCAACCCAGACAATTCAGTTCTTTAACTCAGTTCTTTGAAAACAAATAGGTTTTGCTGTAGCAGCACTCTACTTACTTACATTTATATATATCACCAGGTGATCAAAAAGGACAACTTGCAATGCTGCTTTCTGTATAACTTGTTAAAAAACACTCTGGTCTGTTCACTCTTCTGTGTTCCAAGCGTTTTCCAGTGGCCACAGGTACAGAAATCATTACAACCTTCAGACTTGCAGGGAGAGCGACTCGCTTCCGGCAGCCAGGAACACCATGAAAGGGATGATGATGAAATATCAGCTATCATGTAACTATCTATAAATGTTAGACTTCTACAAAGTTATTCCACTGAATTGTAATTAAGGGTTTGAAAGTCGAATGATTTTAAGTGCTAGTTTTAATTACCGCTTGGTGAACTTTAGTGTGTTAGAATTGTCACAACTTTCCTTTAGAATTAGTGTCAAGCCAGGCAATACAGTGGGAAATTATTAACTCATACTTTGGTTCGGCAATTATCTGCATTACAAGGTTTATGCAATTAGCTGTTTAAGATGTCATTATATTTTGCCATCTGGTACACAGGAGTTTATGCATATGAACAGGCACGTGTTGAAGTGATTTTCACTATATGACTCTTGATCTCAACCCAAATCATCACTATAATGAGTGGAAGACACAGTGTACAGTATATTAGTGGCAGGTGCATACTATCAACTTCATTTTAACAGAAGATTTTCATGTTTCCATTTTTAAAGTATTCCACACAAGTGCTACAAAATTAATTGCTCGTTTGCAATTTAGCAAAAACTGAGGACATGTTACTGCTAAATGCTAAGGAACATCAGTTTTCAGCAACACGGCCACTAATTTAAGTTCTTTCCATCTGTAATTTCAGGCCAATTTCTGCTTCAGACCATGATAAAGTCTCACTGAAGTTCAGCTTAAAACATTCTCATTTCATGGTGAAGACACTGAACTACCTTTGATAGTCTCACAGCACTGAAAGCCTCTCGAAGCTCTTGCAGAGCAAGCTGCAAGGATGTCTTAAAGCCCACCTGTGGTACAACAACCTACAGCGTCACCACTGGTCTCTGCCACTGCGCATGGGACTGTGACCTGAGTCCTTAGGCTTTCCTCAGACTGTCTGATGTCACTTTAGCCTGTTGGCACACTGTGTTGAAATCTGGGGAGAGAAGGTATTACTGTCAGCAGCCTAGCACAAGGGAATCCCAGTGTCCAGGCAGTACAAAACGTAAATATCAATGACAGTGCCACGTACTTAGGTAATACCTGCTATTTCTGACTGACGCATACTGTATCTGGTGTTCTAAAAATATTCAGTCATTACTTACTTATAAATTGTATGCAGCTATTAACCTCATTTGACACAAGGAAAACAGTTTCTGGAACTTTAAGATATCTCCACAGCCGCAGGAAGGCTGGGTGAGCCATCAGTGGGGATGACATGCACTGAACTGCAGTGCTTAGTGCCAAAACCAGGCTGCAACTGCAGATCCAGCATCTAGCTGTAAAAGTAGGTGCAGTGGTGTGGAGCAGAGCAAGGGTTTGGCAACCAGGAACGGACAGGAGAGCTCCTGCAATCTCCTCCTCCCAGCTGGACTGAGCGCTAAACATGGGGCTGCTTGCAAGCCTGCTGGCAACGCACATTTCCCAGGAACAGTTATTATTTTGGGTTCTGGTGTTACACTCTGGATAGCCCCAGCGTCTCAGGGCAGCAGCGGTGGTTGTCTCAGAGCGGGGGATGGCGCGTTCCCAACCCTGCTTACAGCCAGGGGCCTGGCAAGACTCGGCAATCGCTTCTGCTGCTGCACGGGCCGCCCCTGCAGCTTCATTATTGAATTACATTAACAGGCCGCCCTCTAGTGTCATGTTTTATTACACGGGTTAAACATAAATAAGTGGGCTGGGCGGGTAAAGCACACTTCTCCTCTCAGTCAACACCAGCGAGCACGTCACTCACCAAGGCAGCTGGGGAACACTGCTCTGGAGCACATTGGGAAGTCCTCTGTCAGGCTAGAATCCCTGCAGTTTGGTGTAAAAGGAGATTTTATAGTGAGGTTTGGGATCTGATCCCAGAAGGCCCAAGGAAAATACCGCTAAGTCTCTGCAGACACAGGCTGAGCTACAGAATTTTCCTGCTCTCTAATATCAATATTAACATTTCCGTGGGTGGTTCTACCAACACTAGGGTATATACAGGCATCTGTACCTCTGGCATGAAGTGTTCCATCGTCCCATGCGTAAATCAACGTCTTTCAGGGAAAGGTCAGGAAATGTCCTTCACAGCAGCGCTCACAGGGATTGTCTTACTCAGGCTAGAAACAAAAAGGTGGTAGAAATAAGGTAACAGGCAGTGATTATTCAGGAGTTTGAAGAATTTTGGAGGTAAAACCAGAAAATAGTTACTTTAGACAACCAGATAAATACTTTGTTTTCCCTGGAACCCTTGCTGGCACTAGTGGTCATGATGAAGTCAGTCATCAGAGCTGCTCTCACTGGGCTGGTGAAGAAAGAGCAGTGGGACGGAGCACGTCCACCTCTAGAACCATTGTCCAGTGAGGCCAGCTGCTGGTGAAGAGGGTGCAAGTCCATCCACTGAGCTATAGAATTTGTTGGTTTGTTCATAAGTCAGTGTTAAGTTCATGGTTGGACCTGATGATCTTAACAGTCCTTTCCAACCTAAATGATTCTATGGTTTCCACCAGCCAGAGAGACCTGTCCTTGTGTATTGACGTTCCCCAATGCTGAATCCACCTGCCTACCTTCCAGTCATCTCCTGTGGGAGAGCCACTTGGTTGTGCGAAGACTCAGCTTTTCCTCTAGGTAAATACAGGGCCGAACTGGTGCTGATTGCAGGGTTTGGGGACCACCCAGGGCAGCCGAAGGGGGTTGCCCTGATGCCATCCCTCCAAGAGCTGCGTGGTGTTAAATGTGCCCTGGTTTTCCCTGGGGGGTGTGCCGTCTTCCTCACCCCAAACCCCTCGGCGACCGCGGAGATAACCAGGAACTGATGTGACACCCAACCCCAAACTGCCCCAGAGGCTGGGGGGCTGATGGGGACACAGGGCAGAGCGCGGGTGGAGCTGCCCGAAGGCACGTTTTGCGCTTCCGAGTTGAATCTAGATCGTTCCCCCCGATTGCTGCGGGGAGTGGAAGCCAAGTGTGGCCTCGTCTGCCGGGACCAGCAGCAACGGAGCTGCGGTGCGGCCGCGGGGCCAGGCGCCCGGGGCCAGGCGCCCGAGCCGCCGCGCCTCTACCGGGCCTCCGGCCTCACCCGTCAGCAGGGAGCGCTGCGCCGCTGAGGCGGCTTTGAGCTGGGGACCGGGCGGGGCGGGGCGGGACTGTGCGAGAGGCGGGGAAAGGGGGGACGGTGGGGAAGAGGCGGGCGGCGGCCTCAAGCCTCCAGGGGGCGCCGCGAGGCGCCGCCGGGCTGTGCCGGCGCGCGGGGCGGGCACGTGCGCGTGGAGGGGCGCGCACGTGCGCGCGTGCACGGGCTCGCGCACACACCCACCTCACCGCCACCCCCACCACCATCGTCACCTTTCCGTGCTCCTCGTCCCGGGACAATGCGGGAACGCGCGCACGGGTACGTGTACCCGCNGCTCGTGCACGCTCTTGTGCACACACGTGCACGCATATAGGTCCCACACGTGTGCACACACACAGGTCCCACACATGGGCCACACTGATGCACATGCATGCATGGGCACGGGTTGCACACATGCATGCATGGTTCCCACAGTGCACCCACACACACACGCGGACAGGTCACACAAGTGCACACACATGCATGTGCATAGGTCCCACGCTTGCACACACAGGTCACATACACACACCTGCACACACATGCCCCTATGGGTCTCACACATGTGCACACAGGTCCCCATGCATGCACACATGCACACATGTATGCACATAGGTCACATACATGCATATGTAGATCCCACAGGCACATGTCCCACACACACAGGTCCCACATGTGCACAGGTCCTACACATATACACTCACACAGGTCCCACGTAAACAGGTCCCACACATGCACACATACAGGTCCCATGTGCACACACATGCACATGGAGATCCCAGATGTACACACATGCACACATGCACACATACAAGTCACACACACCACAGGTCCCATACACATGCACACATGTCCCATGTGCATAGACACACATACACAGGTCCCACACATGCACATGTAGATCTCACACATGTATACACACACACAGGTCCCACACACACGTGCGCACAGGTGCCACATGCACAGACCCGTGCTCACACCCAGCAGGCCAAGGGCGGGAGCTGCAGCACCCCCAGCTCTGGCTTTGCTGCGGGGATGGCAGTGAATGGGCCTGACACCCCTGATCCCCCCCTGCAGCCCTGAGCATGGAGACCGGAGAAGCCCACAGCTACTCCATTCAAAACCACCCCAGCCCCCAAACCGTTGAGGTTTTATCAGCCAGCCACCCCGCTCTGTATTTTTCAACCCTGCGGGAATGCAACAGGAATTATTTATTATCGTTTCTTCATATTAATTTAATTAAGTCTTGTTGGTGGAGCTTTTTGGGGGGACTTTTTCCCCTCCCCCCCATATTAAAGGAAATGAAGTCAACATCATTAAAAGGAGTGGAACAGGCGTCTGCCAAAGTATTTGTAAGAGCACGTTAAAAATATTCTAATATGAATCCCAGCTGTCTCACGGGTAACTTTTCCAAAGAAACCCAGCGCCGCCACAGCCCCGCTGCCGCCGTCCGTGGGCCGAATGCAAATGGGTGGCAACGATGGGAAGCAAGCAACCTTCGTCATTTCCTACGATTGCATTTTTTCAATCAAGTTAGCCAGTAATTTATAAAGGCCCCTGGCATTGCCCAAGCACTAAGTCTTGTAATGTTTGTAATTAAAGGCAAATTGTGTCAACCTCGGCTGCTCCGCATGACAGCAAAAACCCCAATGGGAACAGCCTGGCACTGTGTGGGGGTCTTGCCGGGGGTGGGGCAGGGAGCGATGGGGTACCTGGGTGTCAGGCTTGCCAAGCTACCTGAGTATTGGAGTGTATCTGGGTGCAGGTACTGCCACGTGTTGACGTGCTGGTATACACAGTGGTGTAGAGTGGTGTCTGAGTACTAGAGTACCTGTGTCCTGAGGTGTCCAGGTGCCCTAAGTCCTGGGGTACCTGTGTAATGGGGTTCCTGTGTGTAGGTGTAGCAGCATAATGGGGTATCTGTGTGGAGGTACAGCTCTATACTGGAATACCTGTGTGAGGGGGTACCTGAATACAGGGGTACCTGGTTCCCCGTGGCCCCAGCTTCTGAACTTCCATAAAACCATCCATAGAAATAAGGTGAAGAACAGGGTCCCTAAAAGGAACAGCAAGGGTTCCCTCCCCAGCAAGGGGCGATGGCGTCTCACTGCTGCCTCCTTGGTACGCCCATGGCTGGAGGGCACTGGGCACACTGGTGCTGGCCCACACTTGTTGAAGCAGGTTCCTTCCCCTGCAGAACTCCATCCTGGTATGTCAAAGGCTTTGGGAAGAGCAGGACTGCTGCAAAGAAAGAGAAGCAGTTCAATTGGAGACTCTATTGGATGGGAGATGGGTGACCACGGCCACTCTGCCCTCCCACTGTCCTCCTCTGCTCTGTACACTTCACTCACCCTTTTCCCAAACTGTGGACATTTCTATGGGGTTTTCCATGGAGATTCAGTGTTTTGTCCACATTGCACATGCTAGAGGCCTGCCCATGAGTTCCCTTCATCAAGCAGGAGAGGTGTCATTTGCATCAAAGTTTGGAGCTCAGCAGCCCTGAAAATCTTGAGACATTTCTTGAATGTAATGGGGTGGAGAGTATAAAATCAGACATTGTTGCTGCAGTGCAGCCACAGGAAACAGTTTCAGCCTGTTGCCATGTGCTGTGTGCTGTTGAGTGGGTTATCCCAGGTTTTATTAGCCATATAAGCATCTAGTGGTAGTCTGTGTCCTCAGAAGTTCCTCCTCTCTTGCTCAGCACAAGTCTCAATGATTTCCAAATGTATCTGGGGAGGGCTGAAGCCATTCAGACATTCCTGAAACTTCTCCCCCTGCCACCCTGCTCTGACCCTGGGGACCTGACAGAGCGTGTGCTGAGACAAAATCCTCATGGATTCTGTCAACCTCCGAGTTAAAGCAATGCCACCAGCATTTTTATACTGATTTTATTTGTTTTCCATTAAGTGATGCCATGGAAATGAGGCAAACCCACTATGGGACCTAATGGGGTTGGTGAGGACAAGCCAGACTGCCCCTCTGCCCAATGTCGAACTCCCCTAGATCAAGGGGACCCCTTGGCTTGGACCGATTTGCGATGTGGGCAGCAGGAACAGCCCGGAGACCATAATCCTGCAATAACTAACCTGGCTGGCACAAATCCCCTCTGCTGTGGGGCTGGAGAGGTGGAGGTTGTCACCCCAACGCTGTATCCCACCAGCATCGGGCATCGGGCGAGGGGACGGGTGGCCACTGGTGCTGCAGAGCTCGTAACCCCACACAGACAGCCGTACCCACTGAAGATACGTGGCTGCGCACATGTACGCGCGGGGAAGCCCAGGCGGGTTGTGCAGCCCCTGGCAGGCAACCACGCGGGGCGGGAGGGCTCCGCAAGTCTCTCCCGCATCCCCCCACTCCGCCTTCCCGGGCCCAGGAGGCGCCGCGGGGAGCGGCGGGGGCGGAGGATGCCGGAGGAGGTGTCGTGGGGGGAGAATGGTGGGAGCTGCCAGGTGCCCCCCTCCCTCCTTCC
>VXBP01001414.1:250895-270384 GCA_013400115.1 Rhinopomastus cyanomelas | reverse complement strand
GCACCTGGGAAGGGGCTCGGACGCCGGTCGCCGAGAACTAACTTTGTTGCCTTTCGCTCGCATCCCACCTTCCCCCCCAACCCCCTTCCCGCACGGCCATTTGTGCCGGCACATGGCTAATGGCGCCTACTTATTAATGGTTTAATTAATAGGGGAAGGAGGGAGGCGAGAGGGGCGTTTTGGGGAGGGGGTTAGTGTGCGGGGGTGAAAAGAGCGGCGCGGTGCTGCGGGACGGGGATCCCGTACGGCCCCGCCGTGCTTGGTCATCCGCGATCGATGCGGCCGCCGCCGGCGCCTCCTCCCGCACCGCGGCCCCGGGGCAGCGCTGGAGCCGCTGCGCCTTGCACCGGGCACTGGCCCCGCGCCCCGTCCGCGCCCGCCCCGCACAGCCGCGCGCCCGGGCTTGCGGAGGTTGGATCGGCCCCGCGCTGGCTCCGCGCTTCAACACCAGCCATCCCCAACCCCCTTCCCCTTCCCGCAGCCACCCTGCCCGGGCGCCGACACGGAGCGTCCCCCGCACCTGGGCACGCTCTCGCGCTGCCGTCCCCAGCGCAGTGCCCTCCGCACCCGCACAGCACCAGCCGCGCACCGTACGGAGGAGTGGGAGACACTCACCCAGAAACACGCACACGCAAACTTGTCCCGCGTGTGTCGCGGTGTGGTGTTCCCCCCCGCATCCCGCTCCTGCCTGCGGATCAGGCCCCCGCGGGACTCGGCGCAACTTTTGCGGTTCTCAGGTTGCGGCGGGACGGGGCTGTGCGGGGGCGAGTTGCAGTGAGATGGAAAGGAGTCCGGGGGTCACCCCGCGGTGCCCCCCAGTTGCGCGGCCGGGGAGCACTGCACCCCTCCCGTCCCACCTTGCAGCTCCCCGCTGCAGGACGCTAAATTACACACCTTCAATTAGCAGGATATAATGGTTTAACGAGGAAATGCTTTGTGGTGGACTCAAACCCCAGATTATTTCCTCCTGCAGGAGAATTTGACTACATTATTCTTATTAATTTAATTTGAATTTTTTTTTGTTTTCTTTTTTATTTAATTCCCACACCCCCCCCCACCCCTCCTTCCCAGTGAGAAAGAAACTCCCGGGTCTCTTCCCCCAGTTGAGAAATAAAAGACGAGGAAAGGCAGAAAGAAGGGAAAGAAGGGAAAGGAACCTGCTTGGGCAGCCCCAAGAACTGCAAAAGTTTTGTCCCCATTCGTCATCGCAGTGTGTCGTCCCCCCACCCCTTCACTCTTTTTCTCCAGCCTCCCTCAGATTTCTGGGGTGCCTGGTGAGGAGAACGCAGGCTGGGCTGGAGAACCCCTCTTCTTTCCACTTGCTTGGAGGTAGAGCGGGAAGGAGTTAGCGGAGGACACGGGATGCAGCAGCGAGTGCTCTTGGCTGCCCAAAGTTTGTGCCTTTTAATTCAACTCTGAAAAATACCTGGGCTTGGTCACTCCTGCTGCTGGAAGAGGAGGAGGAGGGACAGCGATGGGCTCCAGCACTGCATCGCTTCGCACGTGGAGCTGCTTGGCTTTAGTAGGCCCAGTTATACATTAAGGAGAAGAAAATAAATCCATGGGACGGTTGCTCCTTGTTCCAGTGTGTCCCCTTAACCAACCTCCCTCCCCCCCTTTTATTTTATTTATTTTATTTTTAAATTATACAAAAAAAATCGCCGACCAACAGGCACGGAGCCAGGCGCTGCTGCGCTTTTTGCCCAGTTGGGAGAATCTCACGTTCTCGTTGCACATTTGGGGAAAGTAACGTGAGGATTAGAGGCCTCCTGACAAACTCTTCCCTCCGAGCGATCAATTAGGCGATCCTGTCATTTAATGTAGAAAGAGGGGGCCAAGCGATTGCAAGAGCAGGTCTCCCCCAAGTTTTTTCTTTCCCTTCATTTCAGGAGCTTTTCTTGCCACGAGTTTTGGGACACACAGATTTATGTATTATTAATGTTTTTTTCCTGACTACCTCATCCCTTTTTTTAAATTTATTTTGTTTGATTGTTGTGTTTGCTCCATTTTGGTTCTGATTTAAAAGAGAACTTTCGGAAAGGGGGGGTTAGAAAAGGAAAACAAACAGAAATCCGTAGTCAGGAACGTATTTACCCCAAGCCCTGGAACTGAAATGGCAGGAGCGTTTTGTGTCATCTGTCAGGGAGAAAAATCTAACCACCGCTGCTTTTACAGACCTAGGAAGTAGTTGGGGAGCACATCCCCATCTCCTAACTGGATTTACAAGCAAAATGGGTTGTAAAAATATTAACAAGGGGTGGCTGGCGCTGGCTCCGTTTCAAAAAGATCAGCAATATATTGTTTCTAGAGACTCCTCTGCAGCCTTATGGCGAGCAGGGGGTTTGTGGCAGGGGGGCCTTTTGTCTTAGTTTTTAATTAATTATTCCCCCCCCACCCCAAACCTTTCTGAAGAACAGAGGAGGATTTTAGGATGGAATCATGTGGTGGCCCAGGATTTTTAGGTTGCTGCTGTTTGCTCAGAACGAGCTGAATCTTCAAAGTTTGGGAGAGCAGTGCAGTGAAGGGGGGAAGAAAAATAAACCCAGCCCAGCAAACCAAGTTTACTTTTTTATCGGTGCTTTCGCGGCAGAGGTGGACGTGGGGGGGTGTGAGCGGAAAGCAGCCGCCTTTATCAAATACTTTGAAAGTTTCCCTTCAGCTCGACTTGGGGAAAGGCAAAGCTCATCCCCTTTTCCAGCACTTGGTGAAAATGTGGGTATTTTGCAGCGAGCCCGCAGACAAGTCTGCGCATCTGTTAGCACACTTGCACCGACGCATTTCCACAACTTTTTTTTCCTGCTTTTTAAAGATGGGGGGGAAGCAGCTCTAATAACCCTGAAATAAATAATTGCATTGTGCAGAAAGCTGCTCAGTCCCCTCCTTCCGTTTTCCCTCTCTGTCCCCACTTCCAGCCCAATTATGTTTGAGCAGTCCCGAGTGATTTTCTTTCCACTTGGACTTGGGTAATACCTCGCCGCCGAGATTGGGGTTTTTCTTTCTGCGGAGCGACATGTGCTCCCTGAGACATTGGGAAAGTTGGGCTGTTTATGAGTCATTAACCTCTTCTCCTCTTCGTACAACCATTTTGAAAAGGCATGTTGGAGCCTAATACGGACGGGCACGCCGAGCAGCAGGGTTGTGCATTCACTTCAGCCCTGGACCCTCACTTTACACCAAAAAGCACCTTCTTGTAATTTGTATTTAATTATTATTCCCCCCACCCCGAAGTTCTTTTTTTTATGTTTAGTGTTTTCTCCCCCCCACCCCCCTTATTCTCGGGTGCTGCTTTTACCTCCCCTTTCAGGTTCCCATCATAGAAATGAGTGTTTAGCGCAGGTTAAAGCAACTGTCTCTTGGATCACATCCAGCATCGAGCCAAAAAGTCCTGAGCACATGCGATCGGGCAGGACAAAGCACTGCTTAGAGCTGAGAAGTTAAAATATTTCAGGATGTACCGTGACGTGTTGAGAAGCTGGGGATGCCGGACGCGCTCCCCAGGCTCGTTGTGGCTCTGCTCTCCGTGTACCTTCGCAGATAAAACTTCCACTTGACAAAAGGCCCTTTTTTTTCCTTACTTCTCCCTTAGTGGGGAAGAGGGAAGGACAAGAGGAGGGTTTATTGTGTTTTAATAGCTTGTAGCAACCTGTAGGTTTTATATTTTTGTAATGTTTTCTTTTTTACTCCTTTCCCTCCCTGCTCTCCCCACTGTTTCTGGTGGGTGAGAGCAGCTCTACATGCTGTTGCCTCCTCTCACTTTTGTTTTTGAATCTGTTGGCTGCAAACTTGCAGTTTGGGGGTTTTTTTAATAAAAAAACTTTATTGACATTTGAAACGATGATCTTTTCCAGTCGAAGGGGATGAGGGGAGGAGTGTGGGGGGTTGTTTAAAAAAAATTAATAGGAATGTGCCTGTCATCTGAGTGATTTATTTTATTTTACCTGCTTATATTTGTAATTATACATTCGTAATCTTTGCGATTGCTGTTGCTCTGCTATAATAAACCATTTTGTGCTGGTTTGGGTGGTTTTTAACAATACAAAAATATAAGAAATATGTTACCTGTAGATCCAAGTATTTCCAGCTCACTCAGCATAAGTCGCAGTGAAAGTGTTTGGGGACCCCATAATCGCGGCAGATAAACATTTCTCCTATTGATTCCTCCCTTTCTGGTAATTTTTGAGAAGAAAACACAAGTTAAAGCACCGCAAGTAAAGGAGATGTCTCCTTTAATAACAATATTTGCACGACCCAAAGTGATTTGGGGAGGGAATTTACTCCGTGGGATAATTAAAAAAGAAAAAATAACAAAAAAGTTAGTTAATCTGAGCAATCCCCAGCGCTGTCTTGCGAAGGGGAGGCAGCGGGTGGCTTTTACCATGCTGAGGGAAACGGTGCACAAATGACTTTAATTTTTTCCCCTCCTGGAGGGCCCAGTCCTGAGCAGAGGAGGAACTCAGTCCCTGGAAGCAGGGATGTCCCCAGCATGCGGTGCTGGATCAGGCCCCACAGGTTGTGCATGTTTTTGTATGGCGTTCGGTCATTCATTTCGGCAGAGATAATCAAGCAGTGTGGCCCCAGTAGATTCTAATATATTTATATCTCTTTATGCGGTTGATATAAAACTTTAATATTTTTTTTAATTATTATTTTTTTAATTTACGGGGGTGTTCACAATTTTTTTTAATCGTCAGCATAATTTTAGTGGTGGTTATTTTGGTGCCAAGGCAAAGGGGCTGATCTTTAACTCCTCATTTCACGAAGCAAGCAGTGCCTCTGGATGGCCAAAGGAACTTTCCAAGTAGGACATTTATTTTTAAAGACACAAAAAATACGATCCAGTGTGTAAATTAAAAAGAATTGCTAATTATTTGCATGTTTGCACGTGTCGTGCTGAGGCTTTCCGCTACCTCCTCTTTCAGTTTTTCCTCTTTATTTTCATTTTATACAAAATGTCAGAGTTTGCTTTGTCCCCAAACACCCACATTTTTCTTTTTTCCTGTTAGATTTCAGATTTATTTTTTTTCATTTGGTCAGAATTGTAAAGGGGTTTTTTTGTTGCGGAGTAGATCGAGCGCTTTCCTTTCCGCTCCTTTCACCGTTTAGGAAACCACCCTTCATTGTATTTGTATGTGCAACTCTGCTGGCATTAAACTATACCGCCCGCCGCTCTTTCCAAATATATCTTAGGGAAAGTTTTACTATACTTTAGACTTCCCCATACAAACATTGATTGGCATCCAAATGTTTAGGATTTGCCAAATTGGCGGGCATACGCTGGCTACACCGCAAGCAGCAGGGTCAGGGAGAGAGCAGAGGGAGATACGCGGCTCCACAAGTGGACTTGCGCCGAGGTTTTTAGCTTTTAACTCATTCTGCCTTTTTTTTTTTTCTAAATTATTAGAAACTTTGGGATCGGGGAGAGAGCCTCCTATCTCTGCCTCAGTGCTTGTTTGAAGTTGAGTGCCGGTTTTGGGTTGGCACGAGGTGAAGTGAGGTTGAGGCGCTGGTGGGGTCGGGGTCTGTCGTTAGTGGTACAAGTCCCATAGCCCACGGAACATCTAAGCACCCTTCTAATTCTCCTCGTCCCTAGCAGCCTGCACGAAATCCCTTTTTCCAGAGGCGTTTGCTGATGGTTTTGGTGACACCGACTCTTGTCTGTAACTTTTTCAGGATGAATTTCATCCCTTCATCGAAGCACTTCTGCCTCACGTCCGAGCGTTTGCGTACACATGGTTCAACCTGCAAGCCCGAAAAAGAAAATACTTCAAAAAACATGAAAAACGCATGTCTAAAGAGGAAGAGAGAGCCGTGAAGGACGAACTGCTAAGTGAAAAACCCGAGGTAAAGCAAAAATGGGCATCCAGACTTCTGGCAAAGCTCCGGAAAGATATCAGGCCTGAATTTCGGGAGGATTTTGTTCTCACAGTCACAGGAAAAAAGCCTCCGTGTTGCGTTCTTTCTAATCCAGACCAGAAGGGCAAGATGAGAAGAATTGACTGCCTTCGCCAGGCAGATAAGGTCTGGAGGTTGGACCTTGTTATGGTGATTTTATTTAAAGGTATTCCGCTCGAAAGTACTGATGGCGAGCGCCTTGTAAAGTCCCCACAGTGCTCTAACCCCGGGCTGTGCGTACAGCCCCACCATATAGGAGTTTCTGTTAAGGAACTCGATTTATATTTGGCATACTTTGTGCACGCCGCAGGTAAGTCCCTTTCTCTACCATCTTCTTCCAACTTCTCTGTTTTACCTCCGTGACGGGTGCCGTGTCTTAGCAGCATCTGCATGATCTGGGAAGGGAGCAGGGAGACTGGGTTATTGCCCTCCTAGGGCGATGAGGGGAGTGCCGGAACTTCCCTCCTTTTATTCTTCTTATTTTATAATTTTTTGTTTGTTGGTTTTCTGTGGGATCTTAAGGTGCAGCTGTGTAACAGCAGCTCTCGTTTTCCTGAGGGTTAATGCTGTTTCAGGCATCCTTCACAGGTGTTATCCTAAAATGTTGTCCTGGGAGGGATTGCAGTCAGTCGGATGCGACTGTAGCCTGATTTCTGGGAGAAAGGAGATAGATTTTAGTTTTAAAAAATGAAATAAATGTTTGTATATGTTATGCATGAATTAGTTTGAGAGAGTAGAAGTGCCTGTGGGTTAGGAGTACCAGGTATCCTCACCCCGCGGGGATTGGACGATGTGTAAATTCCGCAGGACTGGGCTCAGAAGCAAAGGAGATGACGCTCCCTTGATAGCAAACAGAGTCACCAGGTCTGAGCAGCCACAAAACAACCCCCTGAGTAACCCTGTGGGGAAAAGGAGGCACTTCAAGCCCCCTGAAATATCACAGGTCCTACCCCTAAAAGCTGTGCAAGTTGAGAAACTAATTCCTGGTCAATAATACTGTGCCTAGTGTTGGGGGCGTGGAGCTGAGCTATTCTTGCGTGTGATGAAAACTTTGGTATCTCTGACTCCCGCACACAGTACGCTGTGGCTGTGGGGTGACTTGGTGTGCTCAGAGGATGTGGACTGTGTTGGCTGGACAAAATAATACCCTATTGTAGTTCTCCTGGTGATTGTAGTGCAGAAACACGTGCGTGTGTGAAGTGCTGGGCCCCAAGTCTCACGTGTTCCCCCACAGATCCCACTTGGTATCAGCCTGACCTGCAAGTTGAAGGGCTGGACGGGCTGGGAAGAAAGAGGGTAAGAGGGGAGAGGAGTCACGTTAGTAGAAACCACTGCTACAGAAACACACATCGGAAAGAAAACGCAGCAAATCACAGTGCTGAGGAGCCAGAGTGGCCAGTGCCACCTCCTTTCAGCCAGTCTGGCAGAAAGTTTGACCTACCCTAAAGTTTTTCCTCGCAGTGGCTGTTGCGATAGGCAGCATCGCTCCTGTGATTTCACGGCTATGATCCCCGTTTGGAAATAACTTTCAAGTAGCCCGGCGATATTTCCCACCGATAAGCCGCGCGACTTCCTTTGCGCTCTGGTGCGATGGGGCAAATCGCGTTGCGCGATTATGGCGAAGGAGAGGTCAGCAAATACTGGGGGAAATTATTTATTTACTCTGCGATTTATTATGGGGCATGGCGCAACAAACATTAGCAATTAACGGCTCACCAGAGGGACTGGGGTTGGGGTGTTCCAGGTGCCCTCCCATTCCGTCACCTGCCCTGAGGAGACAGTTGCATCGCTTTTGTCTGCCTCAGTTTCCCGCTCCACATATTGGAGCCGGGTGATGGGCTTTGATAGCCACAGCTGGAAACTGCAACATACTGCTGTCCAGCAGCAGGATTTTATTGTTTGGGTTTATAGGTAGTGTCGTTGCTGTTAAATACTGATCTGTATTGTGTTTCCTAAATGAGGAGCAGCCTTCTACGGAGTGCAAAAGTTGTTAACAGAAACCAATGGTCTTCGTTATGCCTGCGGGTAGGAGCACAAAAACCACGGGACGGGGAGGAAAGGACCCAACTCAGGGGTGTGAGAACTCAAAGGGATCCTCTCGCTGTTACAACAGTAGACATCGTAGAAGTTCAATATTGTGATTAGGATACACCATCTTATCAGCAGTCTGTTGGCAAACAGTAGCCTCAATAGCGAACTCTTATTTATCCCTGCCTTCCTCGTCAACAGGCAGCAGCCACACTAATTGTTCTTGGGGCTAAACATTTGCCATGGAAACTCGGCACACAAGGCTCGGGGGATGGCTTTTTGAGGGGGATTCGGTTTGGGGTTCTGTGTAAAGGAGCAGCCAGCCCGCGCTGCTCTGCTCCGCGTGTTCGGCCGTTGTTTGCCGATGGCACGCATCGCATTGTGCTCTTAACGCTGTAGCGGATTCCCTGCTAAACCTCGCTGGGGAGGGGGATGAGAGCGGTTTTGAGGTGTTTGGCCGCCTGTATGGCTCCATGGAGGTGTTCCGCCAGCCTTGCTGATAGGCTACCTTTTGTTTTCCCCCCGATTTTCCCCGTTTTTTTCCACGCTCCGATGTATCCCAGCAGCCTTTGTTACACCTGAACATTGGCCAAGTTGCCAGCCATTGGCTCATGCAGACCCGCAGTAATGGCAGCTTGTGCCGGGTGCGCAACAGGAAAATTACAAAAAGGGGAGGAGGGGGGGGATAAAAAAAATAAAATGAAGGGTCCTTTGTCTCAAACTCCATCGGGCCCCACTCCCCAAATGGGTGCACCACTCCTTTCTAAAGGAGGAAGTTGCCGAGCGCAGATATTAGGTGGGCTGGTCAACGTACATCTCGCGGGTTTGACGAGCATCTGCTATAGTGCAGAAGATTTGTAAACACTAAACAATGTTTTTACCTCCTTAAAAGTTTTGAGAAGTTGCCAGTATTGGCAGGAGGCACAGACTCCGAAACGTGCTTGGAGCTACGTGCCAAAACCATTGTGACCTTTTCACCCATAGTGCTCACTTCTCTTTTTCTTGGGGTTTTTTTTTTGCTTTGTTTTGGGGTTGTTTTCATGATTTTGCTCATTCTTCGTCGTCATCTTCCTTTTTATTGTTTAGTTTTCGGGGTGTGCTCTTTCTGAGATGCCCTTATTGGAGGTGACTTGGGCAGTGAGATGTCCCTTTCCTTCTAAACGTGTAGGGTAATTATTGCTTTGAATCCAGGCTTCTTTGTCAGTGGGCGCTATCATCTGTAAGGGAACACAAGCGCCCACGTTTCAATAGTCTTCCAGAGCCACTGAAGTCAATTATTCCCTTTAAGAACCGGCTAGAAAGAAAAGACAAAAATATGCAAATCAGCAAACTACCAGTTGTTTTCGCTGAAAAATAAAATTTAAAAAACCCACCCCTGAAAACCAGGAAAGGCAGATGGGTGTTTTCGTGAATTAGAGGTTGACCAAGGAAAGAAAAGAAAAGGGAAAAGTAAGAGGATTGAAATCTAGAGTATTGCTCTTGGTTTGCAGTTTCTAATCTGCTTAAGTCAAAGCAGGCAGAGTTTTCATGCCCTGAACTTGGGTTCTCTTTTTAGTTTTCACTTATTCTCCGCTCGTATCGAATGACAATTTGGAAACCATTGTGGCAAAGCCTTCTCTTTGTGGGAGTCGAACAGTAAAGCTAATTTATGACCGGTCCTTTACCAGATGATCTGTATCAGAACCTACAATATACTAGGCACGTGGCAAGGTCACAATTTAAGTTGTTAAGGTCACAACCTTAGCCACCAGACATTTGACCTTTTAGATAAAGTTAACCTTTGTTCATTAGTAGCCACTCAACCGAGAACTTTCTGGAGTTTTTTACTGCTTTGGAGTTCCTCCTGCTAATGTGATTGGATTGGGGAATGGATGTGCAGTGCAAGCAGTTAAATTTTGTGAGAGGTTGCGCGTTTTAGCGACTTCTCCAGTGGACGAAGCCGGATGCTGGGCCAGGAGCCGATGCGGCAGCGGCGCCTGGGTTATTTTTTTGGCTGGCTGTCACTGTGTGCTTCGGGGGAAAATTAAGCCAGCGAGGTATTTGAGGCAGAGCAAATCTTTTACTCTTTCGGAAGAACGTTGGAAAAAATCCTGATTTTAAGAAAAATCTAGGGAAAGTGCTTTATTTACGTGAGCTCCTTTTTATTCTGTTTGCGTATCGAGGGGAAGCCGGCCTAGATGCTTCCAGCTTTGTTTCCACGCCTCTAAAAATGTCCCTGTCTGAGGATTTGCTTTATGGCTAATTACCTGGGCAAGTGGTATATGGGACGTGACCTTGAACTCTAAGCAAGGCCTACCATGCCTTCCCATTGGCAGATTGAAAATACTCCTGCTTGGACCCCCTCAATGGGAAGAACCCGGCTTAATGCAGCAAAGGGCCACCGCATTGAGTCAAAACACCCACAGAGGTTTCGGGGAGTCTAAGAGGTTCCCGAGGCCGTGTGCCGTGATCCTTTAGCGCAATTGGTATTGATTGCTGCTGCATTAATCCTGTTAATAGCCGCAGCCGGCTCGGCGAGTCGCAGGGCTGTGCGAGGAGGTGTCCTGACGATACTGTACATCACCAAAAGAGCTGTCACAGCATCTTGAACTCCAGAGAGCTGCTCCACACACAAAGTGGAGCGTTCAGCAGTGGAAACTATAGGAACACCCATCCCCTCCGATATTGTTTGCTTAACGATGCTGTAGCCAAGGCCCATTTTTAATTATTTAGCCGACTTTCTCACTTGACTGTGATACCACATTTATTATTTAATTTAAAATCCAAAGGACTGCACTACCAGTAGGGTTAGGGTTTGTTGTTTTGGGATTGTTGGGGTTTGTTGTTGGGTTAGGTTTGGGTTTTTTTGATGCATTTTACTTTTGTTGTGGCTACGTTATTGTCCTTCCATCGTACAGGAATCCAGATAGCCGTGATATGCAGATTGGCCAGATGGTCATGTTAACAGATTGAGAACCCACTTCCCACTGCTAAAGAGCAGGTGTAAGATTAGTGGGCTTGTTTTTTTTTTCCCCTTCTTCCTTCTCTTTTCCTCCCGAGGTTCAACGGGAATGCTCTCTGGGCAGCTCGTGATGGTAGTTAAAAAGGGGAACTTTTCAAACCGTGTTTATTCTGAGGAGATCATATTTAACATGTATGTTGGGTTTATGTGGCTCTGAAGACTTCTAAAGCATCCAAGACATCTTCTCCATGTAGAAGGCTTTTGAAAACCCCTGCCCAACCCACGGGTGTTCCAGCATGCAGAGAGCAGTCCGTGAAGTTTGGTTTGTGCGGCTCATAGTCCCTACACATTTCTACAGATCAACCAAAAAAGACTCATCCAGATTTGCAGCAGGTATTTTACACACTTGGGGAAACCTGGGCTCTTCGGGGCTCACCTGAGATTTTAATATTTGGGGCCTCGTAGGGGAGTTGGTTGTTTCCTCCATTAACTTTTGGTGTTCTGTAGTTCTAAAGAAAACCGTGAAAGGAAGACGTCTCGTGGTGTTTCTGCCCTAATTAATACCAAGAGAAGGGAGGTTTTTAATCGCTTTATTCTTATGAAAGGTGCCTATAAAAAGTCAGTGGTAGGAGCTCTGTATATTACTGGGGGGCAGTGGGGAGGTGACAGCTACAGCTTCTCAGCACCCCAAATTTCATGCTTCTCATGGACATACACAAAATGTGGTGATCTACACACCCCACATAGTGTGGAAAGGTATCTCCATCTGTCGATGCTCCCTGCTTTGGGGAGAGGGACTCCCGGCTTTCTGTGGCTGGGAGTGGGGCAGGTGCTGACAGAAGCAGGATTTAATTGGGACAACTGCTCTCCCTGCGCAGTTGAAACTGAGCCGGTGAGTATCTGTGATAATTCAGATACTAAGTGGTGCAGCACTTCGGAAGGGCTGCTCTATCACGATCCCCTGGCAGGAGTTCAGTCATGTGGTTTAGCTTACCCCTTTCTCCAACAACAACAGCAACAACAAGTAAACATGGGATAAAGACGTGGTTTCTGTGCCCAACATGTTTTCCAGGTGAAGGGTTCCACCAGTATAAGGGTCCATTATTCCCATTGTTCCCGTACCCACTGCCCTGCTGGGCATCAAGGTGCAGAAGCAGGAAAATCCTTGGAGTGGTGAGAAAGTTGCCCAGTGCTGCTGGCTTGTGTGCAAGTGACTGCACTTTTATATTTCCCTTCTTTTCCACCCAGTGATGAATTGCATTAATTTAGATCTATTTAAGGCGAGTGTGGGAGAAACCACAATCTTTGTTGTGGTCACTGCTGTACACAGCGGGGCTGAGTGTTTCTCTTGGTTGAGGCCTCAAAGCTGAGTCTGAAGAACCCAAAACATCATGTCAGCTTTTCAAACCCTTCAAAGAAACAGTGAAATCCTAATTGTTCATAAACCCCCCTGTTTATTGGTACAATTCTGTGTTTTCCCTGCATTTGTATGTAAAGGAAAGGGCATCCCTCACTGCAATGCCCTGAGGTGCTTTGAAGCTCATCCTCCTCCTCTTCTTGATGCTTTGGGTTCAGGCACCGGATGAGGCTTTTGCATCCAGCAAACACATCCCATCCCCCTGCTCCATAAACCTCAAACCCCTTCCTGAAAGCCTGCACTTTGCCATACACCCTCCGACGTCGGGCGCTGTGGGTTTGGGGACTGTCCCTGGTGGGTGGCTGTTCGGGTATCCTCACTGGGAGCTGTGGGTCCAGCTCTGCCCTCGCTCCCTTCCGTGCAGGCAAGGGCTGGAGCTGCTGATTAAATTACAGGCTGTAAATTCAGGGCAAATTGTTTTAGCCTCCCAACAGCAGCCAACCCTGAAGGTTTCGTTACGACAGCAAGGGCTCTCGCTAGATAAGAGTTGTCGGTGGACTAAAATTCATTGTAAACACTTTGTTTTTTCCAGTTTGTGTGATGCTCTTCACTCGTTTAACCTTTGGTTATTGCTAATTATTGGCTTATTTATGGTGACCACCAAAAATCCCATCAGGGATCAGCTCATGGTGCCCGGGATGTGTGAGACAGGTTTAGCCCAGCAAGTGCTTTGAGGGGAGGTTGCTGCGTTTTCTACCCAGTTGTAAAGGCAGCGCCCTGGCCAATCTGTTCATCGCAGTGTAATTAATTGTGAGGAGCTAATGGTGTACTTACGTATTTGTATATAGTACGTGTTTTTGTATTTAGTATTATATGCTTCCATATATTTTTATGCTTAGTATTATATGTTTCTGTATTTTAAGGAGTGCTTCTAGCCAGCATGGCTCCACATCCCCACCCTGGGGATGGATGAGCTCAGCCCCACGTGTGGCATCGTTGCGCTTTGGCGTATCGGAGGAGGATGTGGCTCCTGTAGAGCGGGTGGGTTTGGGCTGGACTCACAGCCGCTGCCTTGACAGTGCGTGATGGTCTCCATTTTGTGTGCCAGGCTCTGACGGGTGAGTGCGAAATGGAGAGCTGCGCTGTTGAGCTTTGCCCATAGCCAGGCGTCATAGGCTTAGGTTGCCTGTGATCCCTGCTCCACTGCAATGCCACAGACCCGCAGTGAAGTCCAGGAGTGGGTATCCTCACTGCGTGCACCCAGAGGTTCCACCTACTGCCGTCTCAGTCCTTTCTGTGGTTCCTAATATCTGCTTTCCCAGTCCTGGTGTCATAGCAAGCTGGCACTTGGGCCGATGTGAAGAGCCCTGGGGATTCATTCTTCCCTTGCCATGGACTTTGGTTCTCATCAGTACCATTAGATGAAGAAGATAAAGTCAAAGCTGGTTTAACGACACGTGATTCCCAAAAGTTTCCTGGTCTTTATTGTTCAGAACTTGGACCTGATTCTGGTTATTTACACGCAAGGATTAAAAAGCTGCAGACAACGGCATGATTTTGATTTATTTAATTATTTATTTCGGTGGGGGCTGAAAGCAATTAGCATATGGGGGTAGGAGGATCTGCGGCGTGTCTGCATTCCTTTAAAAATATAAATCACAGTTATTCAATTACGGCTTGAGAGGGCAGATTTAAGGATATCCTGCAAAACGCATTACCTATTATAGCAGCACAATAATCTTATTAACCTTGCTTTCTACTTTTTAATTTTATTGTGCACCCCGAACAACTCTTATGGTATCAGAAATAATTACTCAGAGAATACATGATGTCAGAGGTCCGATACGACATTTATCTTCACAAGTGAGGAGACGGCTCTCTCGCATGTTGTGGGGAAGCACGGGTAGGTCCACGAGCAGCGTTGGGTTCTATCAGATGCTGCTTAGCATATATCAGCGCATCTACGCTTGGCTCGACCAAACTTGGTGCAATTTGGCATCTGCTGGCCTCCCGCAGTAGAAGTGCTGAAGGTTCTACTTGCATGTGCCATAAAAACCCATTGGTGACCCAATATTTCCAGGCAGCTCCATGGATCCAGTTGGGTCTCCTGTTAAACCCTTCATTCTCCATCCCATCCCTCCTCAGGGCAGCACCTCTCTCCTTATTTTATTTTTTTAAATTTTTTTTTGTCCATCTCTCCTACTACTGGATACGTGTTGATATTTTCCCCTTCATTTTTACACCGAATGGGTGAGGGTGATGGGTGAAGGGTGAAGGGAAACAAATGCCATAATAATATCCCTTTTCAGAAGAATATAGTTTAATTTTGTGTGTGCGTGCAGCAGCTGCCATTGGCAAGCTGTTGTCTTTGTTGCCATGGGCTTTTCTGGTTTGTGGGGTTTTTTTTGCATTTTATTTGCATGCGTGCCAGGACATGATTGGATGTTTCAGCATGTTTGTCTTTTGGGGTGAGACATATCTGTGGTGAAGTATAAAATTATTGTGAGGTTTAGGGGGTGGCCAGGCTGGGGTAATTTGGCCAGGTGAGACAGTTGTGCTGGAGAGGGTAGTGGAATCTGAGTAATAAAATCAGAGGGTTGGAAGGGACCTCCTAAGGTCACCTAGTTCACACACACACCACACCACACCCCCCCCCCCGCCACAAGCAACCCGTGCGACCCAAGGAGGGTCATATAAACCTGGTGGTTGCTTGGNCCCCCCCCCCCCCCCCCCCCCCCGCCACAAGCAACCCGTGCGACCCAAGGAGGGTCATATAAACCTGGTGGTTGCTTGGTTGATTGAGGAGATAAAACTCATTCTGGATTTTTTTTGGTGTAAAAAGGTGGTTTAAAACCATCATGGGGCTGTACAAAGGAGGTTTTCTCCATCAAGACACCCGTGGATGCTGCCCAGGGAGGCCAGGTTGGTGGCTTTCTCCTGCCCACCTCACTGGCCTGCTGCACACACCCCATGGAGGTTGTGCCCATCCCTAGTCCTTGTTAATGCCACAGGGAGCTGGATGGTGGCACTGGTGAGTTTGTGCTGCCTGAGGCAGTGATGGGTGATGGATGGACTCCGGGCAGGGCTTGCGGCGCATGCGGGGATGGAATGCACCTTCCAC
Source organism: Rhinopomastus cyanomelas (assembly GCA_013400115.1). Taxonomy (NCBI): domain Eukaryota; kingdom Metazoa; phylum Chordata; class Aves; order Bucerotiformes; family Rhinopomastidae; genus Rhinopomastus; species Rhinopomastus cyanomelas. The sequence goes on along the minus strand of VXBP01001414.1, from coordinate 255,045 downwards.
ACTGTGTAAAACCAGCACGGTGTCGCCCACCAGAGCAGGTGATAGCAGATCCTCCAGCCCTGCCACTGCGGTGTTTAGCCCTGGGCACAGAGGTGTAGCCAGTGCTTTTCCTTCTCCTTGGCTTCATCGATTTGTCATATCCGTAGCATCAGTATCTAAACAAAGCCTGAACCTGCTCTGCACTGTCCTCTGTGCTGCATATCCTCCTCATCCCAGCTGCTGTCCCTCCGCGTTGAGTCTGCTTGGACTTGATGATCTTAAAGGCCTTTTCCAACCTAAACAGCTTTCTAAGTTACACATCATAGAGGAGCAGGAGTGCTCTTCATCCCAGGAATCTTGCTGAGCAGATCATCTCTAGGTGCAAAACACATTTGCAAAGTCGGGAGAATTATTTCAGAGAGACGCATCTCCGTGGAACCTCGTGGGTTCGGACTAGTCCTAAACCCGAGCACTCAGCACGGGGAAAGTTTGCAGGACGGGTGTACAGTCAGCTGAAGGATTCAGGAGACGGAAAGGACAAAGAACTAAATGCAAAGTGTTGAGACAGCCTCCTTCACGTTGGATTTGGTGTGTCTACGGTTAGTGTCCAAGGTACCAGTAATGGGCTGCATGAGCTTTGAAGTGAGTACGGGCTCTGCTTAAATACCCATTTCGATGTTGAAGGCTGGGACGTGTGTTACGAAATACCTCGTGAAGCACCGAAAGAACGAGGATGAGCCCCTAGAAAGGTGCCAGGGGACAGGCTGGGCAGTGGTTACGTCAGTTGTCCAGACAAACTCTTACTGGAGATTTTAGAGCAGAAGGTTGTTGTCGATCAGATGTCGCCCTAAGAGTATTCCCTCCAATTTGTGTCTGATCTTTTTACCCACTTCAGTTTTAATTTAATATGGAAGCAAATGGTTAAAATCCTACGTGATGCTGGAAACTTAGGGTAAAATTTAAGTTTAATTCAGGGATTTCTTAAAAATTACTCTTTTAAGGCAAAGTAGTTTCAAGGAAATCAGAAGAATGAAGTCTTTGGATTGGGATGCTTTTCTAAAGCCTGGCTATTGTGATCCCTTTTAAGGGCGATAGCCACTGCAGTGCTTTTATTGTGTGATGACAAGGACCTTTCTGACATGATGTGAGAAACTCACAAACTGGCTCTGGGAGGATCATCCCCGGAAGCAGCCAAACCCTTGTGAACCCTTGTTGAGTATTGCTGGAGACATTGGGAAAAACACAGGACAGGCAGGTAAGAAGTGGGATTTTTGTGGTCAAAGCCTTTTGATTTTATTTTTTTCCTCTAAAGAAGGACATCACGTTGAACAGCTCTGGTTTAGCTTCTTCCCAGGCTGAACACCCGGTGCTGTTTGGGGATGCACATTTGTGTTTCAGAGGTGCAGCATCAGGGTGTCTCTTCTCTTTAGGACGGATACACGAGTGTGATGTTGGGGCAAAACAGAGTCAGACAACAGCGTGCTTAACACCTGCTGTGCACACAAATGCTGTTTCTTTATCTGCTCAAAAGCTGGAGGTCAAAATCATGGTGGGATCTGAGCAGATCAGATTTCCACATGCACAGGCTTTAGGAGTAAACTCTTCTATAAAGAAGCAGGTTGTGTCTCAGCGGTCAGTGGTCCAAGGGCGTGGAGCTGTCTGTACGAGCAGGGTCTGCATTCCTGTGTGGAGCTTGTTATCTGCTGAGGTCCTCTGCATTGTAGACCTGAGGACTGTTTGTGTGTGGCCAGGTGAGCCGAGCACGTCTCTGTTCACCCTGCTGAAGGATGCTGTGGGCATTGCCCTAGAAGCATCTTCTTGGTTGGGTAGGTTTTCCATGAGGTGGGTCCTGCTTTCTACCCCTTCCCAGCTGGATCTCTCTGTGCTATCACCCTTCAGTTTGCCTGGGACTCAGGGATGAGTGATCCTTAGCTGCTTGGTGCCTTCATCCCCACTGTGGGCCACTGAGCTCATGCGGTCCCAGCCCATTTCGGGGTCCCGGTGGTGCCGCTGTCAGTAGCAGGGCTGAGCATAGCAGGGGAAAGCACAGGTGCCAGTGGTGAAAGCTAGAACATTGGGGTGTTTGGAAAGAGTGAAATGAAAAGAAAACAGGGTGTTTCTGTCCATGCAGCTGTGAAGTACGGGGCAATGATGCCTTCAGATTGGTAGATGGGCTTTGAAAGCGTCAAAAAACTTCCTCCACTTGCACACGCAGTGTCTGATATAAATGATATTTCCTCATTAAAAGGGGTGAAGGATATCTCAGACAGTCTTGCTCATGTCCATCTACCATAGCAACTTCTCTGGGGAACTTTGCAGGTCTGCGCCGGGGCCACGAGTGCAGCTCGAGGACAGGTCAGTGGCCACAGAAGCCATTTTTAATTGCCATTCTATAGCGATTGCTGCCATGACCTGTTTGCTTGGATTATATCTCTTTCTTCATATTTTAAAAAAAAAGGGAAAACAAAGGGAGTACAGTGCAGAGCACAGAACAGTTATTAAAACCAGTTGGGAAGCAAATAAAAGGTACCGTTTGTGTGAGAAACGGGACAGCTGTGATGGTCTATGGGGAAAGTGTGTACAGATGGTGGTAGGGAGGGGAATGATGACTACATGGCTGATAAATGAAATACAAAAAGCATTAAATTGGGGATCTTTTTTAAAGAGTACACTTTTAGGTAGCGGTAGAGGGGGTGAGTTTTTTTGGTGCATCATTAGGGCTCTTTGTCTGACTGAGCAGGGATGTGTGACTGTCCTTACACGTTTGTGAATCAGCACTCTGCTTAATAAATCACGTAGCATGGAATTATTAAAGGACGTAATCAAGTGCATGGTTTTCCCTGCGTTGCAAATGGTACGGGATCATCCTAAAGAGTCAGCAGTGCCTCAGCTGCAGTTGGGTTTGAATTAGTGATGGTAACATGGGGTTTCCTCAATCCTAAACAGATTCCTTTGTTTTGTGAGAAGTGGGACCGGCGATGTGAGCTGAGTTGAGAGAGCAATACTTGAGCATTTGGAAACTGCGGGAGGCAAATCAGGAAAAAGTTCTTTAATCTGAGGGTGAGGGATCCCTGGAACGGGCTGCGCAGAGAGGTAGTGGAGGCCCCAACCCTGGAGCCATTCAAGGTTAAACTGGATGGGGCTCTGGCCAACTAGATCTGGTGAGTCATGACCCTGCTTGTTGTAGCGGGGTTGGAGTAGATGCCCTTTGGAGGTCCCTTCCAACCCTGTGACTCAATTAAATGAAATTGCTCAGCATTTTGCCTTTATTTTAAACTTGCTTACGTTCCTGAAGGTGGTAGCGTCACTGATCAATGCCTGGCCTGGTACCTGGGGTGCATTGGGCTTCCTAGGTGATGCAGGGGCTTCCTTGGCCTCTTTTGGAGAAGGCAATGAAAGAAGGAGGGAGGGAAATAAAAATCCTCTCTGTAGTTCATAGGAGATGCCCCAATCTTCCAAGTGTTAGCAGAGCTTTATCGCATCCCTGATCACTGAGCTCATTTGTCAGGGCTAATGGAAATCGGGCAGTTCCTGCATGTTTGTGCTCACTGCTATAAAGTAAGAGATGGTTCCTGCAGACAGTTCCTTACAGACCTCAGTGTGGAGAGCTTTTAAGCCACCAGGCAATGTAATGCCCTTCCTCCCAGCGTTTCATCCCGTTTCAAGCTGAAATAATCTTGGTTTCCCTTCGCCTTCCCTCTCACCCACCCGTCGCTTCGTGTTCCTGCTCATTGTTTCTGGGTGCCAGCAACAGATAAAAGCACTTTCCTTAATAACAAATAGCCTTTGCTACTGCTGCTCTTTTCCACAGCCCAACCCCATGTCCGGGAGCCCCAGCTGTGTCATTGTCCCTCCTCGGAGGGGTTCAGACCACCGGCAACCTCATCACCCTCTATCAAGGGTGGCTTCAAGTGCTGCCAAGCAGGAGGCTCAGCAAACCTCCCTAAGAAGGACATGCCCAGAGGGAATTTTTCTGAAGCCTTGGTGGTTGCAGGTTTATTGACACTCTGAATTATGGTGATTGAGAAACCTTCAAAAACTTTAACTCTGGAGGTTATTTTGTCTCCTGACAGGGTATCACAAACTGCTCTTGGTACCAGACTCAACGAACAACATATTTCACTTTTTCACTTTACCCTTTCCCTTTGCTGGGGGGGGGGGGGGGGGGGGG